>VXBR01011355.1:2848168-3101028 GCA_013400215.1 Cisticola juncidis
CGGACCGCGGGCAGGGCAGGGCCGGCCCGTTGGGACTCGCGCCTGCCGGTGCGGGGCGAGGCCGCCCTGAGGGGCTGCGGGCCGGGCTTGGTCCTGAGCGGCGCCGCGCTGCTCACCAGGTACAGCTCTCGGGGCTGCTGGTGGGATGCTGTCCTTCGCCTTTCCAGCGTTATTTTAAGTGCTTAATCAGTCAACGGCGAGAAACATTTAGTAACGTGTTTAAATTGGCCTAAAAAGTGACTAACTGATCTTGGCAGAGGCGTTGGTGGGGTTTGAATGCGGTTTAGACGCAGACACAGGGCAGTGTCCCGTTGGGACAGTGTTGCTACAACGGGTCGGGGTTTGTTCTCGCACCCGTTTTCTGCGGGAACGGGTGCAGAGAATATATTCAGTTTAAAAGTTTTCCCTGCTTCTTTCACATACATTCTGCAAGAAAACCTGTATCACTGAAAGTGATGTCTTTAGAGTTACCTTTTGTGCATAGTAATTATATGGAGTGGATGGTTTGTCTGTTTTTTTATCATGTTTTTTTGTCATGCTCCCTGGCTGAGTGTACTGGAAGCACCCTTTCTTGACTGAATTTATTTTTACTTTGGAAATATATAGGTTTTGTCATTTATGGATAGTAGTTGCAACAGTATTGAACCCTGTTGCTTTTACTGTGTTATTTTCTTGCATTGATTTATGCTGAAATGGAATAAATGATTGTAAACTAGTTCAAGGTGTGCTTACCCAGCAAATTAAATGTGTGATGGTACAAGCCAGAGGCTGTTTTTGGCTTACATGAAATCACAGAACTGGTAAGGTTGGGAGGAACCACAGTAGATCATCTGGGCCAGTCTCCCTGCTCAAATCAGTTAGAGTAATGCTGAAGGGGTGTTGGAATGGGCTTCAACATGAACCAAAATAGAGTTCACAACCTCTAGCTCTAAGACATATCAATCCCAAAGCAAATCAGTTGTGTCTTCAGTTCTGTCCTTGTACTGAAAAAATAAATGTAGTGTTACATGTGTCTGCTCAGAACATGTTCCTCCCTCTTGCTTGCATAGGCTAACAGTGTACATCTTCACTAGAAGAGTACTGCACAAGCTGATACTCCTGTTCTTAAGCTTTCCACCTTAAGGGTATTCCCAAGTGGAAAGCAGTCTTCTGTAACTGTTTCCTTGGGGAAAACAAGCAAAATTTGTTCATCTGCTAAGTGACCAGTAGTGTGTTTGTTGGATTAAACTAAGGAACAAAAAACATGTCTTTGCTTAGGAGGATCTCCAAGTACTTGTCTTCACTGAGGAAGCACACCTATAATTTAATGATGAAGACAAATCCCTGAGGTGGAATGCTGTGAAAGAAGATGCAGGAAAGAAATTGCACATGAACGAAATTTGCTCAGATAACAAATTGGGGACACAAAATTTTCTACTTATGCTGTAAGATAGTGTTACATCATTTGTACTGTGGTACTGAGTGAACTAGTGTTATTGGAGTCTTTATTAATATTACGTTAGTATCTTAAGGTAATTCTTTAGATCAAATGGAGTTAGTGTGTTCTTTTTTCCTCGATGCCTTCCAAATTTAATGTTAAACTTCTGTTTCTAATGCATCAACAGAAACTGGCTCATATTAGGGCCAGTTGGAGAGAGATGAAGGACTGAATTCCCACTCTCAAATTAGTTACTCAGTTTATACAGTTTTTGTGCTGTGAGTGCATTTAGTCAGATCTTCCACTAGTAACTGTAGAGTGCTGGCAGATTGAGAAAGTTTGGGAGTTCATGGGAGAATAACTCGTTAGATTTGGACAATTTTTAGTTCTTAATATGTAACATGATCGCTGGCCTTGGCAAATGCAGTTTAGCTTTAACACTGACCACTCCACTTGAGTTTTCTGTTTTCAGTGGAATATTAGATTAGATTATTTGAAGGCCAAAGTAAGGGTAGCTCATGCAAGTAATCTCATAGACTTCAATGTAAGAATTAGCATGAATAAGTCATGTTATTTGGCCTGAAATGTTAGCTTTATGATAAATGGTAAATCTACTAGTGGTTTTATATATCTAGGTTCAATTAAAAGCTTTGCTCTTTTCTAGATGGAAGGATTTAGAGAATAATAATTTGCTGGTAGGTGCTACTCAGCTTGTGAACATGAATGGAGTTGACAGTTTCGTTTGTTAGACAGGTGCTTATGGTTATAAGGGTCTTACTCTTTCCAGTCAGAAATTCCTGGTGGAGTTACAATTTGGCAAGGCTGTCCAATTGCTCTGTGAAAAAGATAGGCTTGTATAAATTTATGGTAATGAATAGGACTCATCTTAAACTCCTCCCTGCATGAGTCACATGGATTTGACTCCAGCTCTGAGCTGAATATTTTGTATGCCACAGGTATTCAAGCTACCTACATCAGATTCAGGGCAGTTTTATTGCAGGTGTTATGCAGTGGAACTGATACAAGATTTTAGAAATGTGTCTGGCAGTTCAAGTCCTCAGTGTTTTCTGTCTTTTATTAATGAGTTCTGTAGCACAGAAATATAAAGACTTACTGACAAAACAGCTGCTTTTCAGCTAGTACCTTATAAAAATGGGATTTTGTTGTTCTGCTCTAGGTCCTCTTCTGGCTGCTTAAATACAGTATTCTTAACAGCTCATAGAAAAGTATAGTTAATAACATGATTAGCTTATTTTTGTTTATTTTAAAAGAAAACTGTAGAATGTCAAATATACTAGATGAGATAGTAGATATAAAAGAAATACTTTGTAAAGTTCCTCAATCTACTTAAAATACTTTTCCAATCTGTAGAATTTATAGAAAAATACTAGAATTATCACAGTATTTCTGTTTTCTGAAATTTGCATGAGTACCTTAAGTGATGCCTTACCAAAGTTACCAAAAAAGAACAATCCCTCACAAATTAAGCACTGTTTTCTCATTTATGGTGTTCCTTAAAGGAATTATTGAGGAGTTAAGGTCTAAGAGATCCATCAGAAGGTTTGCCAGAAGTTGTCACGTTTGACAAGATATGACACTTTTAGAAATGATAGAATTAGAAAGACAAGGAGTAATGTGATTATGATAATTGTGGAAATATTATTGTGCACACATAACAAAAGTCATCATCGTTTACTGATGCTTTTAGTGGTCAAAATATTCTCTTAGTAAGTCCCTTTCTTTAGAGAGAAAAAGACTCTCTGCCTGGATTTGCTAGATATTTGGGCATGCCTGATTATGAATGCTGCTAAATTCCATGTTTACATTCTAAGTTCCCAACCAGACTTTGAATACCTTTGTTTCTTTTGCACCAAATTAATTATGGACGTAAGCTGACTGAATGGGTTTCTGATGGACTTCATGTTTTGGGGTGACTTTGTTCCTCCATTACTTACTCATAGCACAGTCCATGTGTTCATATAAGTTGGACTAAAAATGCTTTCCTTTTTTCACCCTCAACTATATTTTGGCAAGTCAGCAATGTGGTGATTGTGGTTTATTTCTGAGAAGGCTAATCACTCTTTTTTAGAGGAGGTGATGGTGAAAAAAGCCATGTGTAGTGTAGCTGTACAAAGTAACATTTCTGATCTTTGTGGGTGTGCACACAGGAATGGTTCAGATTTAAAGAAACTTTTCTGAAGTTGCTTTCAAGTCATCTATTCAGCTGTGTGATGGCTTTCGAGTGTTTACAAATGTTTGCTGTTGACTCACGTGTTTCAGATGTAGCAGTCTAACATGGGCAATGGGACCATCTCCTGTTCCTCTGCAGACACTTACAGTGAACCCTGGGAGGAGAAGTGCTAAAGGAGGCCCAAAATGCTGTTTGGGCATAACCCTGTTTCCTAGAATAGAGGTTCTCTTAATAGAGGTTCTCTTAATAGAGGTTCCTCTTAAAAGAGGTTCTCTAAATATTTACCCCGTGTGGAGACTGAAGTGCCAACATGGCTGTATTTCCTTAGGCTGTGTAGGGTGGTGATGCTGTGTTCTGTATCAGAGTTTTAGGGGGACTTTGGAGGATGCTTGCTTCAGTGCAACCATCATTCCAAACTGCTGACTTTTATTTCTGTGGTACAAACTGTTCGTTTTGGCCATTGGTCTGTTCACTGAAAGAGTCTGAGAGACTGTTATAAACCACCTCCACCCCTCATCCCCCCTCTTTCAACCAAAAACCTCCACCAAATATTGTGCTTCTTAGCTTCCAGAGAAATTTTAACAGCTCCAAGTGCAAGATCCAAGAGATCTGTTAAGTCCATAAAGTGAAGCTTACGATGAAATCACAGTATAATTTCTTTTTTAGGGTGTTGCTATTCAAGCCAAGAGAGCTTGGCTTGGAAAGTGGGGAAGTAAAGTGTAAAGTGAGCAGAAGCAACTATTTACTTTTTATTTTCTTTCATTTACAGTAAGATGAAACTTTCAGAATTTTTTTTTTTGAGTAGGAAAATCAAAAGCATGAGCTGGATACTCTTCTTTTTGGCATGCCTGGTGCCTGTCTCTTCACAGCCTGCTTACATTGTTTACTGATATAAATATTCGAGGTTTCAAAAAGTTTTTATCCTTCCCTCTTTTCTCTCTGCATCAAATTAAGTTCTGTAGCTGAACACAAAGGTTTCTGAAAACTTTTTGTGTACTTTTTTATGCTTATATTTCTTATACAGAGACATAAGCACAAAAAAGTACACAAAATATATAACCCTTTCTCAAGGTGCACATGTAGCATTCTTTTAATCTTTTCTGATGTGCCAACCTTTGTGTGGTCTTCTGCTCTGCAGAACACATCTTGTTGTTTCCCCCCTTCATTAAATCTATGTACTTCCACACTGCAAAATATTAAGGGAAAGGAAAACAACCTGTCTGAAGTTGAAATAACCAGACTTCTGGCAAACATAACTCCTTTTATTGTATCTCTGCTTGTCATGCTTCATCAGTACTTTGTAAGCTCTTTTAAGAGGAAACCTGCTCAGGCATTGTCAGTGAGGGGCTTTTTAGTTTGCTCTTGAATTCATAGAGGGTGTGGGTAAAACTGTGCTCTTGAGGGAATACACCATGCAGAGAGGATTTCCTGGATAGTGTAAAACCTCTGTAAGAGCTAGAAAAAGGCCTCTTGCTCATCTCCCAGGTGGCAATTGGATATGAGGAGGTGAAACATTTCCAGTCTGGGTAAGAGGGAACAAAACTTGCTTGTAATTGTCCCCTGTCCTATTTTTGCACTATATAAAGCCCAAGTTGCTTACAAGAGAATTAAGTATCAGAAGTGCAGTTTTTTTGGCCCTGAAGTCCATGATAGAGGGCCATCCAATAGCATGTTCCACTCCTGAATCCACTTCCACAGGCCTAAGTGATTAAGTTTGCACTTTTACAGGAATTCAAGGGGAGATCTGTGAGTTGAACTGAAGGCAGACCTTGGCTTGCACACCTGGGCACTTATAAAATAAAAAAATATTTAAAAGTCGTTCTAATGCCAGTATCCTGCAATAGCTGAAGGGCTAAACAAAAGAATGGATTTCTCAGAGAGTTCATCCTCCAGTTCTCTGAAGAACTCAGTCAGCCGTGAATTTTGCAGATGACTGATGTCTGTGCTTAAGTGGCTTGTTGCTCTCTGTAAGCCATCTTATTAAAAAGTAAAACATTTAATATCTCTGAAAGCAGTAAAGATTTATGTCAGGAGGAGGGTCCTTGAACACATTACCATTACAGTTTTAGAAAAAGCTGGTGTTTTTACATAAAGTGACTATATGAACACGGTGACTATATAGAATACAGTTTTTACAGATATGATTAGCATTGGAGAAAATTAATGAAAACCAAATTATTACCAGACAGTAATAATCCTATTACTATCTTCTGGAAAAACACATAAACCTCCCCCTCCATGGAACAACATTTTAAACTCAGTGGTGCTACTTCTGCTGTTAAGTCAGTAAATTCCGTATGTGCCAAGATTTACTGTGACACAAGAGTTTCCAGCGTAAGCGTCCTCCCTATTACATCTAAGTTGCTTGAGCCAAAATTTAAAAATAACATTAAAACTTTACTGTGTTTTGGTTCCAGTCTGGAAAATATAAGGAGTTGATGGAAGACGTTTACAGTCTTACATTTCTGAAAGGAAAGACATCAAGAAGTTTTCATACATGGGCAGTATGATGTGTTTTTCTTCCTTGTTTTAGAATTTTGTCACCTGGTATAGACTTGAATAAGGCAGAACATCACAGAAGAGCAGCCAGAAGCTTACCATTCATTATTATCCTCATAAATTTGGGAAATATTTTTATTGAAATCCAAAATCTTAGTAGGGGATGAATACAGAAGACAGAATGAGACCCAAAGACTATGGATGAAATAAGTGTAGCTTGAACAAAGCAGTTTGAGGTGCAGCAGTAGACAGCATGATTGGAAGTAAATGAGTGATTGCTTTGGGCCATGATTTCCAGCATAAGTTTCTGCAACCAGCTGTTCATGCATTGGCAGTGAGAGCCTGATCTGACTAAAACTTAGCATAAAAGAACTAATAGTTTATTAAATGTTAAAGACTGCCAGTAAATATGTATTTTCAACAGGAATTATGAAATTTGGATGTGATTTTTTTCCAAAAGTGATTTAACAAAATAAGTTACAGAACACAACTGCTGTATTTATGTTTTGCACTTTCTTTGGCTTTAATCCTATGAAAATATATCTGCTGTACTACAAGATGAGCAGTTGCTGAAGGTAAATGTTAAATGTCTTGATATGTCACCTATGGGTGCACGCTTGGAAAGTAGTAAAGTAAAATAGCAGGGCATGAACTAATTATTATTAGTGATAGGAATACAGACTCCTTTTTTATACCATCTTCCTGTCTTTGTTTCCACTAATCTCTTTAATTTGCAAAGAGTGTGATACTAATGCAGAACTGTGACATGTATAACACAACAGAAAACCAAAAAATAATCCAATTTTTCTACATATGTTTGTTCATTTGTTTTAAGAAAAGCACTGTCAATTATAATTTGACTTTCAAATTAATAAGGTGGTGTGAAATGTTGTGAGACCTCGGTACAAGGTTGTCATTGGTCAAAATAAGACACTCTTCATGAAAAGCAAACAGGACATAACAGATTTATGCCTGAGCCATTAATTTCTATTTTCTGAATTTTATTTTTTCTGCTGATCAAAGAAATGTTTTATATTGTCACCTATTTCAGACACTTAGCTCTTTGCAGATAAAACCCACTTAGTTGTAACTGAGAAAGTGAAGCCAGGTGATTACATCTCTACCTGTAGTCTGTGCATAGAATTCTTTCCCATGCTTGGGTCGCTCAGTAACTGTTGTACTTAATTAGGTTTACTTGATATACACATGAAAATTTTTCATCCTGCTGCAAAAACTATGCATAATTTTGCTGGGCTCCCTGAGTCACGCTGTGTTCATCTATTATGAAGTACAATACAAATGTTCATTTGAACATATGAGCAAATTAATAACAAATGAAAAGAATCCCTTATGCCTAATTCTGTAATGTCCACAACTATATATCTGCAATTGTATTACTGTTCAGGATCATTAAGAATAAAGATTTATGATTTTAATACAGAAAAGTGCTTAAATAAGTTTAAGAAGAACATAAAGGCCAAATGATTTGGAATGTATCATATGATCTTTATTTGAATAGATGTGGTGAAAGATACTTTATATCTTGGGGTTTTTTTTTAAGAATACATATATATATACCAAAGATAGCAGCATGTTTTTCTTTGGTGGTGTCTAAACAACATTGTTATAAAAAGAAAGGAACACAGATGTTATTTTCCCAACTCTTTTAATTGTATATTTTATCTGGACATTGGAACAAATCTTGAACTAGAGTAACTGTCCAAAGTCTTGCAAAAAGTCAGTTGAGCTGTGACCATGTCAGTATTTCACTTTATACATTTACTCAGTTTCCTGCTGTCTGAACTTCTTTGCTTTTCCTGGAATCATTAATTTTCATTCATAGCTTTGAAAAGTTTTAGAGTTCTTGATGTGACCATGTTCAGTCAACAAGAAGCTCTGACTCTGTCCCTACTTGCCTTGCCAGGCCCATCTGTGGAAGTGAGAACAATGTCAAAAAAACCCAGATGAGATAAAAAACCTGAATGTACAGAAAGTATTTACTACAGCCTTTTGTTTAAACAAATATTAGCAAAATTCACTCTGAAATGCCAGAGTTGAGGAAGATCCATTCAAACTCCTCAGGGCTACAGAGTGCTCAGACAGGGCTGGAGTCAGTACTAGGAATTTCTTGGCTCCTGTACTCAAATTTAGATTTTTGTAATGCAGTTTTTATTTCTGGGGGTGGGACACTAACATCATTGTCTAATGAGCTCTGCCAAACAAAACAGAAGGCTGGCTTGGTGCTTCAGGAGTAAACATCTGTCCTAGTCAGCTCATTTCATGTCCATCTGTTTGCAGGACTGAGGCTTAAGGAGAAAACCAGAAGCAGGGAAAGTAGGGGCATTCTGAATCACTCTCATACGTGACACAAAGCAAGCAGCTTGCCTCATTACTTGCCAGCATCAATGGCTACACTTGTGGATGCCACTGAGTATTTTTGGTCTCCATCCCATTCACATTTCAAATCTTGGTATCTAGGTAGTAGAGAAAAGGGATGCTGGAAGTTGTGTTTTTATTGTCTAAGTACATCACTATGGATGGATGGTTTAGTGTACAAAAGATTTCCCTGTAAAATGGAAGAATAGATATTATAGATATAATATAGATTTCATATGCAGTTTGATTTTGCTGGGAAGTGACCCAATTTGAGACTAGACTGGGTAATGTAAGTAAGCAAAGAAAGGAAACAGTTCTTGGATGAGTGTTTCTTTTAACCCTAGGAAATGACATTGTAAATGCACAGTCCTTGAAGTTGTCAAATATATTTAAGCACAGCAATTTTCATTATCAGGTTTTTAGGATAATTAATTTAATTCTGCTATTGAGATTGCTGATGGAACAACTTTATTAATACACAATTTTTAGATGTTCAGAGAAATAAGCTGAGGACAGGTTTGAACATGTTTCCTGGAGGTCTTTAGAAAGTTATCCCACCATTAATATTTTTTGCCTTTTTTTACTTGTTTTTGTTTGGTTTTGATCTGTTCCGGAATAGATTTTGTATATTAGATATGACCATTGTTTTAGCATGTGATTTATCAGCTTTATAAAATTTCTTAGAAGTATTGTGTGTTCCATAATTCTTGAAAACACTGGCTACAATGTTGCAGTGCTGTTAATTTTTAAAAAGCCTTTGCTTTATGCTTTCTGTGTTATGTTGTTATATGGTTATAATTTATTTTCATGTATGTTTAATCAATTTCTAAAGTTTGAATTACTTTGCAACTTCACTGTTTCTTATTTTATTGCTGTGGTGCTTCTCCTGCAGAGTTCTGCCCATAGTAAGCATTGTAAATTAAAAAATACTTACATTTGTGTCAGTGCTTACAAAAAAATTACATTTTAGCCCTAACCTTAAAAACGTTTAAAACTCCAGAAGGAGTTTACCATTTAAGGATGCCTGAAAAGAAGGGAAGCTACTGCAGCCTGACACAGCACGAGCAGGACAGTGCAGTTTGTGAGCTGTGTGAGTGCTAACCAATGCACTTGCACATGCACCCAATCTGTGATGGCCAAATTAACTTCTCATATCAGGCAGAATGCTCTGAACTACCCTAAAGCTAATACATGGAAAAGATTAAGTATATAAAGCTTACTGCTTTGCATGTTTCAAAAATCAGCTACAGAATCACTTGTCACTATGTATCTAAACTTCTTTATTTAGGAATAATTGTGTGCAAAAGCACCTGAATGTTTATTTCAGCGTGCAAAATATTCAGATGAACCTTTTTTTAAAAGATCTTAAAAAATATTTCACAGAATGGTATCTCTTCCAATAGGAGGCAAGTTCTTTTTCCTACACATTTTCTTTAGTCCTGTTGCTCACTTTAAACAACCATCATTAAGAATAAAGGTGAACAAAAACCAGGTTTTCACAATATTGTTCATGAACTTGCAACCCATGGTGATTTGTGGCATTTGTCTCTTTTTCTTTTTTTTTTTTTTCAGTAGCTTTTTGCTTTGATAATGAGATGAGGGTTGGGAATCAAAATCCTTCTTCTAACTTAGTTCATAGTGTTGCTATGTTGTTAAAGTGAGAGAATGTGTGGGTAGTGGACTGAAGAGATGCTTTCTTACATAATTACTGAGATTATTAAAGCTTTTGGACAACCTTTCCATGCTTGTTCTGTCAGATTTTGGTTGGGTTATTTTGTTGTTGTTGTGTGCAAATCTTTTGGAGGGGTTTGTTTGTTTTTCAAATGCTGAAAGTCTTATTTGTGCAAGGAGTCATGGCCGTCCTCTGATGTATTTGTGGTCTTTGGAGAATTAGAGCTCGGATAGATTTTTTTTGGTTTGGGGTTTTTCTTCCTTTCAGTAAACATCTTTCTCTCTTAGTGTCTTGGCAATATCCACAGTATCCATATTGCATTTCTGTGCAAAATATACCCAATAGTATAACAGGGTTGAGAAGATTTTTGCTCATGTTGGAAACATATTTTGTCGTAATATTCACACACCTACATGGTTTCTAGTCATTATGGTTTATTTATTTATCTGTTTTTTCTAGAATGGTTGCCTGGGGAAAACAGCACTGTTGTGTTGGCAGAATACAGGACATTTTCTTGAGATTCAGGATTGTTCAAGCAGTCCTTTTACTTCAGTTGTTCTTGGCTACGGCAAGCAAAGGTAAGAGAATTTTTTCCTGATTTGTCTAGTGTTGATATTCCAAATAAATAACATTAGTCTTGATGAATAGAACTTTTGAATATACTCAGACAAGTTTTTGCCTCTTGAAATCAAGAAGAAAAACTGTCATTAACAAGAAATGAAACGGTGCTTAGCATTTTGGATGCTTTTTATGTTTTCATAAAAATCATTGATAGTAACTTCTTCTAGGCTATGGATGAGGAGAGAACCAAAACACCGTTTGTAATAACAAGACAAATTATTTTATTGCTGGGATTTTTTTTGACCTGGAAGTGTTACTATTTTCAGAACATGTTGTTACATCATTTGCACTGCTCTTACAAAAACACCACAAGATCCTTTGAGCTTTGCTCTATTTAGGGGGTGTGTGTGTGTGTGTAGAACATCTCTTGCATTGATCTTGGTTATGGATCTGAATATGCCTAAAGAAAAGGTAGCAAGGTCCAGAACATGTAACAAAAATGAGGTATTTGAATTTGGCAGTTTATGCACTTTATGGAACAGTAAATTAAAAATAAATTCATAAGGTTCTTGTGGATAAACTGACATGGTGATCCTTCAGTGTGAGATAAAGTAGAATAAAGTGAGGTAAAATAACTTGTGTTTCTTCATGGCTGTTCTTTAAACTGGTGGTTAGCCTGTTACTGGAGCTCATCTGATAAAGATAACAATGCTTGTCATTCAGAAACCTTCCTTATGTCAATAGTGTGTAATGCATTTATCGTGTTAATAATGTGCTTTGTGTACTAAAAAATTTGGAGTGTTTTTTGCTGTGTACTTAATGGGTAGTTTTAGAAGCTGCTTTCTGTGTCATGGCATGTTATTTTACTCCAGGTCAGAACTTCTTGCAGTTCAGATTCACTGCCTGATTTTTTTTAATTTAACTATGTCTGCTTAATGACTTTGTACAGCCAATGAGGTTTCATAGGTTACAGACTAGACTAGTTTTGACTGGAATTCTCCAGATACAGTAACTTTTACAAAATGTTTCTATTTAGACAGAATCTGAGATTTGGGTGATAAACCTGCTACTGAGATGGAGAGGTGTTAACCTCTTGTACTTTAAATAGTAAAAAGGACAGAGCTGCTCAGCAGATGGACAGATGCCATAGAAGAGTTTTTCCAGGGAAAATTCAACTGTATCTAAAGTTCTGGGAAGCAAGCAAAGAGAGATTTTGTTTTTCACCTTCGTATCACATACAACTGTCAGTAATCATCAAGGAAAGCTAAACTGACACAAGAGTGTGTTTACGTTTTCCCCCTATTTTATTGGCGTTTTTGGTTTTAGGCTGTCAGCAGTTAGTACTGTCAGCAGCATCTATACTCAGTTCTCTCCTCATGTGAGATGCAAAAGTATGTTTGTGTTCTCCAAAAAATATAAAGAGAGAAGAACTTCCTGTGTTCTTTTTGATGCTGGATAATGTGATGTTGTTTATCCCCAGCTAAACAAATAGAACTATAAATGAAAAGGAAGTATGAAATTGATTTTGGGGAGAGTCCTTAGCTTCAGATTTTCAAAATATTCAACAGAATCAAGTGACCTACATGTAGAAGGTTTAGAGTTTTAGACTTCTATAAAAAGCAGTTATGAGCTCAAGATGGAATACATGAGTATATGAGAGTCTTTTGACGTCATTTTAATGGACTGTAGCGAGCCAAATGTGTCACAGGTGGCAGACACTTGCAAGGAAGTTATAACTATTGTCACTAGTTAAAAGCCAGATTGTGCAGACACATAAACTTGTGACCATTTTTATTCAAGAGAATACCTGACTGTATTAATGCTCAGCTGTGCTGATCCAGTGGTTCTTAGTAATATAAGGAAAACAACACTGGTACATATGTACTGAGAGAATCTGCTCCTGTAGGTCTAATTCTTAATACCTACAGTTGGCTATCCCTTGTAAAGATATCAATTATCATTGTCAAAAAATGTGTAGAAAAAAGAAAGAGATGCATTTTTGGTTGATGTCATTCTCAGAAAGTTCATTTTAAACATTTGGAAGTATGTGCATATGTTTCAGGATTTCTTTTAGGGCATAAGAGAACATGCTTATTAAGAACATGCTTTTAGTTTTAGTGAGGGAAAAATCCCCAGGTTTTGCATCTCTTAGAGATAAGTATAGTAAGAAGAAAAAATTATCATTTCTGAAAAGGCTTGTGTGCCCAAATACAGCAAAAGACATTGAAAAGTTGCCCATGTTTACCACTGAATGGAGTTTCCTTCATTCCAAATTGTGGAGTTATTTGATTTTTTTATTATTATTATTATCATTATTTATTTTTTCCTATTTTTTCCTACTCTGGAGCTGTTTGAAGCATTCTTTCCACTATGCTCCCTTTTCTGTGCTGTGGTGATAAAGGTGTGTTCATGACTACTTTTCTGAATGTATTGTATTGTCTGGATAAAAAGAGGCTACAGGAATGCCTCTGTTAGAGCACAGGCAGTTCCAGCTCCTCAGTTCCATGGTCAAGAGTGGGTCCTGGCCACCACTGCTAGAGAAAATAAGTGATGATTAACAGATCTTCCAAAGGCTTTACTGTAATGTCATCTCCTGCTTAAAATGTACCCACCCACATGTCAAGGAGATTTAGTCAAGATAATACTGATAATTAATTTCTAACGTAATGCTGTACTGTGCTCACTTGGAACAACAAAGTGCATTTTCTGACAATTTACCTTCTGCTTTTTCAGCATTCTTTGGGTAGATAAGGCATATGAAAATTTCCAGCCTTTCTTGTATCAATTCAGATAGTACTGATATCTATTCTCTTAATTTTGGCATCCTTTTTTGGCACTTTTTTGTGTGACTGTTTAGAGCAAAGTGGGCCAGCTTACCAGTCTCCAGCAGGGTAGACCTTTCTACGGAAAAACTTTCCTTAGTTTAAATTAATTCTTCAGGCCTTGCATATTGATCAGCAGCAGTCTTTTCGGATCATATGAAGCAGACCAGGAGAATCACCAAGAGATTAGTCTCATTTTTGCATAATTTCTGTTGGCTACCTGTCTTACAACTGTTTTCATCTACAAGTTTGTGTCCACTCTGGCTCCCTTGAAGTGACAACTCCCCTATAGAGTGTAATAGAATTTAGCAGCCTTTAATCCACTATTGGCATATCAACACTGATTTAATGCTTAGCGTGAAATCAGGCCTCTCTCAGAATTAGTTCACTTCCAAAACCAAGTCTGCTGATGATAATTCAAGTTTGATTAGTATTTTTGCTCAGGAATGGAATTCCAGTCTGTCAATTTGGATAGTTAACAATGACTTTAAATTTTGAAGCTGTGTCAGGAAACTTCCTTTACCAGTCAACTGGCCATCTCTGCATGCTCAAGATTGCTTACAGGAATTTTGGAGGCTATATGAGTTACGCAAGTATACTTCTGACATGTCTGAGGAACAGCTGCTGCATCAAGTCTTTCAAAACTTTCAGCAAAATTTCTATTTAATAATGAAAGCCTTGAGCTTTTTTTTTTTATTTGGAAAGACTGTGTCACCAGTGTTGGCGTGTAACTAGCTGGGTATTTCCTTTATAAAATTAGTTTCCTTATGATCTGTCCATGCTTAAGGTGGAGATCTGTTTTAATTTTACTTAAAAAAGTAGGTATATTTGAGTCCCCATTTTGAAAAATCTGTGACACTTTCCCCTCCCATGCAGTCTTTCTCATCCAGCTTTTAAGTAATTTTAAAAATAAGTTTTCCATGCTGAGTATGCCACGTGTTCTTAGCTGAGTATCCCAGATTTTGCTTTCAGACTCTGACAAGTGGCCAAACTGAATGAGACAATTTATGCTGCAGGGTTAGGCAGGGGAGGCTTGCTGTTGGGTCAAGTTTGTCTTTCTTCTCTTTTGACATTTAGAACCAATCTAAGTATTAATGCACCACTGAAAATCCACTGTCTGCTAGTCAGGATTTTCACCCAGTTTTGGCCTATACCCAGAGAGTTTTAGTTTGATCTGTGGCCTTGCATGGCACTTCTGTCACATATACTAAACTTCAATATTGATTCCAGGCTGTGAAAAATGCCTGCAGGCTTCTGCTAGTTAGCATCACAGGGAGTCTGGAATTTGTAGGATACAACAAGAAAAGGTATCAGCGACTTTCCACGAAACTGGATCGATACACTTTCTGTTTCAAACATTTCTGGTAGCTTGTACCTATCAAGTTGCACTGGGAAGTTAGGAACTTTCTCCTTGTTTTCCCTTGTTGCTATTGAAAAAGAAATTTGAGACCCTGAAGCTCAAGAGACAGAAAAGTTGTTAGAACTGGCCTGATGAAAGCTGGTGCTCTGGTTGCATGAGAACATTACTGAAGAACTGGCTGTGATCTTGACAGCTAGTTCATAGGACTATGAACATAACCTACCCTGGAAAAAAATCCCCGATCCAAGCTGCCTGGAAGTTTGTCTTCTTACAGAGGAGCTAATGGAAAAGGTTTTTTTCCTATGTTGGATGCTCTTTTTCTACTTTCCAACCCTGACCAATCATGATTAATCCCATACGTCCTCTGGAGTGTACGTAAAAGCTCTGCATATATTAATAATTACCTCCTTACAGGTGGCAGTAGTGCGTTCTCTTGCACTGGCTGAACAACTGTTGGGCTGTTTCCTTTTGCTGTTGTTCCATTTCATGTTCCAAAGGAACTTTTTCTTATTTTGTTGCTGCTGCTCTGTGCACCATAAAGCAAGCAACCATGATAATGATGATGCGATTTAAGTGTGCATAATTCTATGAAATAAGAGTCAGCTCCCAGAAGTTTACATCTATAACCACAAAAGCCTGTCCTTCTCTGTACTGGGACAATGGAGGAAATGAGACATCTACAAAAAACAGTTATGATCAGTTATGAACAGTTATGATCAAGTTTCAGTGTTTGGGTCATTGTATAGAACGGCATTGTTTTATAGGGAAGGTGCCTGCTTGACCTGTTGTTTATGAATATAAAGGGTTGTTGGATGATGTGATGGTTGGAGGCCTCAGCAATCACAAAAGGATTAGCTTTCAATTTTTGGAGACTTAAGGAGAGGAGTCAGCAGAGCTGCCACCTTGGACTTCTTGAAGGAAAACTTTGGCATGTTTAGGGGACTGGTGACAGAGTCCCTTGAGAAGCAGTCCTGAAGGGCAAAGGAGTCCAGGGAAGGCTGGAAATTCTTCTTCAAGAAGGAATTCTTAAAGGGGCAAGAGCAGGTCATCTCCTGCTGAAAAATGAGCCACTGGGGAAGATGACCAGCCTGGCTGAAGAAAGATCTTTGGCTGGAATTCAGGAAAGAAGAGTTTATGACCTTTGGAAGAAGGGGCAGGAAACTCAGGAGGACTACAAGGATGCCGTAAGGTTAGGCAGGGAGAAAATCAGAAGGGCCAAAATCCAACTAAAATTTAATCTGGCTACTGCCATAAAACTCTAAAATGTTTCAAAAAATAAATTAGCAACAAAATGTCTAAGGAGAATCTCCAGCCTTTATTGGATGAAGTGGGAAATGCAGTGGCGAAGGGTGAGGAAAAGGCTGGTGTACTTCATGCTTTCTTTGCCTTAGTCTCAGAGTACCCGGCCCCCTGAGCTGGAAGACAGGGATGAGGAGCAGAATGAAGCCTCAGTTGTATGAGGTTCAACAAGGCCAAGTGCCAGGTCCTGCACTTAGGTCACAACAACCCCATGCAGCACTACAGGCTTGGGGAAGAGTGGCTGGAAAACTCCATGGCAGAAAAGGATCTGGAGATGTTGACTGACAGCTGCCGAACGTGAGCCAGCTGTGCCCAGGTGGACGAGAAGGCCAATGGCATCCTGGCCTGTGTCAGCAATAGAGTGGCCAGCAGGAGCAGGGCAGGGATTGTCCCCCTGAACTGGGCACTGGTGAGGCCACACCTCAAACCAGTGTTCCATTTTTGGGCATCTCATTTCAAGAAAGGCATTGAGGTGCTGGAGTGAGTCCAGAGAAGGGCAACAGAGTGGGTGAAGAATCTGGAGTATGAGTCCTCTGAGAAGCAGCTGAGGGACCTGGGATTGTTTAGCTGGGAGAAAAGGCTCATGAGAGACCCTATTGCTCTCTACCTTAAGGGAGGTTGTAGCGAAATGGGGCTCAGTCTCTTCTCCCAAGTAACCAGCCACAGAACAAGAAGTAATGGCCTCAAGTTGCCCCAGGGGAGGTTTAGATTGGATACTAGGAAATGTTTCTTTGTGGAAAGGGTTGCTAAGCATTGAACCAAGCTGTGGACCCTGAAGGTGCTCAGAAGAGGTGTAGATGTGGCACTTGGGGACATGGTTTAGTGGTGGATTGGGCAGTGCTGGGTTGACAGCTGGACTCGATGATCTTGACCTTCTCCAGCCTGAATGATTCTGTGTTCTACATGGTCATTCTTGCTCTTGTGCATAAGTTTCACTTCAAAGCTTTCACGAGCAGCTAGGATTTATTGACTGTCTCCAAATTTGTCACCTCCTCACCACAAAAATAACTCCAAATAAGTAGGTTGCAAGATTGTTTCTTAATGTGTTCTTTTGAAATCTCCTAGGAAAATGCCTAGAAACAGTACTATATGGAAGAATAACGTCCATATAAAAGATCTCTTTTCAGACTAAATCATTTTACAAATCACCTTTTCTTTATTTAGATGAGGAGGATTTCCTAGGGCGATACAAAGCCGTCTTTAAGACTGCATGTGAAGATCCTTGGAGTATGTCTTCAAGAATTTCTCTACATCCCTTGAGAGAATTCCTTGTCTGTGTGCACCTCAAGCTGTATTCCTCAAATAGTCCATGGACAGCATATGTATATGCTGAAAAAACTCTTCACGCCAATCACTCTGCGAATAAGTATGATCTTGGACTTACAGGAGATCATGGTAAATTGAAGATATGGTTGTTTGGAAAACAAATAAGTACTATGGTAAGACTTCGTAAAAACGTTTGGAACCAAGTGTGTATCCAGTGGAAAAGTGACAAGGAGGAGATGAAGGTATTCATAAATGGAACAGAAGAATTCCACAAGAAACTAAATAGGCACGGAAATTTGCCTGGAAAAGGCCAGTTTTTACTTGGCTGTTCAAAGCTGCAAGGTACAGCTGCCTCACCTCGCCAGGGTATGACTGGGGAGCTGTACCTGTTCAGAATGTGGGACAAGGCAAATATAACACAATCTAAGGACTGTCAGGACAGTGGTGTTATACGCTGGAGAAAGGAGGATTGGACCTATAACACGACAATACAAGAGGATAACTCTTTACAGTGCGGTGAGTACTACTGCATTCCTTTTGAAATAGTAATTCACTCAAAAGTTGATCTGAGTGTGTCTAGCATTTCTCTTCCAGATTTTAAAAAGTCTTAGTCTATTAATCATTTCTAGCTAAGTTCTTGATGAGATCATGTGAATTCCTGCAGCTTTTCCCAGTTTTTATCCAAATGAGAAGGTATACCATCAGTCCTTTAAAGACTTTCAACTTCCTTCAACTTTTCTATCAACCATTTTTGTAATATGAGAGCAGGATGCATGCAACTAAAACTCCTTGAAGTTCAAGCTACTTTTACAGTAGAAATATCTAATAGTCTGTGTCAGGTGATTTTAATTGATGTTGCTACTACTCTTACAATCTGATTTCTTTCAGTAAGTTCCTCCAAACACCTGTGTAAAATTTACCTGATTTGAGAAGCTTCTGTTTTTTATTGTTAAAACAGAAGGACTTTGAATAGTAAGTCTGCAGAAGGATCTAATTTTACACTTGCCATGAATGTCACTGGCAAAGGGCTAAAGTTTAACAAAGTTGTCTGCAGCCACAAAAGGTTAAAAGGAAGAGGTTCATTACAATCATAATTGTGCCAGAGGACAAGTTTCAGAATTTTTTTTTGTGACCTGGTTGGCATGTTGTGCCTACATAAAAACAATTATTTGTAAAATACTCTGTCAAAGGTTACTGTAATTTCTGTGATTTCTTCTTTGCTTAACCACTCAAAGTCTTTGTGCAGTGTAAGCTGTTGTCTAATTGGTGTCTCATTGGCAGTGATCTATTGTATTAATATGTCTAGATGTACTTAGCATCTCTTTTCCTGCCTTTCTTTTTCTTGAATCTTCTGTTGATTCTTTTACTTTAGGTTTTATAATTTATTTCAGAGAAATTTTTTTGAATTACTAATTTTATTTTCCATAACCACTTGAGGTCTAATAAGGATCAAAATCCCGATTGTGGTAAGATTCACACACATGCATAGCATTTAAAGGTATGCTCAGTTTTAACCGAGTAGCTCACTCCCCAGAAGTGGCTGGTATTACCTTTGCAGTAGCTACATTTTCTATGCATGTGAAGATTTGCAAGGAAGGATGTATCTGACTGTTTCCCACTTTGTGATGAGGCTGATCACGTTTCTTGGACTAATAGTTCTCAATAGTGAACTTTTAGATCTGAGTTAAAGATGAAACTTGCTCCTTCCAGTGACAGTCTTCTGGTCCTCCTGCTTGGTGGGGCCATGCATGCTGAGCAGGTGTAAATACAGCATGCAGGGCCAGAGAGGGAAGGAGGCCACGCTCTTGGTGCATCACTGGCCTTCTACGTACATTCTTCAGTTTCCTTGATAATCCCCTCTTGCTAAGAGTGAGAAGTAGCATAACAGCTGTGATACAGAGAGAAGAGTGCAGGTTGAATGTCTCTCACTTTACAGATCTCCTCCTGGTATTTAAAAATACATAAGTGAAGGAAAATGTGCTTACTATTCCATATTCTAACCTTGGAAAATTTCTTTATCTTGCTCCTTGATGAATGATTCCTCTGTAGCTACATACTTTATTGTGGACAATATGAATGATATCAGTCTTGTCTCTGTATAATCCAAGGAAAAAAGTCTACTAAGTAATCCAAAGTTTGGGGTGATTTAAGAGAACAAATACACAAGAAAATAAATGAGTTTAAAGTGCTAAGTCATAGAAAAGAAACTTTATTCACCTTTAAGTACCAGCTCTTCAGTTGTCATTTTTACATGTGATTTTTTAAAGTTGCCTTTAACAATAACTTCCCAGCAAAATACACTGTTTAAACATTAATCGTTTCAGTTATACATTAAACAGTAACTTTCTTAATCCAAATACAAATATCCACATTGTTACACTGTGCATTTATGCAAGGAGCACAGATATGATGGGATATCTTTAACAAATTTGAATGAATAAATAGATGGGGCATAACTGTAAATACTATCACTGATGATAAAGCACTGCTGTCTCATTTATGATATCGGTGCTGTAACTTGTAGCCTGTTGTTTTTGGTTGCTTTTTATCCTAATTAAAATTCAGTGAGTATATATTGTGGCATTTTTGATTTCTCTAAACTGTCCTGTCCAACCTTCTCATTTTCATGTACTCTTTTGACTTTCAATATTGCTGAGCTTGCTACTGGTATTGCTGGAGGGGATTTCCACACTTCTGGGTACAGAGCAATTTAATGCTGATGGGAGAAATGGGAAGTGACCGGTGCCCTGCTCAGTGTGGCTATTTTGCCTCTGCATTCTCAAGGAAGAGGAAAACTTCAGTTTGGGTTTTTTTTTCTAGTTTGCAGGTGTGGACAGTAGAAGGTAGGTATTAGGCTCATGTAATCCCCTTTAAAGATTTCCCCACTGTATGCCCCTCTGATGGCAGAATCGCCTTTCCTGGGACGGAGGGTGGAGTCTCAAGGCTTTACATCTTCAAGGAGGAAGTGGAAATGCAGCTGTCACTCATCCACTCATTCAGTCTGCATCCCAATCTGTTGGGCTGTAAAAACTTGGGCTGTATTACTACGTTTACTAAGTGGATCATGAAAGCAGAAGATGAAAAAGTAAATTATTTGCCCCAATGCCATTTTTTTCCCTAAAACTGTAAGGACAGTACACTAAAGAAACCTCTAGAAGCTCTTGAAGGAAATGTGGTGGGAAAAAATACCTAACTGGAGTGCTTTCTTGATGAGTCATGTGCCACTTTACTTTGTACCTATTAACAGAATACATGTTTGACCTTCCCTTTCTTTGCTCTCGTTCCCTCCTTCTCTTGTGATATCAAACAAAGTGACTTTTTGGAAATCTGCCTTCCATGGATGTGGTAATTTTATTCACCTCTGTATCTAATGTACAGCTTTCCACAGGCAGATGAATACTGTATTTATAACCTAATTTCTTACAAGCAGTGAAACATCAAAGCTGAGTTGAAAAATACTGAGACTAAATTTTCTCTTAAGGATACTAAAATAAACTGGCCCAAGTGACCGAGCCTGATGTGAACAAGTTCTGACATTTATTTCTGTCTAGTGGCCATTGATAATTCATCCTTTCTTCCATGGTGCCACCACAGGGAGTCAGAGCAGATACAAGGTGTCATGAGGTACACCAAAACATAAAAATAAGATTGCATTTGAGTTTTATCCTATAAACTCATATATAATGTGCTTCAAAATCTACCTTATGTAGATGGTCAAGATAGGATAATGTTTCCAGTGTGCAACTAACTAACAACTGTTAACTTATGGAGGATTTTTATGTGTTATTGTTATTAATGTATTGTGTGACAGAATGGTTCATTTTGGCAGAACATTTATTCAGCTGAAAGGTTTATCAGATGTTAAAGGGATCCAATCTCTTCATGGAAAATATGGATTTAATTTGAGTAGGAGAATTGGAATATTGAAGAGAGACTGAATATTTTCAGTCTCTCTTTCTGCAAATAAATTGGTTGTAGAATAGCACCATTTTGAAATTTTGCTGTTTTAACTACTTAGTTTTGTTCATGACCAAGTCTTGTAGAATACATCAGTGCTGGGCATCTTCATTTCACTGAATGCAAATGGAGTGCAGTGGTTGCTGCACAGTTCTGGTAGCTGCTGTAACAAACACGTAACTGTTGCCTGTAAAAATGTTTAGAAGAGGATCTGCATAGACTTAACAGTTACAATGTGGAATTATCTTTTTAAGTCTTAAATGCTTGTAATTACATAAACCAGAAAGTCATACTGGATATCTGTTTGGAATTATAAGATTGGCTTTGGCCTTTGGTGCAAATTCTTCATGCAAATCAATTTCACTGACTGAATCAGTTGAATTTTAAGTCAAAAAATTTCAGCTCTCTAAGTGTGCTGTAATTTCTTATTTTAAAAAATCTAATTTTTATAAATGTCCTTGTATTTTTATTTTATTGGTAAGTCAAAACTGACTTAGCAGCAATATGCAGTTGTGGTTGCCTCATGTCATTCTGTGGTGACAGCCAAGTACTGTGGCTTCAGGAGGCCAAATTACATAGCCGCCAAGGGGTCCCTTGGGATTCTTCCATTTGCTGTTGATCTGTTTGTGAGAGCTAAACATAGTCAAGACTACCTGTACTTTGAAAGAGGAGTCCTGGGGGCTGAAACAAACTGTTTTCATTTTTGGCACATTTCTCAACTAAGTAAAATTTTATTTACTTCATTCCATAAATTTCTCCTCTAGGCCCTACACATATAAGTCCATATGTCTGTTTCTCTGCCCGGAGTGCTGTTGTGCTTCTGCAGATTGGCAGGGCTGTTTCTTAGCATTCAGTGCCTGTTTGGTGTTTGGAGCTGACTAGAAAGCAGCTGCCCTTGCATTCTCTCATGTGTTTCCTGAGACAGAGGCCAGCTAGCACAGCCCTTCTCTCTGTGCCATCCCCTGCCCCTCCTCACCAATCGCATAGGCTGGGCAGGGGGAGTGTCCATGGGGAGACTCGAGTTCACCAAATTTCAGACTTTCTCATCTGAAGAGAGCCCAATAGTTGCTTCCCCAGTCTCAGGCTTGCTCAGAGGGTGCATTCTGCAAAGGTTTCAAGGAGATCATGAAGGGTTGGGTAAAACAGAATTTGTCAGCAGCAGCACTGTTCCCCTGAACAGGGGGACAAGAAACTGCTGCCAGTAATATCATTCTTGCACCAAATTGTTACTGCCAGCAAGGTTCCAGCTGCTTCTCACTTCTCCACCCTGGAAAAACTGAACTGCTTATCACAGATTGGGTTGCCTGAAGACAGGTGAATCAGAAAGGGTGTTGCCTTTCCAAAAGATTTAAGAAAGAGTGTACTGCTCCTAAGTTAGAATGAAGGTAGGAAAAAGAAAAGGGTCTTTTATCATTATCACACTTGGAAATAGAACACTGTGCACCTTTCATGCTTTAAGGGCTTTTTCTCTATCCTGTGCCTGAGCTACTGAACAAATGGTATACTTTGAGTGACAGTGCTTTTGCAGCAGGCACCAGAACCATCTGTCCCATCTTGACCACTGTGTTACAAAGCCTCCTTCTGCCTTTCTTTCCCTTTCACTGAATTCATTTTCAATTCTTGAAATGAAATTCTTGGTGCAACAGCTTCTGCAGGGTGTGTGCAGACCATCCCATCCTAAAAGATTCAGTAGCCTGAGATTTAAAAGCTGTTATGCTAAGGAATGCTTATAAGCACAAGGCTATTTTTTTAGACAGGGCCAGGTACTGGTGTCTCTCAGAGCTGTATCAGGTTGTGCACCCAACCTTAAGTAGTATTAATAGGTTCAGTCTCCTGCCAGTCTGGAGCTGCTGAAATTACATTGGTCCCCATTGTTAGACAAAGTCATTGGGGAAGGAAGGTTGTCTCAGTTTTTGCAGCTGTGATATGGAGCTGTGGTGAGAGCTGCTAAACAGGTTTCATACCTGTGGAACATAGATGGGATACCCAGGTGCCACGCAACTGAGAGATGAGGCTTCAAAGAGAGGGTGCAAAAGTAATCCAGGCAGAGAGCCTTAAGTCAAAGCTTAAGTAAAAACAGGTTGGAGTTCAAGTTGAAGTTAAAGTTTATAGAAGTCTAAGCTGAAGGTATTGAAGCTATTGAAGTCATTGAAGTCAGGGTAAAAGGAACTCAACTCAGGTATTATTCTCACAGTGCAGTGTTACTTACTTGTTACAGTTCAAAATAGGCCACAGCCCTAAACAATCACAAGATTTCCCCCACAAACTACAGACAGCTTATTGTTTGCATTATTTTGGCAGCTTTTACAAAATTACATAGTTTTAAAGACCTTGATAGTTACATATACAACTCTATTCCTAGTTCTTTTTCATATCTATATTCTCTCTGCACCATGGCCTGTACCCAGCCAAGGCTAAGATATCTCAATTCACAAGCTCCACCGTGCCCCCTGCTTCATCTCTGATCTGTTTTCCTACACGCAGGTCGTGGCTTAGCTAGCTGTTTGTGTCAGAACAGTACAAAGTGATACAAAGACAGTAAGGGACCTGATGCTTTTGTTTCTAATGATGCATGTTAGTAACAGCAACCAGTGCTTATCTCATTTCATCAAGTTGCCTTTTCCCTCAAAAAAGAAGTCGTGTGGGGGCCTATCCTATCTCCCTTGCAACAAAAGCAAAGAACTATCTATACTGGCTATTTAATTATTGTTTGAATCTGCAAGAGTTTTCTATTGGAGAAAATTTAGCAAAGTATTACTACAATGTAATTCTTTGTTTTGGAATAGGATATGTATTATGTTAGGTTAGGTATATTGATTTGGTGATCCTAAACTAACGGTGTTGCATATGAAAATCCATAGAGCAAATAAATGGAAGTTTCATATATGTAAGGGTTTTCATGCTCTTATCAATAATTAACAACCTGAGGTAATAAATTTTGTTAGCTTGTAACTAGCACATCTTGAGTTACTTTACTTTCCTTTTTGCATGTCAACTTCAGGGATGTTTTAGACTGAACTCTAATCCTTCTCCAAATAAATCTATTCACTTTTTTTTTCTTGTTCTTAAATACAAAAAGAAGGAGAGCTAACAAGTAAATTCAATATATCTCCTCCTTCCTCCTTTCTGTATGCAACGGGAATTCTGATTAAAGACTTGGTTATAAACTTAAAGCTGGACCTTGATAAATGACAAGTCTCATACTCATGGATAATTTCTAGCAACTGTAGGCACATGACTATTGTGCTGTAAGAGGAGTCATGGTTAGACTGGTGTCCATCAGAAAAGTGCCTCTCAGATTATGCATGCCATCATCAGTTGCTGCATTTGCCAGCTCCATCACTGTGGCTCGTGTTTAGCTTGCTTTACTCCCTGTGCTGCCAGGTGTGCTATTAAAGGCATTTGGCATTTTTATGGTTCACTGTCTTTTTACTAACCTACAAAACGAAATACGTTAATGAACAATTGTTGTACCTACCTCAGGGTACTGCTTGTATTCTCAAAAATTCACTATGTGGTTGGAGGGGTATAGAGGATGCAAAAGGCAGCCTGTATACAGCAAGAGTGTCTCCACTGAATCCACAAGAGTTTGTGAGATGGGTCTTAAAGGTAGATTCCCTGTGCAGAATTTATTTTTTAAATGGGCAGAAGAAGCAGTGTGGTGATGTTTGCTCTGAGATATCCAGATATATACTGCTATGCCACATATTCAGATGGGTTCCTTTTGAGAATCTAATTTCCTCCAGAGCTTTTTTTGGAGATAAGGGCTTTTGCACTGAATGAGACAGGATTAATAACAGGTAAACTTTTCGAGATATAATTCACTTTCTGTGGTAGGGAAGTCAGATTGCCCACCTGTGGAAGAATGCTTCCTTCTCTAACCGGAAGTTCAGTCAATTATTCACCCCATTCTACCTTAAAAATTATGTACTGTTTAAACAATACAGAATAGTTTTATCTTACTACTGCTTCAGTTCTGCATATTAAAGTTGGTATTGTCTTGGTATTGTATTAAGGGTCTTCCCCAACCCTATACTAGGTGGTAAGAAAATAATTTTATAGCATCTATAATTCCTAATCACTTTACAATGTTAAAGTAACAGCACTTGTACATAAGAGCTGTAGAACATATACCTAACAGGAATATGTAAATATGTATTTTATCTGGACTTAACATGTAGCAAGAAGTCCTAATTTTCCTGAAAAGTTGCTATAAAAGTTAGGGTTATATCCAGATTATCATGATCTATCAAGTTCATACTGTTCTAGTTGTCAAAAAGAGCAATTTTACTTCTCTGTAGGCAGAATCCTAGTTGTCTCAAAAGAGATATTTGATGTAACTTTGTTTTATCTTTACTGAGGGAGTTTAAATTCATTTGGCTGATATGTATAGAGGTGTAGATTTTTACTTATGCTTTAACTTAATGGATATATATTATTTTATAAGTATTATTTTACTAGAATATTGGTTCTCTCTCTCTTTTTTCTGCATAAGAAAATTTCTATCCAGGATGTAAATTAACTAAAACTAACAGTTTCATGAAAATCTCCTTAAAAAATGTAGTGCAATTAATCTGATTTCCATGTATTCATCCTGCCATATTTCAGAGTTGCTGCTTTTAGCTTCACGCAGTGTATGACATTCAACAAAAAATAACTGGCATTTTTCATCTTGTCAAGCTGTTATGTTATCTCTGACTTCATTGGCCCCAGTATCCCCGCATTGGGGTAGCCAGGCAGAAATCTGCTTATCTGGCTGGCAGCTGTCATCTTTGTGCATCTCATACCTTGCTCAGGAATAGGGACTGGTTAATTTCTGTCTCATCTGTGATTTCTGTCATTTCCCTCTCCTGTTCTTGTGGCTGTCCTGCTGCAGAACAGGCTGCCTCTTCTGAGTTGGGACCCAACACAGTACCAAAAGTCTCTTGTCTTTGGTGCAAGCAGGACATCCTTCCTGCAAGATCTGCTTTCTCACCAGGATTCCTTGGCCATTTAGGTGTAAACTCCCATACCATCAGGGGTGAATTCTGCTCTGGGCACCTGCCCAAATTCTCCTGCATACCTTGCTGCCTCGGAATTTGTTCCCTCAGAGCACTGTGCTCTGTGTTGTCTCCAAGTGATTGGTTACTGGAAGTCCCACAGAAATTTGAGCTTGCATGGCTGGATTCAGAGTCTGAGGATGATGGTGTAGGCTACAGGTGCAAGTGGACCCCCACTGATGGAGGAAGGAAGGTGTCAGTATCTGAGGGCATCAGCAGTGGTGGAGGTAATCTATGGCAACCTGGACAAGAACGAGGTCTCCAAGGATCTGGGTGATTCCACTGCTCATGGGCTGTCTGGCACAGTTTAGTACCCACCAGTGTGACATGGCAGTGATGGACTGGCCAGATACCAAGGCATTATCTGTGGAGAAACTGTCCCACCTGCTCCAGCCATTTGGAGAGAATCTCTCTCTTCTTCTGCTACCCTTGGGCTTGAATCATGTCTATGCTTAGTGTCCCACCAGGTTCACTGACTCGAGTTTTTTGTCTTCTTTGCCCAGACATGGTCTCATCTACTAAAGGTGCTGAAATAGGTAACAGTGCTTTAAGTATAGGTGATGCTGTGTTGCTACTTGTTTTTCAAGGCCCAGGATGGTGTTTTGAGTGGTTACAGGCTGCAGGGAACATTTGGAACTGTCTGCTACTTTCCCTCCACCACAGGAAGCACACAGCACTTGCCTTGATGGCAGGTTTGCTGCAGTGGTGTGATTTAATCTGCTGGGCCTTCTCATTGATAGCCCAACCACCACTGTTATTCCAGGGCGGGTTTAGTCACTCACTTGATGATGTCACGTTTCACATTCATGAGTGTGATGGCTTCAATTGTCACATCCACTTCTTGATCAAGAGCCCATCTGTGTGTTGCATCTCTCCCTGGGTGTCCCTGGTGACATGTTTCATGGGCCCATTGAGCTGGAAATAGCTCACCTTTTCATCCCAGCCCACATCCACCTGAGCTGCTTTGTTTCTGGCAGCCTGATTATATGATGTGCGTGCACATCATGATGTTCATACACATGCTACTTTTTTAGTTGCTCTTCATCTTCACTCAAGTGAATGTGCTGAATAGGTTTCTAAAGAAACTGGCAATGGAAGAGAACTTGCAAAGTTCATGGCCCAGTCTGTATCTTCTATAAGTGTAAAAAGATAAACTGAGGAAAAAACTGAACTCAAAAGAGTTCAACTTTGAGCTTTCAAAAAGTCTCGACACATATTTCTCAATGGATGCAAAGTAGTTTTGCAAACTGTTTTGAAGTGAGGTGAGTACCATATGTAAAATGATTGTGTTTGAAAAAGTGTTGTGTACGTATATACGCATGTACAAATATATATTCTGCTCCTAAAAAATCTTCTTATTTTGCAGTTGAAACTACTGCTACGCTGCCTAGCAGAAAAGTAACAGGTATGTTTGGGTTCTGTGGGATTTTGCCCCATTGTTCTTCTGTTTTAGAAAGTGTATAGTAAGATTGCTGCTGTTACTTGTTAATTCTTGGAGATAGTTAAGCATATGCAAACATTTGTAAATAAATTTTCCATATCATCCTTGTGGTTTATGAGCTAATTTTGTGGTGCATCACTTATATTCCAGAGAAAATGAAAATAAAGTCACTGAGAGGATTCTGATTCTCCCTTCATTACAGAAATTGTATTCACATTTATCCTTTGGAAAGAAGCTATTTCTAGTTTTCAGTAAGGCAAGCAAAATAGTCTTACTGGAGCAAGGAATTCACGAGTGTTTAGCATTTCAGAAAATCCTTATTTACTATTTTTAATTAAAAAAATCTGTTTTTCTTCAGGGGCTTTTGGTATCTCTGACTTAAGTCTTCTGCAGCAGTAGGAAAGACTTTACAGTAAAATTAGTGTATTGTAAGTAACATTATAGGATGACTTTGACCTTGGAGAGATGTTGAAATACCTTAAGTGTATTTTTTAAATAGTGCTTCATGTTTGCATCCAGCTGTTCTTTAGATTAAATTTCTGTGATAACTGTGACCTGTAACTTGTCTCTGACATTATCAAAAACCACCCAGTGACTGAAAGGGCCAACTTTAAAGTTGCTATGTGAACAAGATATCACATTTCCTAATTTCTTTTTGATCAAAATACTGACTGTAACAATATAAAAATATAATAGCTAATGTTTGCCTTATAAGTAGCTGGCTGGTTCCTGTTAAGATCAGAGGCTCAAACTTGAAATGAATTAGGGTTTTTTTATTGCTGCTTTTTACGGGATAGAAAAGAGAATACACATGAATGGGATAAATTTTAAGTGGCAAATCTCACTGTTATTATAAAAAGTCTGGGAAGAGTTCTTCATACCCAGCTAGAGCCATCTTGCTATGGATACTTGATTCCCATTCCCAGAATTAGCAAAACACCCAGGATATGCAGGTAGTTTCAGGCTAGTGTGGCATGTATCTTGGATCTTTAACATTATACAGTTGTGGGTTTGTAACATTATGCAATTCAAACTGTCCAGTATTTCTTGAAAACAAATTTGGCTTGCATTGAATTCTCTTAGAGTGTATAAAATAGTGACTTTTTTGTTTTGTTTTTTTTTAAATCAAAGATTGTTACATCTGCCTTTCTTGACAACCTGGAAGTGTTGTTCTGAAAGAGCAGGTGTTGCCCTCTTCTGGTAAATGCAGTGAATTTTTGATAATATAAGAAAAGCCTGCTAAGGATGATAATGTATGTGTCTTGACACTTCATAATGATCTTTTTTTTCTTTTTTTTCCTTTTTCTTTTTTTTTTTTCTTTTCTTTTCTTAATCTGAAATAAAATCCACAGATTTAGAAGAATCAGCTACAACAACAGTTTTTGGTAAGGACTTTACTGATATTCCAATGTTTGTTGTTCCTCTTAGGTAAATCTGCTTTTATCTGAGGTAGTGCAGAAAGGTTGTAATGTAATAGAGTTCCAAAATTAAAATATTTTCGTTTTAAATTACTTGTTTCATTCTACATTCTAATGAAACAGCTTACCTTTATAGGATCACTTATGGCTTGTGGCAGTGGTGCTTAGGGTGAGGTAGGTGCAAGTTGCTTTGATCGGGAGCCTTTTGTTCAGTTATCTGAACAGTGAAGAGCTTTCAGAGATGGCAGAAGAGGAAAACTCTAGTGAGAGCTCCTTTACATCTCCTCCCACTCTAGCAGATGGCATTTCATGCAATGTATTACACTACAAACACATGAGGCTTTAAAAACTTCTGGAACCAGAGGTGATAAGCATCTATGAAAGCATTTAAAAAATATGAAGATTGAAACACACCGAAATAACCTGTGTGAAAGCCAGTTGCTTTCTTGCTTAATATATACTGACATAGAGTAAGTGCTCTGGATAAAAGAAATAATACAGATGCAAACACACATTATCTTGTTATTTTACAGATACAGTCTCTCTTTGGGAATCGTTCATCTTAACTGCATCACATTCCATATTTGCATAGGACATATTAGGCCAAGTAATACAGATGAAACCAGCACTTATATTTTCACTCTGCTCATATTTTGACTACTTGTTAGTTGCCTCATAAAATTTCTTCTTCTGTTGTGAATCTGCTCTGGTCCATTTAAAAAAAGTCACTAAGCTGTCATATTGAAGTTATACAAAGTGGTCTTCTAAGCACTTTGTTTTCCTGTGCTGACACCTAAAATAATCTTATTAAGCACAACCCTTTAAATTTTCATCTATTGTCTTTATTTTTTTTCCTTTTGATGTAGCTGAAAAAACCTTTGCATCATTATTTTATTTATATATTGTTATTGACAAAACTTTTTTTGAGAGAGAGTTTGCCAAGCCCAATGTGTCATCTCTGATTATGAATGTCATGAGTTCAGACAGTGAACTTTTTCAGTGCAGAAAAAGCTCCTTGGGGTTAAGCAGTTATTGCAGTTGGATATGCAAAAATTCATCTACATCTTTTGAAAGAATGAAACCAGCAAAAGGAACTTACCTGAGGAAAATTTGATTCCCAGCTGGTTGTATTCAGATACTTAGATTTTTGTTCCAATTATTAGTATTGAAATAATGGGAACACTTCTAACAAGCTTTGCAATTGTTCTTAAAATGACATTTAGATAAATAATATTCTGTTTCTTGTAAAATCTTGAGGGCTTGATCTTTTCTCTCAAAAATTCATAGAAGTGAAATACTTTATTAATACAATTTTTACTTATTTCATCTTTTTTCCCCCTGGAATTTGCTATTGTTTCTTTTTTCACCTATCCTATTAATTCTTCAGGCAAGATGTTACTCTTACTTAGATTTTGCCGGATTTAGACTATTGGGCTTTTTTGTTCTATTTTATTTTTACAGATTTTACTGTTAGGAATTTTTCTTTTTCAGATATATCTTCAGAGGAGACTACACAAAGTACAGGTGAGAATTTGCATGAAGAGGGTAAGGTTTCAAGGGAGATGTTCATTGCATTCATGTTTGTTGTTTTTTGTTGGTTTTGTTTGGGTTTTTTTTTTTATTTAGTAACTGGGATATGTTTACTCCGAATTATTTTCTTACATGATATTAAAATTTGTATTTATCTGCAATCTGGTTTTTAAGTCTGCATGATTAGGGCTCTGAGGTGCTCTTAACTGAGCTGTAAACCTTTCTTTTTTCATTCAAAATGTTGTATTGCTCACCAAAACCCAAACAGGGCAGATATATTTTTAGCAAGTATATAGGGGGATTTGTATATAGAATGTTTACTATACTTTCTGGTACTATTTCAGCTATTTTACAGAGCTAAAATGTACACCCCATTCCTTGAAGACACTTGCATATGTTCTTGTGAGGAGTTGTCAAATAGGATCAGGAAAGACTCAAAACAAGAAGAATTTGTTATCCCTTCCTTTCCTGATTTTCCTGTTTGAAACAAGGAGTAGGTTCATTCCATATCAGTATGGATTCCTCCATGCCTGAATAGGAGCTGGATATCCTGCTGTTCTTCCTTGTTGATTGAAAAACACATTTTTGATTCCTCCTATCCTGAAGTGCCCATGCAGAATAGGATAAATAGGAATCACCTTTAAAGTACCACTTTCTCCTCTGAGCAATAGGGAGCCAGGAGTCACTGGTTCAGGTGGGGATACAAACTTATAATTGGGTGGATCTTACTCCCCTTGCTGCTTTTGCATTTCCCACACTGCAGGTAACTTCATTTCCTTATAAATTGTCAGGTGTTTACACTTTTCTTGGAAAGACAAGAGTCTAAAATAGAAATATGAATTTATTTTTGTGACATGTATTTCATGGGGTTTTTTAAGTCAAAGTGTGAAAACTTTTTTTTTTTTAAACAGAAGCCCTTACAACAACTGATTATTACTCCACCACAACACCAGGTAGGATTCATCTATCACCACTAATACATTTTTGTGCATCCCAGATTTTAAGTGTGTGTGAGTTCAGGAAGTCTACTCCCAAATGTTTCTTAATATTCTTTTTGCTCGGTATTGGTGTGTCATATTAACCTCTGCCTTACCTCACAATAATGTCCAGTCTGGTAGAAGGACTAATTCTGCAGTGCATTTCTAGATGGCTGCATATAGAAGAGTTTGGTTATTGTGTAAGTCAGAACAGTAGGTTACCACAAAAATGTGAGAAACACAGTCTCAGGGACCATGCTTGCTTAAAAAGGAATCTTTGTGCCTTTTAGTAGATGGAAGCAAACTGAATACAGTCACTGTATTTGACCTCAGGGCAGGCCCAGTGGGACCAGGAGTAGATTGAATTTTATTTTTTAATTATCCACGTAGCTCCCATTACAATGGATTTGCCCTGAGTTAGTGCAGGTGGAAGAAGAACTGGCTTGGAGCCTTAGTGACAAGGATAATTGACTGTGTGTCCATGACCTGCAGAAACATTGCAGCTGTGTTATCTGATGCCCTTGGGGGACTGGGAGCCCTAGTGATTTTTGATCAGTCTTTTACCCCCACACTGCTAATCTATTTTGTGCATTTTGGTGGCATGCAGAGATCTTAAGACTAGGGGGCACACAAATGGGTGCTCTGTAAGGAAAAAGGAGCTGATGTTAATCTTTTGCGCCACCCTTGGATTTTGTGTTGGGTTTTTATAAGTTGCTGTCTATGTAGTAAACAAGTTTGACAATTTATTGTTATACTGACATTTGATTATTGTTTATCCATTACTTATGAGCATTTTATTTTTTTAAAGATTGCTTAAAAAAAAGCAGTATATACCTGGTTTGTAACTATTTCACTGCCAGTGAAAGGGAAGGCAAATAGTGTCATAGAATTTTTAAGGTTGGAAAAGAGCTCTAAGATAATCAAGTCCAACCATCAAATTTATTAGATTCTAAACTGCTGTTTGATTTTTTTTTCTAATACTTTGAATATTGCCACCAGCTTATGTTTGTTATATCTGGTGGCTTATTTGTTGAGGGTGATAAAGTTAATAAAGCATCAAACTTTTACAGTCAAATGTTTGCACCACAAAGTGAAAAAAAATCCCTTCTCATGATAACAGCAGAAAAAATAGAATTTGGTTTTTTTTCTGTTAATGGAGGACAATCCATCTGCTTAAGTAAGGAAAGTTGTTTTAATGAACAGGTATGGGAGTTTTGTCTTGGATGCAAATATCTTTCCAGTGCTTTATTTTGAAATTATACAAAAGAGCCATCTGTTTACACTACCCTAATTTAAGATCACAGTTATTTCTCAGCAGTGTACGTTGTATTAAAAGTATGGAAAATATGGAGCAGTCAAAAGTTTGCTGTAACTAACTGAAGGCATGTTGTACTAGATAAGAGTGTGCATGGTTGCTATCATAGCCTGAATTCCATCATGTAGAACAGTTTTAGCTTCATGATATCATAGGGAGCCATAGTAGGATCCTCTGAAGCAGATATGCTGCCTAGTGATTGAATTCTGTGATAATGAAAGAGCTTATCAATTATATGCTGATGTCTGTTTTTATTTAAATTTTAAAAGAAAGAAAAAATTGAGACAACTTGGATTGTAAGTATTATGTCAGAACAGTTGCAGTGATTTATTCAAAATTAATTAATCAAAGGCAGCATATTTCTGAATACTAAGTCTTGGAAAATGTCATGATAAGGGCTGTAGAGTGGTGAAGCCTAGACAGTATATCAAATACTTCCAGAATATAAAGACATTTACATTTCAAACACTGGAATGATTGTAAACATGTATGATTATATTGGATTTAAGTTTAACTTTTTTACTCAGTAGTTGTTTGGTTTTTTCCCCAAAAAAATCTATAGCAGGAGAAACCATTGTATGCAACGTAACACGTGCCTGCAATTATTCAGGTGAGTGGTTTTCTTTTCCCTTTTTAAAAATAAAAATCTTGTCCAACTATTTTATACTCTGAGTAATGAAGCACTGTTTAGTTGTCTTGTAAAAGCTAGTTCTGTAATAAATTTGCTTGTAAATTTAGGGAGATATTACATGAATTCAAAAAATATGAAAATTGAGATGTTAAAAAGTGTTTAGATTCTCGTACTTCTGATCTTTGGTTTCTCATCAAAGGCACAAAATTGCAGATAATAATTGAAAAAAAAAAACCCAAGAAACAAGTAAGCTATGGAGTTCTATTTATAGTAATGTGAAGTGCAGTTTTTCTGTTTTATGAAAAGATTAACTAGAAGGAATTTAGGGATGGCCATCAAAATTAAATATATAGAAAATAATGAAGCTGTTGGACTAGTTCATTTATTGAAATAGGTGAAAAGATGGAAGAACAACTGCAAAAATAGATAAGCTAGTACAAGTGTTCTTATTTCCCTTGCATCAAAACACAAGAGAGTAAATTTTTCAATTCTCAAAAAATTTTACATTCCTTGTTTCAGCATTGAGTTTCCTAACATTTTTTACTTTTGGTTTTAGTGTTCTATGTGGGCAAGGTAAAACTTCGGGCAAGTGAAGAAAGTAATACATCACTAAATGTAGAAATAGTAAGTATTCTCTCTTTGAAAACTTGATTGTAGGGAAGGTTGAAGTGAGTTTTGTTGTCTACACTTAAAATAAGTGACATGATTCTTACTGGATTTTCAGTACAAGATACTGTTTGGAGTAGATGGAATAGCTCTGTTTTAAACAACTGCTTTGCAGCTAAATTTTAAAATTCCATCTAAGGAAACTTCCTACAGTAAGGACCTGTATTCTCTGTGTAGCCACTAAAAGGAGGGGGAAGCCCTGGGTAATCTCAAAAATTTACATTTAGGCACACAGGATTTTCCTTTGGAGATTAATTTAGGCACTTGCATTAGATGGCAACTATTTGGTCATAATTAAAGTTGGATTATATCCTGGAATAATTCATGCTGAGATTCTCACAAATAGTTCTATGGGGTTTTTGTGTATTTTTTTTTTTATTCTGCTTTTGCATGATCATTCTTTGGTTTTGGCCTGTGGTTACTGAGTTATTAATTGTGCCATAGGCTTCTGTGACATGAGTGTGTCCATTTATACAACCCAAGAGAGGTTTAGGAGGACAGTGTCATGCATGACAAGGGCCATATAGATGATCCAGTATCAAGATAATATGATGAAGATGAGAATGTTTAATTGTCACAGATGGAAACTGAGGGGAGGAAAAAAAGAAGGACTTTGAATCTTTATCCTACACATCCCTGCCAGTGCTCAGCCTGAGATTTCACATGCCAGTCCCTGAAAGCATGAGAGTAGTCAGCAATGTTACCACAGAGAAGAGCTATTGCACATGAAACACTGAGTTTGGGCAGGGATTTGCCCCTGGCAAAAGCCACCTCTACATTCTGTTGTGTTTCAGTGGTGATAATGCCTACTGGAACTGTCCTAGCATGGTAACATTACACCTACAGCTTCTGGAAAAACCGGTTTCGTCTCTTGAAATTCTTTTGCTTTTTAGAAGAATATTTCTTAGAGGAAGTCAATACCTCATATATTAGATGATGTTTTTCCTCCTGGCCCTTGCTGCTTGCATGAAACGTAAAAATAACCAGTAATGCTGGTACCCAGAAGAGCATAAGAATGCATCTATAGAAAGGGTTCTTAGATAAACCTCAGTGTATCCCCAGACCCCTATGCTAGGGTCATACTTATCAAGCTCAGTTCTATCAGGTCTTTCACTACAGTTCTTGACTTCTCACTGCTGGTATTCTGTCATCTATTATTTATGTCATTTATGGAGCTTGTCCCATAGTTGCACTTAGAGTTAAAAAAAATCATTCAGTGTCTGGCCAAAGTTTAAATTAATGCAAACTAAGCCAAATTCCTTTTTTTCCAGCATAAGACATGGCCAGTTCACTGTCCTTTTGCCTCTATCTTTCACAAAGATTTTGGAGTTTGGTCTATACTAGATCAACAGTTCCTTCCATAAATTGTGACAACAATGTCATGGTAAATACTTGTTGCATGAGTTATTCATGAGAAAACATACTTCTTATGTTTGTAATTTCAGCCTATTAAAATGTGTGACATGAACAATTTTCTTTTAAGACAAAAAATTACTGGTTGTACTTAGCTGTAGGATTTTTTTTTCCTAACAGATTAATAACATAACCACCCACAGTCAAGTCAAAAAATTAATTGAAATTCCAGCACATACCCCACAAGAACTGAGGTAAGTAATTCTGAATAAGGCTTGAAATCCTTTTTATATTTGAAAAAGATGAAGTGAGACTTTGCATGTGTTGAGCAGATTTTGTGTTATTCCTGCACATAAAAAATTTCACAAGTTGCAGGTTCTTGCTCTTTAACATAAAGCTCATACTGGTTAGAATACTCTTAGTTTATGTACCATTGGGTTTCTTTTAAAAATTGGTACACCAAATATTTGTTATAATTTAAACATTCAGCCTGTCTGGTAGAACTTTCCTAGCTGCATGTTCTTCAATAAATATCCTTGAAGGCATAGCTATGGTTTTATTTTGGTGTAGTTTTTTCTTTCTCAATCTTTATAAGGAGAGGTTTGAATGAGTGATTATTTCCCAGACTTGCTCTGAAAATCAAGTAGATATGGTTGGCCAACAAATTGGATTTGTAGAAGAAATCTGTATTTCTTACTTGTTCTATTTCTGTGGCTTTGAGTATAAATTTAGAATTCTATTCCAAGTAAGGCTTGGTAAAGGACATTAAGATTTATCTTTTGCTCTTTTAAATAACATTTACAATGGGTTGATGTTCAAATGGGATGACAGAGGTTTAAATTTAATTTGTGTAGTGATTTTTAATGCTCTGAAAAGTAGTTTTACAGTAACAGAACTGGCCTGACTTTAAAAAATATCACTGTTTAACTGGAAAAATATTTTTTCTCTGTAATTTTTTAAATTGTTGTAATTGTTTTTAGAAACATAACTAAAAATCCTACATAACAGTAATACTGTATTTTAAAGCATTTCAGAGTTCAACAAAACCTTGCGAGCAATAAGTGAGGTAAGATTACTAATTGTTGTTACTGCTTGGAAAGCTTTTCCAACTTACTTCTGATAAAGCATCACTCCCGATTTCTCCTTATAAACAATTTTTTTTCTGTTTTGATTTGTCATTACAGTCGTCTGTTATGGAGTGCAGTGCAGAAAACCAGAGGTTTGTTTTCAAATTTTTAAAGCAAAATATTTTTAAACTCATATATTGTCTTCTGATATGTGAAGTATGCATGGCTCTGTAACAAAAGAAAAAGACAAACTCTCTAGGAAGATCAAAAGTTCAAGAAACAGTCTGTAGCAAAATATATAGGTTAACAAAGAAATTCTGATTTCCTTATTGTCCTGGCATTAGTGATTTTGAAAAAACCTTCTAGGGCTTGTTGGTTTTGCTTAACCCAAACGTATTGTTTCTCAATAATCTTCTCCTGAAGCCCATGCTTCCCTGCCATATTCCTTCTGCATCTTGGTATTACCTGAGCCATGTAACTGGGAGCACCAGAATTCCAGAAGTTGTGAATGCAATGCAATCTTTGTGAGGGATTTGCTTGAGACATCCCAAGTTGTTCTTCAACTTGGGAAACCAACTATCCTTGGGGTAGGGGGAGCCTGAGGGAGTAACCAGGAAATTTTCAGCGTCTGGAAACCACAGATTATCAGAATGGCAAAGCTCCTCCAGAGAGGTCATCCTGGGAACCCTGAAACATAGATGGTGTCTCTCAATTTAATTGCTACTCACCATTAAATTGTCCTTTAAAATTATTAGCTTGAAACACTTTATTCTAAAACAAATGTGAAACTTCATTTCCCCAAATACTCGAATCTGGACTTTATCTTCCTGCATTAGGATGAAAGAAGAGTCCAAAACACTCAGATAAAATAGACAGAAAGTAGTCAGATCACACCTTCATGTCATATACCAGAAGTCGCTGGGGTAATCTTTTAATTCTTATGAGCTGGAAAGAAACCTTTTCATTCATCTCTATGTTTGCATTTGCTGAATATGAAAAATTTTTACTGGAGGTTCCCTTGTTTAGGCAGGGCTTCAAGTCCTCGAACTGTAGAAGATGGAGTTACATGCTTGACATGCTCACTGAAGCTCTCTCTTTCAAGAGAGAAAGCTGGTGATGGAGGTTTCATAAACACTGACATATTTACACTTAACAGTGGAGATTACATTATTATCCTTACAAAATTACCAACTCTTTAATGACCAACATTAATCAGGGAGGATTCCATTTAAGAATTGACATAGTAGAGATAAGAGATAATAAGTGCCACAAATGGATATACTGTGCTTTGAATCAGCCTGGCATAGTGGTTTATGTGCATTGAAAATATGCCAGAGCCTAGGAAAAATGTGCTTTGACACTTAGCAGTTGTGCTAATGTGCTTTCATTTAGCATTTGATGTTAGTTCCGTGTGTTATAAAGATGCAGCAGCTCTGTTTCTTGAGTCTTAAGCTTTTTTTTCCTCTCATTATAGTACACACTGCAATTTCATAATGAAGCTGGCTGATAGAGAGAATATAAGCAGTTTAACAGAAAAAGCAAAAATAAGCCAACTTGGTAAGTTATGCTTTAAACACAGTCTCATCACAATTTTATATCTTTACATGTGGTCTTCAAGGAACTAAAAAGACAAGATAGTTATTTTTAGATCAAAATAGTTTCAGTTTTGAGTAGTATAAATACATAAAAATGTAGCCTTCTGATTTTTGGGGATGTATGTGATAGAAATAACTTTTTAAAACATTTTGATCTAAAATTGCTGGCTACTTTAATAGAGCACACTTTGAAAGGATTAGGTGTAAAATAAGCTGAAAACATACATGTTTTGCTGAAATGAGAATCTGAATTGGAAGTGTTGTTAATTAGCCAAGCTTTCTTAGTGATATTTGACAGAATGAAGTACTGGCTCATACCATTTGTCTTGTTCCAAAAGCTGGAGTCTTGCATTTTGGTTTGTTTAAAATTGAGAAAAAAAAAGAAATCTGAACTTGTCAGGCATTGAACAAAAATCTGGGGGTATGGCAATATTCTGACTTGTCAAGAGTTCCTTTTTTTTGCAAAACTAATTTGAAAATAAACTTGTATACACTTACACAGTGTATACTGTTGTTTAAGGACATAATACGCATGGTTAAATATTCTACTTAATGGTATTAGCAGTTGTTATGCTTAAGGATAATGCTTCTTTGTCTTCTCAGAACGGTGCTGCTGTTCATCACTGAAGTATTGTTCCTTGACTGCTGAAGAATTACAAATGTAGTAAGTATAAATATGATATTTGACTTGCTTATTTCCTGAATTTACTAATACATGGCTAGAGTCAAATTCCATGCTTTAGTATAATAGCCAGAAAGGACTCCACAAGAAAAAGCTAACAGGCATTTTTCAATGTAGCTCCCTCCTCTTTCCTCCCTCTTTCCCTTCCCTCCTTTCTTATCCCTTTTTTTTTTCATTTTTTCCATGATGCATCTAGCTTTTGTGTTCAGCAACAGCTCACCTTCAGAACAGGAAGTAAAGACAGTAGTAGTATTTGTTTATGGATTTGCTAGTTAACAACTACAGCAAAATAGAATGTAAGAACCCTCTAAATATTAGAGCATAAAACAACCAATCTGAGTCTTTTTAAAATATACATTACTAGTAGTATGTCCATATAATTTATATACATATGTATATTCCTCTATTATAACTTGTTTTCTTTAAAGTACAAAAAATGTTAAACTTAACATGGATTTTTGTACCTTTTTTTCTTTTACAGTACTATACAAGTGCCACCTCATTTTATATGGGTTCCTTCCCCACATTCTCCTTCTCACTCTAAGAAGACTTTCCTCAAATCTAATTCTTTTATTTCCCCCCCTATACCTCCTGCTAAACAAAGCCCCACAATTAGACCACTGATCCCATCATTAACAGAAATTTATTTTTCTGGAACTCTTTCCACATCTCCCCTTACAAACCCTCTCTCTGAAAGTTCTATGCCTTCCACCAGTGTTGCCACCACACATTCCTCTTCCGAGTCTCTTGCTCAACCTACCATGCCAACTTTTTCTTCCATAACTTTCAATAAATCCATCACTGTTCCCGTACCTGCTACAAAATCTGTCACTAATGCTGCTTTCTCAATTAAATCTGAAGCTGCACACCTTCACAAGACTTCTACAATACTTTCTCCTTCTGCAGGTTTCACTAAACATTCTTCACCTTATTCTTCGGAGCCTCACAAACTTCCAATTGTAAATCGCCAGTTTGAGGCTATCACCAAATCCAATGTACAAATCCCCCCTGCTCCAAGCCAACCTCTATTTGGTCCCAAAAATGTTAGTACAGTACCTATTGTCCCCCTTACTCCTTTCACTGTACCTTTGACCCCTACTGTCTCAGCTTCTCGTCCTCATTCTACTGCTGATGGCCGTGGGACCCCAGGTAAATATGACAAGTAAATAATTCTTTTTGTTTGAATTCCGTATACTGGATATGCTTTTAAACTTCATTAAACAATGTTATAAATAAGAGAGGTGACCTTACAATTGTGGTGAATTACTTTGGATGAGAGTGTTGATCTGCTGGAGGGTAAGAAGGTTCTACAGAGGGATCAGGACAGGCTGGATCAATGGACCATGGCCAACTGTATGAGAGGCTCAACAAGGCCAAGAGCTGGGTCCTACACTTGGGTCACAGCAACCCTAGGGAACAGTCCAGGCTTGGGGAACAGTGTCTGAAAGCTGCCCAAAGGAAAAGGACCTGGTAGTGCTGGCTGAGAGTGGCTGAACGTGAGCCAGCTGTGCCCAGGTGGATAAGAAGCCAGTGGCATCTTGGCCTGGATCAGCAATAGAGTGGCCAGCAGGAGCAGGGCAGGGATTGTCCCCCTGTACTCAGCACTGGTGAGGCCACACTTCACACTTCGTGTCCATTTCTGGACCCCTCACTACAAGAAAGACATGGAGGTGCTGGAGTGAGTCCAGAGAAGGGCAGTGGAGCTGGGGAAGGATCTGGAGAAGAGGAGTCTCAGGGGTGAACTTATCACTCTGTACAATTCCCTGAAAGGAGATTGTAGCCAGGTGGGGATCAGCCTCTTTTCCCAGGCACCCAGTTACAGGATAGGAGTAAATGGCCACAAGCTGTGCCAGGGAGGTTCTTGGACATCAGGAGGAATTTCTTCTCGGAAAGGGTTGTTAAGCATTGAAATGGGCTGCCCAGGGATGTGGTGGAGTCACCATCTCGAGATGTTCAAGAAATGACTGGACATGGCACTCAGTGCTCTGATCTGTCTTACTAGGTGATACTTAGTCAAAGACTGAACTTGATGATCTTAGAGCTAATCTAGCCTAAATAATTCTGTGATTCTAGTCTGTGTGAAAGCCCTGAGACAACTTTCACAACTTTCACTTGATATGCATGTATTTTAAAAAACATTCTGATACCTTTGGGCATTGTGAGTGATACCTCACCCTACATCATTGTTTGTAAGTATCCTAGGCTGGTACAGTGCTCATTCCTCATTAGAACTAATGTCTTTTGAACAGAAAAAAAACAAGTCAGAGAGCAAGGTAGATTTCTTAAAAAACTAACCTAATATTTAAAATGCTGCATGGTAATTGTTGGATCATCCTTAAAATATTGTTATTGACTGGGAATATTCTTAGTAGCTAGGTATTTTCTTATGAAAGATGTACACATCTTTACAAGCTTATTTTCAAATTTCTGACACTGTCTTGATTTTACTCTACATTCAGGCATTCAGTGGCTAAAAATTCAAAATAATGTGTTATTTAATATATTAATGGTCTGTTGTGAGGAATTTTGAAATCAATAAAATGTGAAATTAATGTTAGCAGTTTGAAACCTCACTTTATGTTCTCATGAGATTCAAATTACCACTTTCTGCAAAGTAGCTCATTATGGAGGAATTACCTAACTTGTTGAGAAACCTTCTGAGTAGTGATACAAGTTTTTAATCAAGAGAGCTGTTTAATTTTTCTGCTTCTCCAAGTTTACATCATTTGCTGAACACAAATGTTTAACTTCTCATTTGTCACAGGAAAAACCCTTTCAGCTACCACAAATATAACTTCGGTACACACGAGCATTAGTATCGCCACAGCTGAGCAAATTGTGTCCAAAATAGAAAATGATTTAGCAGCTGGAAAAATAGAGCCAAAAGATGTAGAAAGGATGGTTAATGAGGTGAGCAGTATCCTCTCTGCTTCTCAACAATTACCACCACGAATTTCTAACAGGTAGGTAATTTCAGCAATAGATTACAGAAGTGTTGTATTTACTGTCTTGATAAATTTACTTCAGCAAGCTTCACTTTCTGATATCATAATCCAGAAGTATATTTCTTGTTCTTTAGTGTAGTTATTCAAAATGGAAGGACTGTCATTCTAATATTATCAGCTCCACTATAATGTAATGCCATGGAAAACATTGGGAGTGTTTTTGTTGGCACCATAATAAATGAGCATTTTGCACTAGACTCAGATTATTGCTTCATAACCACAACTTGCTTGAGCATTTTGGATGTATGTGCTTGGTAATACTAAATATACTTTTTCTTAACAGAATTATAAAACTGGTGGACTATATTGGCTTAAAACTAAACTTATCAACACCATCTGCTGAATTTGTCTCCCCTTCCTTGGCTCTGGCAGTTGTCAAAACCAACAGAATCCGCTCCAGCCAAATGTCTTTTGCTGTCCAGGACTCACCTGATCTCCAGGTTACAAAATACTTACAATACCTACAAATTGTCAAACATTTCTTTTAAAGTGTTCATGGTTTTATATTTATAGGAATATGAGTTTGTTCTTTGTTTATGTCAGTTTCAGGATCTTCAGTTCATGGTGGTTTCAGACTTTTCTTTAAGCCCTTCACAGTTTTTCCTTTAATTTTCAGCTGTGTAAATAGGTGGAAAAGAGAGCTGACTTAGCAGAAACTGGCAGAACTAATAAGCTGTTGGAGAAGGGTACAGCTAGAACACCAGAATGGACAAAGTGCTTGGCAGAATAACTTTGCCTCAAGCCCCCTGAATTATGAGTCATTTACCACCATGACAGTGCTGAAATTTGTCAAGGGGTGTTGCCAGATGGCTTCATTTGTTAGAAGGAAATAACGGTAGAGTGTTCCAGGAAAGAACTATTATGTATGTTGCTTGGATAATGGTGCTCAGTCATTTGTCACTAATGGCATCTCACCAAGAAAGAAGTGCTTAGAAAGTTTGGTTGGATCCCCTTTATCTCATTCAAAACCTCCCTCCTGACAGAGAAAATAATGGACAATACCAGCCTTGGAGGCTTAAGCAAGGAGAGATGAAAAGTTTTGGACCAATTTTGACACATTCTGTCTCCTCAGAGAAGAAAATAGCTTAATGTATCATAAGCCATACGTAGTACTGGAACTTTCCTGTGTTACTGAAAATTATATAAATGTTAAAATTTTGAGTTCCTTTCTATTTCTTAGCAATATATGGTGAATATATAGCATGAATGTGAGATAACTAGGAGGTGATAGTGCTAACATACAGATATTTGCTAAGGAATGTTTTTTTATTTCATGGCACTGGCAATGAAACATTAAAAATTTCAATAAGTATTATCTACTTCAAACTAGAGCAACAGGAGTGCTTTTGTGCAATGATTCAGGACTTCTTTGGTGGCTGTCTACACCAGTGATCTCCAAAGTGGGGTTTGAGCACCCCAGGGTGTGCACATGACAGTCCGTTGCAGTTTGTGAAAATATTATTTATATGACTAATAAATTAAAAATCCATTTTAAAAAGTAATTTTTAATCTCCTTGATTTTTTTATGTTTTATAACTTGCATAATATATTAGGACACCAATTCACACATGTAACTTATGGATAGGTATATACTGGGATTCATGCTCAAAAACTTTTAAGGGATACTTGATCAAAAACGTTTGGAGGACACTGGTCTAAAGAGAGGAGTTAAACCACAATGTTAGGGCACTTTGGGGAGTTCACACTGTAACTCTTATTACCACCATTCTTTCAATACTCAGATAATTTCTTTCTGCAGTACTGCTAATGTTTCACATCTCCCAGGAACTCTGAGGTTATGATATTTGTATGTAAAGGACTAAGGTACAACAGGAATGTTGAAAGATTTCGAACTAAACAAAGCTCCCTGGTCTGTAAGCACAGCACATAAAATGTTCAGCACATAAAATGGGTGAAAGTTCAGATCCCTTTTTGTACAATATTAGATCACTAAGCTCTTGAGGTACCTGAATTGTAGCTTACCCAGTTTATTTTTGTAATTTTTGCCAGATGACCAAAAAGTTAGGGTTTATGTTCTTATCTAAGAACATAAACTTAAACTACTGAACTTAAAAATGTATTGACAAATAATGGCTATTTACACTTTCTTCTGAATTCTGACATACTTCCTACAGCGTATAATTTTTTTTTGCCTTTGCAGGCTTTCATGCTGTGAAATGTTGATCTCCCTACACAGTTACAGTTACATAGAGCTACCTGGGTTTTTGCTCCTCACCTTTTCCAAATCAATACAAAACACATGTCCCTGTAGGGAAATTATTGTAGCCAGGTTATTTTCAATGGTAGGCAGACATGAAATGGGATGCATCCTTTTCAGGCCTGTAAGTGCTATTTATGCTTTAGAGCAGGAGAGGAATGAGAGCAACAGTGGGTTTGTGACAGTAATTAAAGATATATTTATTTTGAAGTTTTATCTGAAAATAAGGCATGATTTATTTATTTGGAGACAGAAACAAAGCATAATCCTGGTGTTTATCTTTCAGATCTCTCTAGGAGTTCAGGCAATTCAGAATTTAAATAATCTTGGATCAATTACACTTCCTTCATCATTGCTGAAAAATTTACCCACTGAAGAGTTGGACTTGGCTTCTAGAATTATATTCAACTTCTTTAAAAAGACCACTGTGTTCCAGGTATTTTTTCAGCCCACTGTTCATAAGGATTTTAAATTCAAGCTTAGAGCAAAATATGAATGGATTTTTTTCCCCACAAAACACATTTAAATCTCTTGACTTAAAAAATAATTATTTTTGTCCAGTGCATGCTCCACATAGTAAATGAGCCTGTGGGTGCTGTACTCTAGTATTGTTTCCTTTAGGATTTTAAAATCTAGCACTTTTTCTCGTCATTCCAGGATCTGTCCTTGAAGAATGCATCTTTAATCAGCAGTGTTATATCATCAAGTGTTGCTAACCTCACAATTAGCAACTTACCGGCAAATGTTACTGTGATTTTGCAGAATATCAAACCTAATCAGGTAAAATTTACATTTTGGCAGATTTAAAGTACAGTTTTCTTGCCTCCACTGAAGTTGTTTTAGTGGAAACATTTCAGTAAGAATGCAGGTCAGCTTGTTCTGCTTTACTAGTGTGGACATTCCATCTCCACACGGACATTAAAAAACACTCCTGTTTGCTAATTTATCACTGGTATAAATTTTGATTCTCAAGAAGTGTAAGGTAATTTTGCATTATCACAAATTCATCCAGCTTTTAGCTTTCTTACTTACCCTTCTGTTTTATTCTAGAAAGAATAAAAACTCTTAGAGGGATGACTGACAGTGTGGGTTGCTATGGTAGATGCTGCAGTCATGACTTCTGTGGGTGTTGCATGGCCAGAAAATAATGGGAAAAAAGAAAGGGGAACTGAAACACAGGATTGTGTGTAAGTATTAGGATTCTTACACACCATCTCTTTCTGAAAGGAGTATCAAGGATTAAAGTTCTCTATCTCATCTCTTAAGAGAGTTTAAAATACTCAATTATTATAAACTGAAATTTTAGGGATTACACTAATGCACCTGGAACTTTTTTCAGCAGCTGACTTAGTGGTATCTACTTGTTTTGACATAATAATAAGTTTTGAGATATAACTGTAGAAATATTATTATTTATAGCAATATAAATGTATAGTGTATTGCTGCTGGTATTTATAGAATTTGCATGTGTATGAGGAAATCTATGTGTAAATGTTTAACATTCTGATAGTAGGAAGTGATCAAATATTTGCAAATGAAAAGGTTTTTCCTTTTCTGCATGGTCATGACTTCAAAAGTTACAAAGTCTGTAAGGAGGAGAAATCCCAAGAATTTGTAAGGCGGGAAGACATTGAAAGAACATTCAAAAAGTTCTTCCAGGAACAGAATCTTTGCATAAGCACAAGAGCTAGCTTCTGTCTGATGATTTCAAATTTGTTCAGCATATTTTTGCATGCAGTTTGCAATATTAGTCCTTTTATGCACCTAAATTAATTTTGTGTAATGTAGAATAGGCATATTTGCTGTATGCAGTGTGTATTCTTGCCTGAATTTTGTAGACCATTCATTAGTCATTTGATCCTTAACTCACAGTTTAATAAGTTGTGGTTTTATTTTTTTTCTTTTTTACTCCTAAACAGGATAATTCAACTGTTAGATGTGTTTTTTGGGACTTCAATAAAAATGGTAAGTACTTGAAATCACCCAAGATGCCATGTTAATTCCTGTTAAAATAAATGAGGCCTTTTATGAATAACAAAGCTGCTTTTTTTAACAGGTGGACATGGAGGCTGGTCATACGAAGGTTGCACGGTTAAAGAAAGCAGAGTAAATGAAACAGTCTGTTCATGCAACCATCTCACAAGTTTTGCAGTTTTGATGGTAATTATTTTCAAAATTATGCAATCTTACCCTTGTTCAAGAACACGTTTAACCATGACTTGTCTTAAGCAAGGGAAGACCCAATAAGCTCCCACAACCTAAGAAATAATACTCAGGTTCTATTTGCTTTAGTGTTAGTACAGATAGCCATACAATTAGTCACATGCTGAAACTCCTTGTTGAATGGGAGTCCATGGATTCCACTGGAGGAAAGAAAATCATTAAGTGCTGCAGCTTTTACCTTTAGACAGCTGTTTATACTCTAGGAAATAAAATCTAGAAAATTAAATTTAAAACACGTTTTTAATCAAATGGGTTTTCACGATTAGAGTAATAGAATTATAAAATAATATCTCAAGTTGGAAGGACCAATAAGAATCATGGATCCCAGCTCCCTGCTCTTTACAAGACTAGATTGGCTTTTTTTAATCTAACCTTTTATAAAAGCCATGATGCAAAGAATGGAGTCTTTTTTTTTGTTTATAAGCGTAGAGGGAAAGGTGCATTTTGATTTAATTTAGTGGGGTTTTTGTCTTTTTCCATTAAATAAACCTGTTCTCTGAAAATAACTTCTGTTTCTATTTCAGGACTTGTATGGAAATACTCCTTTGAATCCCACACAAGAATTGGTACTGACTTTTATCTCATATATAGGCTGTGGCCTCTCTGCAATTTTTCTTTCTGTGACTCTTGTGACCTACATAGCCTTCGAGTAAGTACCCACTCAGCTGAGTTCTTATTATTCTCCAATTGTGATTGATTATAGTCTTCACTGAGAAATCCTTTTCAATAGTTATGGATTCTGTCTCTACAAATAATGCACAGATTTGGCCAATTCAACAGGAAGGTATTGATTCAGTCTTCAGAAATGTTAATCTTACAAACAAGTGAATTATCATGAGGCTCTAGGCAGTAAGAAGTGAAAAAGTAGCACTCTAAAGTATTTTATAATTGATTATCATAACAGAAGTGTGAAGGAATGCATTTAAGATACAACATACAAAAAGCAGTACAAAATTTCAGCATTTTTAAAAGCATTTGTATTCTTTCTTTATTCTCTCGTTATTCTAAGACTGGGACTTGTCTCTATCAAGGCTTTAGACATCCAGTCAAAAGCTTGATCTAATTTAGCAATAAAGAAAGACACATTTTGGGTTTGGGTAGCAATGTAACAAGAAGTCCAACATAAAGTGTAAAAAAAAAAACCACCAAAAACGTGCTACTAACCACTTTGACTCTAAATTATTGTTTGTATTTATGTAACCTTTCCTAAAAATCTTTATATATACATAAAGTTAATTTGGAAGTTTGTTGTAAATTATTCTCTCCATGTGTAAATGCAACACATGAAGCATTGGATATGAATGAAATTGTAAATTTTTTTTTTGTGACATTTGTGAATGCCAAGGACTGCAAGAGAAGTAAGCCAGGGATCCATGGACAGCTGATGTCATCTCACAAATTTGCTTTCTTCTTAGGAAAATCCGGAGAGACTACCCCTCCAAAATACTTATTCAGCTGTGTGCTGCATTACTTCTCCTAAACTTGGCTTTCCTCCTTGACTCGTGGATTGCGTTGTATGATACACGAGGCCTGTGCATTGCAGTTGCAGTATTTCTTCACTATTTCCTCTTGGTTTCCTTCACCTGGATGGGCCTGGAGGCTTTCCACATGTATCTGGCCCTTGTGAAAGTCTTTAACACCTATATACAGAAATACATTCTTAAATTTTGTGTTGTTGGTTGGGGTATGTATTTTTTTCCTTTCTTATGCTAAATAGATAATTCCTTTTATCAAGTATTTCAGTGAATGTGACACAGGTCAGAAATGAAAATTAGGCAATCATTAAATGTTATGATACCTGTTCCACGTTTCTGAGGCATGGAGTCCCCCCCAGCTGCAGAACTGAAGTTTCTGCAGTGCAAAGGGGTAATAAATTTTCCTTGTGCTAGTACAATAGAACTGATTTTGAATGTGCATGCCTCCATTATTTTGAGAATAAATGCTAATAAGTATATTTATTCCATTTCTGGTCTAGCACTGTTGCTAACAAAAAGGAGCAAAACCAGATCTAACTGGCTAAAGGATGAAGAGATTCTAATTTTTATCTTCTAATTGTTTCTTAAAACATATATAAGAAAAATAGTCAGTTATCCTGTAAGAGATATTTTGAATCCATTTGAAGACTGATGGTATTTGTTGGTTTATTCAGAAAGTTTTGGAGCTGGCTCTGAAGGGACTCCTCTTGTTTCTTTGCAAGTTGTGCTCCTGAGCAGTTTGAACACTGCAGTTTTTCAGACAGCTAGTAGTCAGCAGAATTCAACAGCCAAATTTCAGAAACAAGTTGTAGATTTTGTAAAAAATATAATAAATTTTAACTCCTCATAATACTGTTTCTGTTAGGTATTTTATGTATGTGTTTGTTCATAATCTTCTAGGGTTACCAGCAGTAGTTGTGTCCATTGTGTTGATAGTATCACCGGATAATTATGGACTTATAACCACGGGAAAGGTTTCAATAAATGGACCTGATGAATTGTGAGTTAAGGGAGGTGCTTTGGGGGGAGATGAGGGCGGGGGGTGGAGGGAGGTCCTACAAATGGCTTCTCTTTAAAGTAAAAGGGGGGAAGGCAAGGAAGCAGTAGTATTGCTTTGAAATAGTATAACTGTACAGTACCTCATGTGTTTTAGGGTTATTGCATATATGCAGGCTCATATCCTTTGGCCAAAACCACTTCTTTTCTTGTAAAAAGGCAAAAATGGTTTGAATGTGCAACAAACTACAAGTTTATCTCATGCTTATTTCACTTAATTTCTGTTTCTGATAAAGGTTGACAGACTGTTCTTTTGTTTTAGCTGCTGGATCAAAAATAGAATTGTCTTCTATATTACTGCTGTGGGATACTTTTGTGTGATATTCCTGATCAACGTCAGCATGTTCATTGTTGTGCTGATCCAGCTCTGTCGTATCAAAAAGAGGAAACAACTCGGTGCTCAACGAAAAACCACTATCCAAGACCTTAGGAGTGTTGCTGGCCTCACATTCTTGTTGGGAATTACTTGGGGGTTTGCTTTCTTCACAGTAAATGAGGTATTTACTTACCTCTTTACCATTTTCAACACTTTGCAAGGTAAGTTTGTCCTCCATGTAACAGCTCCCTGTCTATAATATAACAAATCAAACATTTTGAAATGTCGTTTTTTTGATTCAGCAATAAAAATTTAACCTTGATATGTGTAGTAACATGTTAATTATATTAGAGATGAGATGACACTGCTTTACAATAATCTTAAATTGCAGTTTTGTTATGATAAGGTACAGAAAAACTAGATACTATTTATATAAGTATAGTATATTTATAAATATTGTCATTTTAAAAGTGTATGCAAACCAGCTATCCCTGGAAGTGACTGTTTCACTAACAAAAACCTAATGAATTTTGAATAGGCGGTTACTCTAAGCGTTCACATCACAATGCAATTAATGTAGTGAGAACTGTGTCATTTCTGCAGTTCCCCTAAGGCTTCTGGGGGAAGTTTGACATGCAGCAAAGGGTCCTTGAGACAGGCAAGGCTGTAACATCTAAAAGTTAGTGACCCAGCTCTTAAGCATGGCCTATATAGTACTTGAGAACATATGGGACGTAGATATGAAAACTCGAAGTTTTGCAAAGGCCAGGGTGCTACTGGGCATATCCAAAGGCAGAGTTGCTGCCAAGACTTTTATATAAACAGGAGGTATTGTAGCTGTCCACAGTGTCCTAAATATACCTGAATTGCCCTTCAGAAGTTTGGATCCAAACTTCTCTTTAAATGGCACTTAGGTGACTGGCTGGCTGATTTCCCAGAGAGACTAAAGCAATGAAAATTGCAGTTCAGTGTATACACCTCTCCCCTATTTGCTGTGTTGATTTACTATTATATATTATTCATTCTAAGCCTGATACAGTTAACTCTTTCCCACTGCAGTTGGAAACAGTCCACACAGACTGAGTGCCACTTTCCCTTAAAGGGGGACCATTGTGATGAACTTTTAAGCAGGGAAAGTTAGACACCACCCTGTGCCAGTTAGTAGTGAATAAGAAGCAGACAAAGAAACTGTAATGTGGCACTGGTAGGAGATGAGATGAGCACAATCCCTTCTAGAAAATATTTAAAGTGGTGGTAAAATTATTATTGTTTTAGGTATGAGTTATTTTCTTTGTATGAGTGCTCAAAATTTTGTAGCATTGGTGGTAACAGGTTAGCTGCTAATAAAAGATAACTGTCATACCATGTGCTAAAAAAGCTTAGTGGTCTGACAGTGTGGTATCACACCCTATCTTTAACACTGCTTTGAATTCTTTTCCAAAAGCATTAAGTAAAATTCAAGATCAACAGAATTTTTCCCTTTCTAATTGATAAAAGGAAACCTTATGCACTTTGTGCATTTATTTGTATTTGTTGTTTTTTCTTTTGTGTGTATGATTCCTCTAATGTATCTAAGGAAAAAGTGCTCTGCAGTGTTCAGAGTTGTAAATTTCAGCAAAGAAAGGTGTCATTACTTTTTATTAGAACTTGAAAAGAAATTAAAGAAAGCCAAAACATTGTTCATTAGGAAGTAGTAAAAGTGAATTTTGTAACAGTATTTTATGTTACTGCTTTGCAGGGTTCTTCATTTTCATCTTCTATTGTGTAACAAAGGAGAATGTCCGTAAACAGTGGAGAAGGTATCTTTGTTGTGGGAAATTCAGGCTGGCTGAAAACTCAGGTAATTTTTTTAAACTTCTGAATACTTATATTTAATGTTAATTCCTGGTGTTTTGTAATAATTAAAAAAAAAAAAGAAAAAAGAAAGAAATTGAAAAAAAAAGCAATTGATCATGTTGCTGTAGTTGCAGTTCTAATTTATTATCCAAGATACAGTAAACCTCCAACATTATACTCTTTAAAGGTGGTAGCTGATGCAGCTCTTGCATGTTTACATGCTGTTGCCTTAAGCTGTTAACTGCTAAGAGAAGACCTCTTCCACTGCAGGGTAAAGGCTTGTCTTTGCAGAAGACTTTTGGTCAGTTAGAAACGGTAAGATCTGTTCCAGCTTCTGGGTCAGCCATAGTTTTACCAGTGACTTCCACAAAAACAAAGTGAAGCATTGTTTAAGCCAAAAAACACGTTAATTACTTTATGTTATTTTGTTACTAAGTAGTTGTCCTCTCCTAAAGCCATATCCTTTTTATACACTTTCACTTAGAGGATCAACTGCACTTCAGTTATTTTTCTGATCTGGTCTGCAGTTGTACAACTATGAGAGTTGACTGCTTGTATTTTAAAAAGTGACAAAGGAAAAGGAACTAAATTTAAATAATTTTAAATATCGAGAGTCATTAAATTCTTAGGAGAATATAATTGTGTCTAGAATACTGCAAGAAGTGTGTAAAGCCTTGGTTTTGTATAAATTCAGTTGCATTATTAACTATATTTTTATATAGTGCTTGTATGAGTTGTGTTATTTTGTGTTTTAGACTGGAGCAGAACTGCTACAAATGGTTTAAAGAAGCAGACTGTAAATCAAGGAGTATCCAGTTCTTCCAACTCCTTACAATCAAACAGTAACTCCACTAACTCTACAACACTGCTAATGAATAATGATTATTCAGTCCATGCAAATGGAAATGGTAAGTATAATGCAAAATAGTATTTCTTCAGAAGTAAAATTCTCCATCCTTCCTGTTCTAACGTAGTACTGTCCTCTGCACTGCTGCCCTCTGCTCTGTTCCTGAGAAGTTGAAATGCAGGTGTAAGTAGCACTGCACCTCAATTTCAATTGCAAATTGCTGTGGCTTATTTGTCTATTGAGAAAACTAGATATGGATCACCACTGAATGTACTTATTAAAAACTGGATTTTTTTCTGTGAACATAATCTAATTCTCCACACTCTTGCATGGCACATGTCGTGCTGCTGATTTGAGCTTTCAGTACAGACAGTCAATTTTTCAAGCAAAAATAACTTGCAAATCTCTAATATATACAACCCTAAGTCAAGCAAAACTCAGAAGCCATTATTCCTGTGTGCTTGAGGTATTTTTCCCAACTGATTAAGAGTTGAGGCTAAGAAGTCATATCATCAATTAGAATGCTTATTATATAGTTGTTGAACATGTTGGAGAGGCCATGTTGTCCTCATTTCTTGGCCTGTGCTGTCAGAAGACAGCACATAATCAACAGGATTATATCAACAGACAACCTCTAAGATATAGAGGGTAAAAGCTATGGAAGTCGTGTGTGGGCTAGAGGTTACTGTTCCTCTGAGTGTACTAACTGCATGTTGCAGAGAAATCACAACACTTCAGGAGATGGCATTTGGACAAGCCTTGAACAGCTTTCCAAATTGAGTTTTTGCAGGTTTTTTTACATTTCTTTGTAAGATCTCTCTGTTTGGGCACCACATAATGTAATAATTAATATACTTTTTATCTAACAGATCAGTTGAGAACCAGAATCCAGTAACACTCACTATCATTAAATACAGAGCAAAGCAATATTTTTAGGTAGAAAAGGGACATTTTCAGGTGCAAAAGCCTGCATGTCTTGTAGGGTTCTTTTTTCCCTGTTGTGTTAATTGCTCTGATGAAACTGCAACATCTGACATGCTTATACATAGTTACAAAAGTATTTTGACTGCTTTTCTCAACAGAAAGAAGGATAGCAGAGATGTTCTATTGAACTTGTTTGTTATAGCAACTGAGTGAATGAGCCTGTTGTGGCTTTCTGGAAAAAGTTTTGTTATTTTGTGTATTTTAGAATGAGATGCTAAGTTGATAATCTAAACCATTGAGTGATACCAATTCTGTTGGATGTGCTCCAATTCTGTCCTACTATAGTCACCTAATCAAACCTTTCCAGTGTGTCTGTGTATCCTGTGCCAAAAGCTTCTCAGACAAAAGCAGTTGAAAGAACTTTGATAAAACCTTGTTCCTGTGCACTTACAAACATGGATATCTTGGGTGACCCACCTAATTTCCTATTTTATTGTCTATTTTGAATGTTGTGAACCTCGTACCACATCCTCCATTCATATCAAGAGGGTTGTATGATACCTTGCTTGCATAATTTGACTGCATAGTTCTTCTGGATCCTTAGGACTTCCATAAGAAGAGGCTAAACCTATGCTTGGATAGCTCCCAGCAAAGCTCTTAGAGGCAATTCCTGACTCCTAATCTTCCAAACATGAGGTAGTTGTATCTCAGAAGAGCTGGGCTAATGCCTCCAAAAGGTATTAGACTGCTGTTAGATAGGAACATGGGACCTTCTAATTTGCTGCACCTCATTGCTCTCCTCTCAAAGCTGGAACTTGAAAATAACATTGCAACACTTGATTTTTAAAAGTGACCTCCAAAACAAAAAACACTCTAGAAATTGTGACCTGTGTCATAAATATACTGAACTGTAAAACTTTATGATTTTAGCCTCACTGCTTCTACTGAAATGCTAGTCCAGATTCAGGACTGGAGTATGATTAACATCTCTCAAATATCAGGATTTTACACAGGAAAAGAAAGGTATACAAAATATTTACTAAAAAGACACATTTTAAAATTGGTGCAGGAATAAAATGAGAGTGTATGAAATTCCTACAGTGACTAAAAAAGCATGGGAGGCTTGATTCTGAACCATTCTGACAGGGGATGCATTTTTTTGTTTCAACAGGCCATCTTCCCAGTGAGAAGAATGGTGTTTGTTTCAGTGTACAGAATGGTGATGTGCGTCTCCACGACTTTTCAGGCAAACTTGTATTTCAAGACAAGGATGATACTGGCAGCCAAGAAAGCCAAATCTCGCTCAGAAGGACTTCAAAGAGAGGAAGCCTAAATTCTATGGAGAAAATGTGATTTTCTTTTCAACAGCACATTGTTTTACAGTGTGAAGTAGAGTTTTACTTTAGCAGTTTTACCTAATGTGAGCAGACTAAGAACTGGTTTTATTTAATATATGGTACTGGCACTTCAAGGCAGCCATACAATGGATTGACAAGGACAATTATTTAAAAAAAAAAAAGGAACCTACAATTTTGACAAGGTCTTGGATGTCAGATTACAGCAGGCACACTTCCATTTTGTTTCTTTATCAGAGTGGGTTTTTTTGAGGGTTTTTTTACATTTAAACAAAATTTTTATTCAGAGTTTTTTAATTACAATTCAGTTTATCTGGATATAATGCATAGTAGTATTGTATAAATGTAGAAAGTTACAACTTGTGCATACAAACGATGTTAACTTTAAAAATGTTAGCTACACTGTCTTCATCTTTTTGTACGTTTTAGTAGCAAACTGCAGTGATGTACATAAGCAGAAAATATCAACCTTTAAGCATCTCGATACTTTTATATTTATTTCTTGTAATATAAATTTTAATATACCTATGTATAGAAAATAATTGGTATTTTGTTTGTAACTTCTACTGTAAGTTTGCATTTTTCTTTAATTAATTAACTTTAACGTAGAATGATACAAAAGTTAATTTGTCCAGTAAGTGGATCACTTACAGTGGTTTGAATATATTCACTAGATGCAGAAATGTAAATAACAAACACAATTGGTCTTGAAGCTTTAGCTACCTTTTAGTACAGCACAGAGGGTTAGAAACTGGGTGTAATTCAAGTAGAGTGCTATGAATGGAGTATTAAATAAAGTAGCCCATAGGTCGTTAAGTACAACTAAGTTGTGTTGGTGGCTCGAGTGAACTCATCAGTTTTTGCCATTGATTTCACCAGGGTCAGTATTTATCTTGAGTGATGAGACACTGCCATTTCTCATTTGCAATGGTGAAAGTAGAGAAGTTTGGAGAGGGGGGAGGAGGCAAGTTGAAGAAAAAATAGAAATAATAAATGACAGCTGTATATTTAGTAGCTGAGAAATTGTTTCATTGCATGGCTGTTTTTTAAGGGGCAGCTGTTGAGCTATTCTAATGAGTATTTCTGCTTGTGCTTTGGCTCTTGGTTGGCAAACCAAATACTGAGGCGCTAGCTCAGTAATTGCTGAAGCAAAATTTCATTCCTCTTGTGATAATTACCTGAAAAAAAAGGATTTTGGCTCTTCATGTAATACAGCTGAAAGTCCATACAACATTGTGAAGATTCCTCCTGAACAAAAGTTGGCCTGGTTTTACCTCTTCTTCCTCACACACATGTGCAGCTGTGGCCAATTTGCTTTTCCAATTTGCATTCTTGGGCAAAAGTTGGATGCTCCCAAAGCAAACTTGACAAACTGGTGCAGGACTGCAGAGTACCAGGCCCTGTAAAGAGGGCTGCATGAAGCAGGTGCGTGCTGAAGGGAGCAAGGGCTTTGCTTTCCCAGTGGGGAGGGCTCAGTGGGGTGCCCTGAAACACTGTTCCCAACAAAAAGCATGAGTTACATGCCTCTTATCTGGGGCTCTGTTGGAGGTAGCAATTGAACCTCTTCAGTACTCAAACCCCATTGTGGTTCTGTGGGCAATACATGGGTTCTTTCAGTCACTTTCATCCAAGATTACTCTGACTGTGCTTTTAAGGTGAGAATTTAAAGTATTTGTTGTGTTTATCCACAGGGTTTTAGCTGCATGTTGGTAAAAGCCCATCCTGGAATGCTAGTAGCTAGAATACATTTCTGTGAATGCTTTAACTATTTGGCTAATTGCCTTTGCAGTGTTTCTTGTAAATTTATTTAATGTTCTTATATTTATATTTTCAACTGTAAAAAAGTAATAAATTTACAGCAAGTACAACACAAAATACATAAGCTTTGTCTTTTAGATAAATGTGTCATTAGTATTGGGCTGCGTTACAATTCTTCAGATTACAGAATCAACAGTACGTAACCTCTTGGAGAAAAAGCCAACCCAGCTTTTGCATTTGTTGTCTGCTACATATTTTACCTTGCATGATTGTAACAGATCTGGATTTTAGCAGAGAAAACCCTGATATAAGTTAGTCCAGTTAATGCCTGCCCTCAGGTCTGCTGAAGCCCTCCCGCAGGAATGCTGTAAGCAAAAGCACATAGGTGAGTTTGTCTTCAGTAATTAAATTTCCTATGAATATCATACTCCACTGATTTGCTTGGAGTCTTCTTTTGGTTTTTATTTTTGCCCACTAAAATATGTTAGGATTCTTGAAGAAATTTTATATACTCCTAGGGGAGAGGAGTCTTTTCTGACTTTGCCACTTAATAGCACACACATATATTGTAGTAAAAGTTTGCACTTACATCAGCATAATATCTTTGCTCATCCTCAAACTAGCTGAAAACGTGTTTTTACCTTGGGTAAAACAGTAAAATTGGTTCTGGAATCCTTTTGGTACTTGTTCTCTTGGACTTTGTTTAGCCAGGACACCCAGAGGTCGGGGAAAGTTGCAACACCTGCCCAGAGCACAAAGTAAATTTCTGTGCATATAGTTTGTGGCTGCAAAGCTAACTCGGGGGATCTGTAAGGTTTTAAGCTTACTGAAAGATACACAGCCGGCACTACCCTGCTCAGCAAACTTAGTCTCTAAGTGCTGTATCTCTACAAAGCAGTGTCCCGATGGGGGAGGCTGGTACGGAGTGCAGGGGAGGAGGGAGCTGGTCCATGCCTTGGCACGGCGCACATTTCGCTCTGGCAGAGGGCGATGCTCGGTGCTCTTTACTGCTGTGCAGGACATACAGAGGTGGTGTCGGACCGCCACGAAGGTGCGAACAGGTCTGAAGGCTGCTTTTTCAACCACGACTGCAGTTACAGTCAATGAAGGCAGAACAGCAAGGAAAAGTTAAAATAGCAACTCTGTTAATACTACAATTTCACTTAAAACAAACAAACAAACAAACAAAAAAACCCACAAAAAAACCAAAACAAAACAAAAAAAAACCCAAAAAAACCCACAAAAAACCCCAAAAAACCCACGGGATGTTTTTTCCAAATTTTGAGTGAATACCACACCTCCAGGTACTCTGCAACATCTGCTCAGTGCTTTTACTCGATCAGATCTCGAAACGGTGGGTTTTTATAAGGCTGGGGGAAAGAAAAGCTTCCAACAACTATTCTGGCATTCTCAGCTTTATTTTACGAACTTACGACGAGGTTGTACAAAAGCGACACTATTTTTTACTCGTACAGCCGGGCTTTTGTCACGCCACGGGGCGCCTCCTCTGCGCGGCCCTTGAGCTCCGGTGTCCCCGCCGTGCCTGAGGGCGGAGGCCGCTGCCCGCCCCGCCCCGNGGACGGCTACGCCCGCCTGGTCCAGCGGACCATCCTCTGCCACCAGGTGAGGAGCAGCCGCCGCCCTGGGGTGCCTGCTCGGGGCTGGGCGCCGTGCCGGGGCCGTGGGGCCGCTGCCGGGGCCGGGGGCTGCAGGAGGGACATGAACATCCCTCCTCCGGCCAGCACACGGCCTCCTGTCCGCATGTCCCGCCCCCGCCTGCGGAGCAGCGCCGGGAATGCTGAGGCGGTGCTGGTCGTGGGTATGCTTGTGTAAGTGCACCTTGGAAATCGTGGGGAAAACACAGCGAGTCTGAGCTTTAAATAATGATAGTATTGTGTATGCAGTGTCTTCATGGCCATACGATACGCACCCACACATTGTGTGCACACACTATATATATTTACACTATATACTGTGTGTATATGTATACACACATGGTAACAGCAGCGTTACGCCCTGGCCATAAGAGCTCCGAGCAGGACTTTGTGCCGTGCCTGACAGCGCGGCGCGGTGCGGGTCCCTGTGTGCGGCGGGGCACGTCCCAGAGCTTCCAGTCTGTTCTCCCGCTGTCCGCACTGCTGAGGCTCTGCCTGCACGGCCGAGCGTGAAAGAGCCAAAATAGCAGCCGTGGCTGGGGGAGGTGGTTGCGCGCCCTGTGTTTTTTAGTCAGCAAAGTGCTCTCTGCTTAGTGTGGTTGCTGCACTCAGCGGGGCACTGAGGACTCAGAAGGTGTTCAGCAGTGTCGTGCTTTGGTTGAAACAATCCAGTATATAAAGATGAGCAGCAGGGGTCTTTTTTTGCACAGATCGGTTACCAAATATGCTTTGTTGATAAGAGTTGCAAGAAACTGGTAAGCAGTGAAAGAAGAGGCTGGGACCCAAATGTGCTTTGTCAGTAAGATTTTTGTCATTGGCAGTGTTTTTGAGCACAGGGTCCAAACACTTGCGAATTGATGTTTGTGTACTAATTATTGTAGACTCAGTAGAAACAAATGCAGGAACTGGTATATGTGATGTGAGAAGATAATTTTTGGCTCTTGCTGTGCTGGGATGCAGGAGAAGCTATTAGTTGCGTTCCCATCTCTGCCTTTTTTCAGTGGGATCACCTTGGGCAAGCCACTTTGGCTTCCAGTGCCTGCCTTGATTTCCTTGTTTATAAGATGAGGATGCTGCTAACAGCTTCCATTAGGAGAGACATGGAGCCTCTGAGATTCAGAGCTCAAACATGCCCCATGAAAGCCTTGATGACATTAATATTTAACAATAGTAAAAAGGGTAAGTAAATGGTAATACAGGGGTTCATACTGATGACCCAGAATTTTGTAGTTGCTATTTAAAGGAATAGGATGACAGTTCATGACTGTGTATTGCCTTTTCCAGTAAGGGCTCAATGTCTGGAAGAATTCAGAGGTGGGGAAAGGAGATAAGTAAGTTTTCTTCTTTGTGTGGAAAGCAAGTCACAGGCTAGCAGCAAGGTAGGGGATCAGTGGTATCTCAAGAAGACCCAGAGAGATGCTCAAGGCACATTTCTAGATTTTTTCATATATATTTATAGTCTTTCTGGTTTTTTTTCACTGCAATAGATAGGAAATGTTGTGTCCAGCCAGGTGAAGAGTGCTTACTTGGGCAAGTTAGGATGGTTGTCTTTTAGCCAAATGCAGCTGTGTCTTTCTTGGGAGCATAAAGTCTATGACTGGATGGGCTTGGATGCTTCACTGCTGGTGGTGCCTTCTTAGTGCCTCTCAGGAAGGAGCCGAGGAGGTGAATTTCAGCTATGGGTTTGCCCAGGAGCAGCCTGGCAGAAGAACCACAATGTGTTTAAAGTGCTTCTGAGGTGCTGCTGCAGAGCAGGGGGTGATGTGTGACTGCCTGTGACTGTGACCCTGCACCTCAATCCACAGCTGTGGGAGTGCAGCCTTGGCTGTGCTCTGACGGAGGGCAGTGACACCCTCACCTCTGCCAGGTGCAGCAAGGGCAGCACGGAGAGTGTGCAGAACACTGGGCTTGGATCAGGTGTTTAACACACCAGGAGCTAGGTTTCTCAGCAGCAGCAGTTGATCTTGTGCTCATTCCAATCACTCTAAATCAATGTGATTTTTAGAGGCAATTTTTAATGCAGGATATCTGTGCTACCAGGCAGATACCAGGCAGATGTATTCAAAGAGCAGGTTCAGCTGCACCAGGGCTTACAGTTTGCTCTGTGTGGTACCTTGCAGGAACAGGTCAGTAGCAAATCTTCTCCTGTTCTGCAGATGTTGTATTGTCTTGTCAGTCCCTGTAGCATGCACAGTGATAGTTACCATCCTGTAAAAGAAGGGTAAGACCAGACTACAAAGGCTCCTGTCCTTGGGGATCCTGCCATCTGTTGCATGCACCCCAAGGGCAGGGGTCAGAGAGATTCTTTGGTGCTGAAGCAGAGCAGACATTGAAAAGCACCACCAGAAGGATGTTCTGAGCTGCTTATTATACTTGTTAATTGAATGACATAAGAAAAAATGTGAATCTGAAGATTAGAAAAGAGTAAAACTTAACAACTATGTATATTTTAAGTATTGCTATGGTACTATAAGTGAAAAGCATACAGACCTGATAAGGAAAGCTCATGCCTTTGTGGGTAACCCCAGATGTATCACAGAATCACATTGGAAGGGACTCACAAGAACCAGCAAGTCCAGCTGCTGGCCCTGCACGGGCCCATCCCCAAGACTCACATATTACATCTGGTTCCACAAGCAAAGCTACAAGCTTTGCTAGAGCTTACCTCAGTTTTCACTTGACACATCAATGAGACAATCTGTTTAATTTGCACAGTTCAGCAAGATGCTAAATTACTTGCTTTGCTGCTCTTGTCAGAACCCTGCTGGTTTTGTGCCCGTCCTGCTGAAATTCTTACTGACACTGCTGCCCTGTAGGAACTGGTGTTGTTTTGTGGTTTGGGTTATTAGGCGGCCTTTTTGTCTCCAGATTAAGAGATAGATTTAAAAATAAGTTTGAGCACAAAACAACAGTTCAAAGTCAGTCCAGCAATCAGCTTTCTGTTGCTGTGCTCTCAGCTGGCAGCCCGTGGTGCTGGTAAAATTCTTTGCTCCGTGGATCTTACATGGTGTGTGATTTACTGGATGAGACCTGCTAGTCTAATTAGCTGGTCATCACTGCATAGATGGAATGCCTTAGCTAAGGCAAAATCCCTTTGACATCAGGGGGATTAAGTGTACTCAGTGTTTCTGTGCATTCTTTAGCACTTTGTAAGCATTATAGTTTTCATATGGTGTCAGCAGGTAAGAGAAGAAAGTAATTGTAGTTTTTAAGAGAAAACACTTCTAAAAAAGCTGAAACAAAACCACTTAAAATATTAATTAGCATATTACATTGTTCTGCTAACATTCTGAATGTGCATGAGGAAAGACATTAATGTGTTGTCAGTCCATGAGAGCCAGCCTCAGTGCCCCAAAAGCTGGGACCTACTTGTAGAGGAATCAGAGGTGGTGAAATGGTGATAGCTGCCTGTGGATGTGTTTAATAGAACATCTTGAGGTAGGCAAGTGCCTCCCTGGGAAATGAATAGGGAACTGAATTTTAAAGATGGGCCATTTCTGTGGGATTTCCATTTTGGTATACAGACATTTTTAGTTTTCGACTGGCAGCTAGCCCAGCATGGAGAGTAGGGAAAAATAAACCGAAATGATAATTTCTCAGACAGCAGAGTGATCTCTATCAAGCCAGGGCTGCAGGTGAGTAGACATTTGTTGTCCTGCATTGGAGGGAGGGAAACAAAGTGTCCTCTCTACAAATGTTGGGAGTATGCAGTCTGCCTTTTGAGACCCTGGGTTTTGTCATGTGGGCACAATGCTGAACTGGGACTTCTGTTACTGCTTGTTTGACTTTTCAAGATCAAAAAGAAGTTTCTTAAATTTTTTGCATTGATATGTGCTACTTTCCCCATCAAATAGGTGAGTAGGGGTCCTTCAGCTGTTACTTGGTTTGTGAAGACCTTGCAGAGGCGGGGCTGTTGCAGCAGAACTTCATTTTCACTCTGAGTGAGCCACTAAGCATTGCTGTATTAAACCACAACAACAGGGCTGACTGTGCTGGGTCATGTCTGTCAGGCTGTCACCCCTGTGCTGCTCAGTGGTCACATGCAGAGACTAGGAGATTGTAACTAAAGCCCCTCCCCCTCAAACCAACTTTTAAAAAATTGTTGAGTGAACCAGTGCGTGAGAGAAGTGAAAAATTGGTGGATATATCCTTTTAAACTTTTGTAAAAGTAGTCTTTACTGTTGTAATCTTTGCCCCTTGTCACACCAGCCCCACCAACTGGTCTTCATTCACTGAAATTTCTGTGAAGGCTTGAGTTGATTGAAAGTACTATTGATCTTTTGCCTCTTTGTCTCATTTTTTTGTTAGTTAAAAATGTACATCCAAGAAAGATGGCCTAAAAAATTAAGGATAGTGAAGTGATGGGAATTAATGATGCAGTGAAAAAATTAATGGAATATTTGGGATGCAGGAGACTACTCAGTGCTCTGCTTTCTAGACAGTGCTGCTTTTCAACACCTTCAGATTTTTTTCCTGTACATTTTCCAAAGAAGGCTATAAAAAAGGTATTGCGTTCATTTAGCTGTCATAAACCCAGTGGGCAGATATGTAGAATACTTTTTTAATCTCCTAACAGGTCACTAGTGGTTTTTTACCTTCTCAAGGTTATGGCACAATCAGTTACATAGAGGAGCATATAGCCCACACTCAGTTTCTGGTGTTAACTCAGTACCTTCTTTTCCTCATAAATATGTAAAATTTAATCCATTTCCTTGATGTATTCCGAATTTCACTCAGTGAGTTAGTGGATGAGGATGTCCAGCTGGATGCTGTGAACTTTACAACCTGAAGTGTTGAACTAAATTTTGCGTTTCACTTGTGTGAGTTTGGGAAAGAAGGATGGGATCTCACTTCTGTTGTGAAATCATGAGCAGCCACAGTGTGCACTTAGCATGAAATTGACTTTAGTTTGTTACTAAAATACTAAATACAGAAAGAAGTGATGCTTCTTAGCAGGTGGGACTTGAGGTGGTAATGTTTGTCCTTTATTCCTTGTGCCTTATTAGAACCCAGTGACGGGGCTGCTTTCGGCCGGGGCGGACCATAAGGATGCCTGGGTGCGGGACAACATCTACAGCATCCTGGCCGTGTGGGGGCTGGGCATGGCGTACCGCAAGAACGCCGACCGGGACGAGGACAAAGCCAAAGCCTACGAGCTCGAGCAGGTGCGTCAAGGCCCGCGTGCACCGGCTCCACTGTTTGGGTTTTCTTACTGTGGTGTTCCTGGAGAATGCATTCACACTGCTGCTCTGGCTGGGATCTGGCAGGGTTTTCCCAGCTTGGAGTGCGTGTCCTATTCCAAAGACAGCAACTTCCATGCAGTGTGTGGTGTGCAGTATCCTTGGCCGCCTTCTGGCAAGGAGGATTTGAAGAACTGGATGGCAGAGAGACTAACATCTGAATTTAACTACAAACAAAACAAAAACATGTAGAAGTCAAACTTCCATCAGCTGGCTGATTGTTGAGAATTAGGCTTCTGAGAGATTTTGTGCCCTGATTTACAAGCCTCTCTCTGGTTAAACCTTGAGGTGTATTATGGAGCAGAAAAGCAGACCTAGGCTGCTCGCATCTTGCAGCAGTTTATCTGCTAGACTGTTCTTCCCTGTAAAGAGAAGCATACCATTTAAAGTAGAAGTCTTTGGAATGTGCGTGGAGGTTGTACATGGTGTGTAGGCATGGTGATCATAGCAGAGAAGGTAACAATCTCCACACTGATAAGATCTGTGCTGGAGAATTGGAAGAAGACATAGCTCACACAGTTAAATACTAAAATCTGCTGGGAATGTGAGTATCGGAAATGGGAGTGCAGACAGAGATGGGTTAGATGGGAAGTGAGAGACTGTTGGTGTCCTGCTGTTGTTTTGGAGTCCCTGGGTAAATTTTTTGCTGGTATGTCCTGCTCGAATCAGGGATGTCCATGGTGACGGAACAACCTTGACTCAATTTGCATGATCATATTTTGAGGTCATATTTTTGGGGTGAAAAGGTATGGTTGATTATTTAATGCACAGTCATGCACTTCTCTACATTCACACTTACAACACACTTACAACACACTTCTCTACTAGTCACTTCATTTTTGTTGTTCTGTATAAAGAGTGGAAGAAGCTCTACAGGTTTTGCAGTCATGTCAATGTCTTGAAACCACCTATCACTGTTCCCTGGATCTGTCACTCAAAAAATTAGTATTAATATTCTTACAAGACATAGCATTCTTCTTACTTCCTTTAGCTGGATAGAAGGAACAACAGAGAGTTGTTCCACTGTTTAGAGAGGACCTTTGGGAAAAGACATCTCCTAGACAGGGATGAAGGAAGAAAATCTGATCAGTTTATTTAAAAAAACAGAAAGTATGCAAAACATTTTGGGCAAATACACATTCTTTTTTACCTTTGGAAGGACATTAGTAGAGGGTATGAACTTTGCCACTTTTGAATGTTGTTAGTAAGAGCTGATGAGGCTGAAAGTGTCACTGGTCTGTTTTGTTCCTGCAGAATGTTGTGAAGCTGATGCGGGGACTCTTGCAGTGCATGATGAGACAGGTAATGCCACAGGATTGAGTTGAATTGGTATATGTATTTACAAAGCACTTCATACACGTGAAGTGTGTAGTTCTTGTGTCTTTTGTGGGGTGACTCACTTTGTGTGTGTGCAGGTGATGATGTGGGGAGTCTTCTTAAAACTCTTGAGCAAAACACTGACCTTGCTTCCATGTCTTGTCCAAGTAACACTTTGAGACTGTGCTTGCAGCAAATCAGTTTTGCCTTTGCAAATTGATTTTCACCAAAGATGCATGCCTGTAGTTTAGATCTGAGCTCAATAAGGTAATTTAATCGTATTCTTTTCTGTAGGGATGTGGATTTAACTGAGTCTAAAAGTCAGGGTTGTGTTTAAACCCTCTGATCAATCAAAACTGAGTGAGGTAACAGGATTAAGACCTCGAGATTCTCCTCACCTAAGAGAAGTTGTTCATTTTGAAATAGTTTGGAGAATTTCTTCCAAAATGTCTCAGATTTGAGATTTGTGGTGTTTTTTAGGTAGATAAGGTAGAGAAGTTCAAACGCACTCAGAGTACCAAAGACTGCCTCCATGCCAAGTATAACTCTGCAACGTGTGCCACGGTGGTTGGGGACGACCAGTGGGGGCATCTACAAGTGGATGCAACTTCCCTCTACCTGCTCTTCTTGGCACAGATGACTGCCTCAGGTAAGCAGAAGATATTTTTTGCCTTTTGTTGCAGCCTTTTGTATTCCAGCTTTTATTTAAAAAGAAAAAATAAGTAGTAACAGCTTCAAAGATCTTTATATAATTATTAATCAGAAGCAAGTCACGTTTCTCTGGAAAAGAGATGCTGTACTTGGAATTTAATGTTTATAGTAATTGGCATGATCAAGGTATCACATACAATCTTAATCAAGGCATCAGATGAGATGATATTTAGAGAGATATTTAGAGTCATGTCAGAGAAGTCTCATGTTTCAAGACTTTGTGGGGGACAACCACGTTTCTTCAGAGTGGCAGCATCGTCAGGTGCACTTGTGCCATCAGTGTTTCTTCTCTTACTGATGCTGCTTTATCTTGTGTTCTTCTTAATTGTACTCCTCTTGTGAGGATAAGGATTTGTTGCCTGACATGTTTTTCTATCCTTGAAGCCCCTTGCAACTGACCCTGCTGGTACTTGGTCATCTTGAAGGTTCCTAGGTAGAGCACTAAGCAAGCAGAGGGCTGGGGAGCTGCAGGAATTGGTATGCACTGCTCTGGAGAGCCAGAGCTGGCTCAGATGACTCTGCTTTGTACCCATGGTCTGAGTGTCAGCCTCACAGAGGTGGTTTTTGGTTGGTCTTTGAAACAGCCTCTATTGGTGGGGGTTTAAGTATTTTGTCAGTAACACATTATGTCAGGCTTGGTGCCTGACCTTCATCAATCAATATGATCATTCATCAATATGAGTTTTTCCTTTGATTTCAGTGGGCAGGAGTTAGTAGCAAATAAACAAAAACATGAAACTAACTTAAGAGTGGATATTGCAGTTCTGATACAATATAATTATTCTCTTTCCTTCTTTTGATCAGGGCTACGTATTATCTTTACCCTTGATGAAGTTACCTTTATCCAGAATCTTGTTTTTTACATAGAAGCTGCCTACAAAGTTGCTGTAAGTAGTTACTTACATGTAAATCATCTGAACACTGCTCAAGTGTGGGTGGAAAATTATTTATTGCTGGAGAAGCAAAATAGGGAGTTGGTTTTTTTTCCATGAAGAGGTATCAGAACCTGTCAGTACTTTACACTGCAAGCATCATCTTTGATAATGTTGGGAGGGCTGTGGAGGATTTACTGCTGCATGGGTGAAGTATACTTGTTCTATCATAATAATAGGGGGTCTTATTGATAATATTTCCTGATGTCTAATTGGAAGTCTTGTGGGCCTTTTTATAAAGGGCAGGTTGTTAGCAAACCAAGTTGAAGGGACATGGGGAGAAATATGCACAGGAGGAGGGATAAAGGGCTTTGTGTGTTCTGTGAAGGCCGTGATTTGTGACTGTATACATGATCCTGCTGGGGTGTATATTTATGTGCTACTTTTCAAACATGAAAAGGGTCTCTTCTGAGACTTGAAGTCCCTTTTTTTTTTTTTTATTTTGGAAAGCAAATAATTAATTTCATGTAGGGGTGGGGATTTGTTGTGGGACAGGAGGCAATACGTTGCTTTTGTATATAATCATGCCATTTTTTTCTTGATGTTGTTTCAGGATTATGGAATTTGGGAACGTGGTGATAAGACAAACCAAGGAATCCCTGAACTGAACGCGAGCTCCGTAGGGATGGCCAAAGTGAGAATGTCTTCCTGATGCCTCCTTCATGGCTGCTGTGTTCTGCTTAAGGGCTCTGACAAACCTGATGGCTTCCTTTGTATGCTCTTCTTGGCCACTGCAGTAGTTAGCTGATTGTGTAAGAGTTTTTGTTTAGGTGTGAGTATTTTTAGTGTAAAATCTTTGAGATAATGGCTCTAATTGAAGGAGCTCAGGTGTTCCAGGGATTGCAACACAAGTACCAGATTAATTGATCCATGAATCTGATAGATTCAGAGAGATGCAGTCTTAAAAAGTGGCCTCTGGTTTTCTTTCCCTCCTCTTTAATTCTTCAGCCTCAGTGTCATATGTGATGTTGTCATGGTAAGATTAAGTCAGATGTAAATTCTAAAAAACAGCAGACCATCAGTTTAAGAAACTTTCTACAAGTAGTTTAGGGAGAAAAATAAATGAAGATGTACTTAAAGAAAGTGGATGTTTCTGATTCTCTCATATCACAAGGTCACAGATATACTAAATGAAGCTCTGAAGACCATAATTGTAAATGTGCACTTGACAACTACCTCACTACATGGTGTCGGAGGGACAGACAGAAGACAAACAACATTAAGGTCAAAGGTGTATTTACCTTTCAGCAGGATTTGTAAGATCTTGTGTACACTGCAAGAGGGAGAGACGCTGCTCTAGGCCCCACACTGATATGGAGGCTATTTTGGAATATAGGACAGGACAAGCATTTTTTACTAAGTATGTCAATATTTGGATGATGTCTCAGTGGAAGCCTAGTTCCTAATTTTTTTTGCATTGTCTTAAAATTGGCAATGCAAATCCTTAAAAAGGATCATCAGTACATCAATCCTCTATCCTGCTAGTTGAAAGCCAGAAATAATGACTTTTTCTAAAATATTGCCAAGCTTCCCTTTAAAGATGAAAAAATTACCAGTGGGCAAACTGCTGTCCTGTGTAATTTCTTTCAGAGGTTAAGCACAGGTGCTAGGGTGTATATTTGGTTTAAAAAGTATTTATTGATTTGGGTTGTGGTTTGGTTTTCTTTGAAGGCTGCTTTGGAAGCAATTGATGAACTAGATCTTTTTGGAGCTCATGGGGGACACAAATCGGTGATTCATGTACTTCCTGATGAAGTGGAACACTGTCAGGTAAAAAATTAGTCTGCCCTTTGCTTTACTAGGGGAAAACCTAACATCCTCTCCCCTTTGTTTTTAAATAAATGTTGATTAACTAAGCCAAGAATGTAACGTAATAAGGATGGCTTCAGGCTATGCTGCTCACTCTGTTTCTAGTGAAAGTGAATAGTGTGAAGCATTCTCTTTCTAACTCAGTTAAAAATAACTGCACAGACTTCTGTGTCAGTCTGCAAATAGTAGAGTCTCATTTGGACTTGACATAGTTTTTTGAAGTAGGCAACTTGTTTTACATCCCTCTCTCCTGTTTCTGTTTTGCTCAGTCTATTCTGTACTCCATGTTACCAAGGGCATCCACATCAAAGGAGATAGATGCTGGCCTTCTGTCTATTATTTCTTACCCAGCGTTTGCAGTGGAGGATGTAAACCTTATTAATTTGACCAAGAGTGAAATCATATCCAAATTGCAGGTAAGGATTTACTTTATTTTTTGCTTTTCAAAGAGAGAAGCAGAACCTCTTTCTAAACCAAAAATCCTAATTAAACAAGGGTTGCCCGACTTAGTTCATCAGTGCTTGAAGAGAGAGAGGAAGATCCCTAAGAGACCTGTAAAACTCAGCACATACCTTTATGCTGGTATTAGTCTGTGAGGAAGAAGTGTGTGGGAGATTGCCTACAGTGTTCTCTGTTTTTACAGGGCCGCTACGGCTGCTGTCGCTTTCTCCGAGATGGTTACAAGACACCCAGAGAGGTACTTCAGATGTATATTTGTGATGTATATTTTCAGTAAGCACATGGGAAGAATTTTATCTCTTCTTTATAGACATGTTTTGTTTTATTTACATGAAGACGTGAAGTTCTCCATCACTGCTAAGACATCTTAGTGGATTTGGGGGTAATCCAGGTATCCACCCTGGAAAGGGAGACTAAGAGTTTAAAAAACAGTTATTAAGGACAGAACTTAATTCATAATTCTGTAAAAAGTTAACCCTTAGATATTTTTATGGTGTTTAAGATGAAGTGATGTCTCTGAAACATCCCAAAATATCTTTGAACTGAGTGACAGCCAAAATCATTTGAGTGAAACTTAGATCCTGAGACTAGGAAGGATCGGTTTGTCTAGAGAACCATTAAATGAATTTGAGGGTGAATGCGAGGAAGAAGTCAAGAGACTGCATGGAAACTATTTCTAGTGGGTTTGTTGGTTTCCATGTTTTAATTTGTATAAAATAGGCTACCATTATGATTGGAATATAAGTGACTAATTTAACACTGTGACTAAATGAGTGTGGTTGAATTTTTTAGGATCCAAGCAGGTTGCACTATGATCCTGCTGAGCTCAAGCTCTTTGAGAATATTGAATGTGAGTGGCCAGTGTTCTGGACGTACTTCCTAATTGATGGAATATTTAATGAGGACAAAATCCAGGTGAGGAAAGAAGAAATTGCATTCAAATTGCAAAACCATTTACCTACAGTATTTTGTAATTTTGTGCCATGTTTGTTTTGGGTATTATTTGGATACTCCATTAGCAGAGTGGAATAGTCTTCAGCCAATTTCACCTTCCCAGGCAGTTCTTGACGTGGTAGAGGCAGCAGGGTTGTGCACACTGGGGCCTGCTTGCCTTCTCCCTACCAGGCTGAGTGGCTCTGTTAGCTGGGGTGATAGGACTGGGCTGAACAGGGTTTATTTGCCTGCTTTTGTCTTTTCACCAACCTTGATGCCCCTTTCACAATTACTTCAGGATGAGACAAGCTTGTTTTTCCCCAACCTCTCTGGCTTGAGAACAAGATTTGTAGTACTTTCAGTCTTTCTGTACATTCAGAGAGATTTGGGATTGGGGCAATTACATGGGGCAATTTCATTTTCAGTCATTACTGTGCCAGACATCCAGTGGTCAGTGGAACTGAATTGACTGTAGCCCTCCAAAGGTTATGGTGGCACCTGGGGAGTGTTGATGAGTTAAAAAGCAACAAATAGCCAGAGCTAAATGCATTCATACCAGAAGTTCTGCAGATTGGTACATTGGTAGAAATTAAAAATATATGTGATTTAAAATTGCCTAGTATACAGAAGGAAGGAGATCACTAAACTCCATAAAAAATTGAAATGTTATCAGAAACAATTCAGAGAATTTCAGACCAAAGAGCCCTCTTTCTGTATCAGATGTTGCAAACCGAGTGAAAATTCCTCCTGACACATAAAATGTTTCCTGAACACAGAAAAAGTAGTCTGGTGAACAGGGAAATGGCATTATTTTGTGAGGGGGAAAATCAGAAAGTTTACTGAATCTTCAGTCCTGCCAATAAGATACCACTTCCTGAAGCAGACCTCTAGGTCTCTAGACCCTAATTGGATTATCTGGGACAGTATGTACCTGATTGTTTTCCTTTGATGTGCAGATGGACTGTTCTAGGGCATGGTCAGGGCGATTGCTCCCGATTTCCACTGTTTAAACATAGCTGAATGAGTCATTGAGACACTCAGGTGAGTGTCTAGTCCCCAATTACTGCTGAAAACAAATGGTTTTGCTAGAAAAATAAGCACCCTGAGGACTCAAAGTGGAGTGGGACAGAATACTGAAAATGTCAGTGTATGTGAACCTGTGGGTACCTTACTTTGAGTGATCTGCTGTGCTCAGGAATAGAAGAAAAAGGATTTCTGGGCAGGTGCTTGAAAAGCCTCCCTCTAAGTAAAAACTTGGAATGGATAGTTAATAAATGAAACAAACGAAGAAATCTGGTAAAAAGAAATGTATTACATGTTCTTATCAGTCTGCTATTCCTGTTCCTAATATGTTGTTTGATATGAGAAGAACAAGAGGATTTGCTGTTCAGTGAACTTAGGGTTTTTTTAAACATTTAAATCTATTTTAACCTACCTTTGTGACAAAATTTTAATCAAATCAGTTTAGAGAAACTGATTTCCCAGTCCTGCAAAGTAGAATTCAGTAAGCCACAGACAAATGTTTGTGGCATACAGCAAACAATTTATACACCTTACACTCTGACAGATACTGGCAGTCTGATGTCTGTGTCACTGTACTGGCAGCCATTGAAAATTCCCTGTAGGATCTGTTCCAGTGACTTCTCATTAGGAATATATTGGAAGTTTTGTACTGCAGCAATGTGTTACAGGTTGAAGACAAGTGTTCATGTTTCTGATAACACTGAGATGCTGGAACAGTCTCTGATAATTTGAACCCTGTTCTTCCATCAGCAAATTGTGATTCCTCCATCCCTTTTTTTCTTTTTTAAGTATATGAAATAATACTTCATACTTACAGTATATACAGTACTTCTACTAAAAAGTACTGTTCAGAAGTACTTTATTGTTTCAGTTTTGCTGACTGTAATGTGAATTCTCACTCTCTTTTAAAAATAATTCCAGGTACAAGAATACAGAGAGGCACTGGAAGGAATACTTATTAGAGAGAAGAACGGATTAGTGCTGATGCCTGAACTCTACGCAGTCCCTCCAGAAAAGGTATTGGGAAAATGCAGCATCCACTTCAGTGCACAAAGTAGAGAGAGTGCGAGGGGAATGTCAGTCTTACAGTTTTCCTGTGTCTGATGATTCTAAACCAATAATAAAAAAGACTACTGCCCATTATTTTAAAAGTAAGAGACCTCTCACAGCTTCTCCAGAGAAATAATACTTTAGGCTTCCAAATGGTCACATTTTTTACTTGTAAATTTGAGTGTCTGTAGAAATATTACTGCAGGTCTAAAATTTTATGTCCTTAGAGCAAGACATGTATTTAAGAAGTGTTGATACTGACTTAGGAACTGAAGCTCAAAGAAGAAATGAAGCATAGACTATCCTATCTAGTCTGTTGATTGATTGTGCTGCCCTTTTGCAGAGCATGTATGGGAGACATGTATCAAATGGATTAGGGTTTGGGCTGGGATTTCTGTTTAGTTTGTTTGGGTATTTTCCTCCACCTTTGCTGTTACTGTTTATCTCATTCTCCCATTGTGACAGAGAAATTCAGACGAGCTTATGTGCTCTTCCATGCTATTTGCCTTTGTATCCCTCCTTGCCAACTTCTTCTCCCACTCCAGACTTGTCAGCCCTCACTCCCTAAGGGTGTGGAGCCTCCTGGGTTGGTCTGAGTTGCTCAGCCGACAGCTGATGCCTTGCTCGCAGATCTGAGGTGGAAACTGAATTGCCTTCCTAGTGGGAACAAGCGTGTAAGAGTCCAGAGCCTTCTTGTGAATTTTGATATGATGATAATGGTCTGAAAAACGTGCCACAGAAACAGGGTAGCTTTTGTCTGTCTATAAAAGAAATAGGAAATGGCTGCCTGAAGATGTAGTCAGGGAGGGGTTTTGCCCTGCTTCAACAGATCTGTGTACTGCAAAACTAAGGCAGTTTTTCTAAATTACAAAGTCTACTCTTAATTTTTCTATTGACCATCCTTGCTAACAAAGGAAAGGTGGAATAATCTTAATATTGGAAAGCACCTTTGCTTCAGAAAGCTGGGTAGACATCAGTGAATTTAAAGCGTCATCTTGGAAGGGGTTGGAAAGCAGACACCCAGTTACCTCTCAGCAGCCCAGAGGGAAGGCAGCAAAGGCATGGTGAGAAGAAAGTGGAAGAGCTAATACCAAAGCTATAATTGCATGTGGAGTCCCCATCCATCCTCCAGCTTTGAAGGGTGGGAAGAGGTACAAAAAGGAAGTATAGTTCTTGTCCCAGAAAATGTGTAGCCTTAAAATGAAACCATGACATCTCTAAGTCAGTAGGAAGGGCAGGCATGAAAGGGTTGATGTTAGACTGTATGTCTGCAAATACCTGTATGCCATTGATTGTTCTTCACAACCTTAGGGTAATTTTTCTTGCTTTATGTATTTGTTTTCAGGTGGATGAGGAGTATGACAATCCTCACTCAGTGGATCGTGTCCCAGTGGGAAAGTTGCCACATCTTTGGGGCCAGTCATTGTATGTCCTGAGCTGCCTGTTAGCAGAGGTCATTATTTCTTGCATAGTAGATAAACTTGTATTTCATTTTGTTTGAGATGGCTTGGGCTTAAAGTACAGTTTGGTTGACAGGTAGAGGACAGCGTGTTTTCCAGTATAAACATGTAGGTGAACCATGAAAGACTGACTCTGAGCTTTCAGGACCTTTTTTTTATTATTTATTTATTATAGCTATGCAATGATCTGTTTCTAATCAAGCTGAGTAAGTTTTCACGTGGTCTGGATATATGGTTAGAATAGAGGAGTATGCCCAGGCTGACTTGGCTGTTCCAGAGCCAGGATTTTGGGCCATTTCAGCTTTATTAGGCTATTGCTTGTTCTATGGCATGATGTATCTACTAGTCAGACACATTAAAGTCAGACTAGTTAAAAGAAGCACAAATATTAACTCAGTGGAGCTACAAAAAAAATCACTTTCCTGGTGAAATTATGTCAGCTGCTGTAACTCTGAAATAGGAATTCTGAATACAGACTGTGTCAGTCAGAACCATTTTCTTGTTCCAAAAAATGCTGCAGCCATTGTTTTTATTGAATGTACTACTTAGTGGACAGGGTAGATAAACCAGGCTTGAAGTTCTGATGTCCTGAAAAAGTATGAAAATTGGTTAGGATTTATTCTGTATGTCAGAAGCCTTTTGCTTAAATTCTGTTTGTTTCCTTACTTTTTTTTCTTTCTTTGGCATTTGTTCTAGGGATTTCTGGCTGCAGGTGAAATTGATCCCTTAAACAGGAGATTTTCCACTGGGTTTAAACCTGATGTTGTGGTACAAGGTAAGGGAATTTTGTGAACATGATATGTGAATTGAATCACGTGGTGGCAAAGTCCCTTCTCCCTACAGGAGAGATGAAAGATATGTTTAAAAATAATGTGGGGGTTTTTTTGTATTGGTGCTTTGCTGACACTGTGAGAAGGAGAAAGAGCTTGTTTGTCTAGCTGCCCTTTTCCAGGAGGAAGGATCAGGTTTAAGACAAAAAAATAGTTAAAATTTTAAGATTTGTCTAGAATTGGAGAGTGGCAAACAATCTTGTAGTGAAAAGAAAAATCTTGGCAGGTTCTAGAAAGGACTGAGACTGAGGAAGGAGATGGGTGGGTTCATCAGGTTTCATGTAGCCCCATTTCAGAGGAAACAGGGAGCACTGAGTGCAGAGGAACCCTGTACACAGAGGTGAGGCAGCCAGAGTTACCAGCTTTTGGCTGCTGAAGGGAGTGGCCTCTTTAGTTTGTGTAAGAACAGCCAAAACCAGAAATTAAGTAGAGTGCAAACACCACAGATCAGGTCTTGAAGACTTTTCCAGGGGCTGGACTGCTCTGATAGAACAACCAGCTCATTTCTCAGGAGCAGCCTTTGTCAAGGATCCTGTACCTTGTAACCTGTGTACCCCCTGTTGGTGCCTCATGGAAGTAGCATTTCATTATTCTGAAGTGCTTCATTTCCAGTAGGAATATAAATGCTTCCTTATTTTTAGCATTATTTGGCAAGTATTCTCAATATAAAGAAGAATACTGCATTAGTAGTCCCAAATCAATAAGCCACTTATCATGGACAACACCTTAAGTGGGACAAGAGATGGGTTCTGGGCCTGGATTGTAAATTCCTCTTATTAGGGAATTCTTTTTCTCCCTACTTCTGCCATTTTGTGTCTTCCAAAACATTTATTGCTGTACAAGTAACAGCACCTGTTTCCCAGTGACTTGGCTGCATTGTTACAGTGTGCTGTGTTAAAATAACAAAGATTTTCAAGTCATGTTTCCCTTTGTTCTGTGGAGGGAAAGCCCTAAAAGAGTCTGTGATCTAAATTAGTGGTACTCAAAGAGATCAGGAGCAACTGATAAATTCTCCAAGAACCTGCTTTAACCTCAGCTCCTCTGATCCTTATTTGAGCAGGAGGTTTGTTCAAAGGCCTCTTCTGACCACCACTGTTGTCCAAAGTGGACAGGAATGGCAGGAAACACTGAGAAATAGAGAATTAAAATCTGTCAGGTGCCCTATTGCAATCTCTTTTGATTTCATGAATCCATAAATTAAGAAAAAAGGCCTTTGTGCCTTTTTAGTTAGCTAAATGGATTTGTTGAGAGGTGACAGTAGAGACAGTCAGTTAAAAATAGTAGAACATTGCTTTTTACTTGTATTTTTGTTTTGTGTTACACAGTCACTGTTTTGGCAGAATCTAATCAGATTAAGAATCTCTTGCAAGACCGTGGAATCAATGTTCAGAGCATTGCTGATATCCATCCACTCAGGGTGCAGCCAGCTCGCATCCTCAGCAACCTCTACACCATGCTGGGTAAGTATTGCAACATGGAAGCCTCTCTGCTGCCAGGCAAGGTATTTTTTTAAGAAGCTTGACCAACTTAGAACTTCTGTCTTAAATAAGGGACTCAGACAGGGGGAAGAATTATCTCCTTAGAAATGGTGGCAAAACCAGAAGTTTCACTGTGCCCTTAGAGTTGGACAAAAACTGACTCTTCTTTTATCCTCCAGAAGCTACTTCCACAGAGAAACTGGTTTTTGAAAAAATACCTGGAAAAACACAGAAGAAAAAATCAAATATTTTTTTCCTCTGAGAAGTCATTTCAGTCTGGAAACTGGGCAGTATGATTTTTATCTCCCCAGCAGGCAGTCAGGGAAGTTTTCTGCTCCAAATCAGGGAAGTTGTGTGGCTATCAGAGCATCTTTGGGCTGTCAGGTTCTTGCTAAAGTTCCTTCCAACCTGGAGCTGAGATGAGCTGCTGAAACTCACAATCTCTGTTGCAGACCCAGAAGCCTTTAGGCTTCTCAAAACACAGGACTTTAAATACATTCCAGTTCCTCAGCAGTAGCTCTCAAATCCTGTTTTCCTCAGAGCCTGAATTGACTTAAATAAATGCTCCAAAGCATTTGGGGTTCTAGATGTTAAGTCTTTTTATAGCTAGTTGTTGATAATCCTTACTGGAATTATTTGGGTCTTGGTGGAAAGTTTGTTACATGTATTCCTAATTTAAGTTAGTTAGGCATGCCAGCAATTCCTGACTCAAAGTTGTGGATACTGCTGTAAAGTAAAATGGAGATGGGGTGACTCAGCACTGGTAGATTCCTTTGCTGTGTGGACAAGGGAAGCTGTATCCTGCTTCTCTGGCAGTCTGGATCATTTTCCCATGGCAGTTTAGTTACAGATAATGCTGAGGTTGCTAATGGGGTAATCTTTTTTTATTGTTGTGGTTTTTTTTGTTTGTAAGGTTTGTTTTCTTGTTTTAATAGAGAACTTTTTTTTTAATCATTCGAAGTAATGGAGCCTTCAGATAAATTTTGGAAACTATGCCCTTTACACGGGAAAATTGTATATGTTGCTTCTGCAAAAGAATCTAGCTCTTCATTTCAAAGTCCTTTAAAAAAATGAAATATTTGCAGGGCATTTATTTTATTTTAATTCATAATGGCTTTCTTTCACTAGTGAGGGGCGTGAGTAGGATGATTTGATACATTGTTTTTAACAGTGACTTCTTTGGGAATGTTCACAGCAGTGTTTTTTCAGGCACATGGTTATTTGGTTCTTACTCCTTGTCAGAAAGATTCAAGCTTCAAGCAGCTCCTGGCTGCTGGTGCTAAGGATGTAGTGTGCATCATTTGCTAATAAGCTCTACTGAGAAAAGTGAAGCTTATTAAAGCCTGATGAAAATCTGTTGTTGTATTTGGATGTACTTTGTGTGTTGATTTAGCCTGCAGGCATGAGTTTTTAAGGTCCTATATTTGAAAACACTGGAATTGGGTTATGTTGATGGCTTTGTTTTTGTAATATCACATCTCCTGCCCTTTTTGGTGGGGAAGCTTTGGGTGCTGAGCAATTACTGTAATTATAAGACCAAATCCATGGTCAGTGAAGCCAAAATTTTATTTTTTAATCAAGCCTTTGAAGGACTCTAGCTATTATATTGCTGCTTGCTACAAAAGCAGTTTGTAGCCTTGCACTCTGTTACTGGTTTTCTGCCTTACTGGTATTAGCGGAGTAAATTTTCCTGTCTAAAGTGGTTATTTTGGAGAACAATGCTGAGAATGTTAGCTGAGATTCTTTTCTTTTCTTTTTCTTTTCTTTCTCTTTCCTTTCCAGGCCGGAACAAGAAGATGAAATTAAGTGGCCGACCACACCGACACATTGGAGTGCTGGGCACCTCCAAGCTCTACGTGATAAGAAATCAAATATTTGCTTTTACCCCTCAGGTGAGCATGTAAAGCTGGCAGGAAAATCACTCCTTTCTTCATGGTGAATCATTAGTGAAGCACTTTGCTTTTCCCTGCTGTCATTGTCCCTTAGGTAGAACAGGGCTGACACAGCAGATGTGCTTTACTCTGTAGGGTTTCTAAGAGCATGGGATGATCAGCATAGTAGAACTGCTGATAAATCTCTTTTTTCTGTCATACAGAGTCTGGTTTCTTAGGCTTCTGGCGTAGGAGAACACAGCAAATCAGTAGAATAAATCTGTTACTGATCTCTGCCCACACCAACATTCTAATTAATAAAATGGTTTCTACAGAAATAGATCACTTAATATAGCTTTATACTGATGGCTTTGATGAAAAAATCAGGAGCATGTAAGAGTGCCCAGTACTGTAACCTCCAGGAGGTAAAGGTGTGATCTTTTCATTACATTGTTGAAAGGGTCAGTAGTGCTGAGAAATGGATGTTCTGTCTTTTCTTTCTCTTTAGTGTGTTTTTTCAATGTTGCTGGAAGTTTGGCTCTTCATAGAATCAATGGCTCCTATTTATACATTTAATGAAAAGCAACACACTTTTCAACAGAATTATTCCAGCAGCTGGTACTAGATGGTCAGGGAGTCACCTGCTCCAAGCATGTACAACTGATGCAGGATAAATAATTCATCCACCCTTCTAAACAGGTGTTTGGCTAATGAAGTCTTTAAACTCCAGCTGAAGGCATTCAGTGGACTCTCGAAGGCTCCTGTTCTGCTTCATAATGTCCAAACAAATCAGATTTACTGCAGAAAATGTAGATCCTTTCTCATTCTTCCCCATGTCAGTTGATCACAAGCAGCTTTATAAAATGCTAGTTTCTGTGTTACTTCCCTGTACAAATTTTCACTTCTGCAAATAAGGGGAAAATTCCTTAGAGATGTGATTTTTTTCAAAATACCTCTTAGTTCACATCTGACTATGCAATAGGACCCTATATTCCCACTAAAATCTTGTCATGTATCAAATAAGGACATACTAGAATATTCCAAAATGGCATTTGTCTTTACATTAGCAACACAGTGACAGTTCCTGCTTATTCTATGTTTTACTAAAACCTACATAACATTTTCCATTGTACTTTGAAGCCAGACACTTCCCCTGATTTTTTTCTTTTGAGGTGGATGGAGTTAATGTTTAATGTCATCTTTCTAAGGTTAGCAGTTGAATCATCTTGTTGATCTTGACTAGTGTCCACAAATTTTGTGATTTGTCATTTGTATTTCATTCTCTTTTCTAGTGAAAACATTGATAGGGTGTGGGGCAAAGGCTGACTTCATTCAGATACAATAATTCTGAAAAAATGGTTAATAACTACCTTTTGAGAGCAATTTTAAAAGCATTTCTTCTTCCCGGGATGCTTTTGTTCAGCTCTGTAGTGTGAAAGTTTTCAGAAGCTGGCAGGTGTCAGCCATTTTCTTATACCTACCATCAGATTGCTCTAAAGAAGGAAATTGGACTAATCTGTTGAGATTGGTTTTTGACTATCTTACTTTATCATTTTGTAATTATGTTAGCTGTCTCAAATTGGCTTTGTTTTCCTTTGCTTTCACGCACTGGAATTGGTTCCAGCTCCTGAAGCAGCTATAATAGTCTCTTACTGTGGTTCTTGGCTTCCTGCTGCAGTGAGAGCAGCCCTTTGCCATTGCACATTTCATGTACCTTTTTTCCTCAGTGACTGCCAGCTTTTCTGTATTCTGTTTGACTTTCCCAAGAGATATACAATTACTGGCTCCCAGTCCCCAGTGTGCACTTAGCATGTTTATTGTTTTTGTCACTACTGTTAGCTTTTTTTTCCACATTTAGAGTGCTTCCATCTTCCAGATGATAGCTCAGTGTAATTGGTCGCTGGAAAGATTCTGCTTTGTGGCTGTCATAGCCTAGGTTTTGTTTGTATAGCTTACTTTGATGGTCAGTCTACAGGCATAAGAAAATAGACTCGTGCACAAGCATGGATTTCTTTTTCACAGTCCGAGGCCTTGTTAGGTTAATTCAGGTCATTTGTGTTGTGGTCAGGAGTAGCTCATATGGTTTTTGTGAATGATTTAAGGAAAGAAATAGAAAAAAATAAGGAAAGCACTGACAACTACCCCTATGTTGTGTTTTTCTCCTCTCTAGTTTACTGACCAGCATCACTTCTATCTGGCTCTAGACAATCAGATGATTGTGGAGATGCTCAAGACAGAGCTGGCTTACCTCACTTCTTGCTGGAGGATGACAGGGAGACCAACCTTGACATTTCCCATCACCCACACAATGCTTGGTAAACTTCATTTTCTCTGTTTCAAGCAGAGTAGATTACTGCAGGAGAGTAGGATAGACGTTGGTTTGAAAGGAGACAGGTAGCAGGACTTGTAAGATCAGAAGTATAGTTTAATTTTCTCATATGTATGCTGAATTTCAATGGCATGGTAATGTTTGATTTTGGTTTTGCTACCTCTTCATATGCTTCCATCACCCCATCATCTCCATGCTATTTCTGTCTAAAGAAATTTCATAGAAATCCCTTTGGAACTTGTCTTGAGCAGGTTGGTGTTTTGTCTTTAGGGCTTGTCTTGAGGTTGTGTTTTGTTTGTTTGTCTGGGATTTTTGAATAAGCGAATGTTGATAGCAGCTGTGGGTTCTGCTTTAAATTTGCCTGATGTACATTGTAGACAATACCCAGTAATTCACTGTGTTTGGATCAGATAATTTAAGAATATGTAGGTGAGCTTCAGTTCTTCCATTATTCTTTTTTAGTTGATGATGGTACTGACATTCATCCAGCAGTTCTTGCCACAATAAGAAAATTAGAAGATGGTTATTTTGGAGGTGCAAGGTAATGTCAGAATTGCCAACTTATTATCTCCATGATTTTTAAAATTAAATACTATAGAAGTCTCAGTTTTGAACTTGTGGTAGTGCACAGACTTTGCACTAGAATTCTGCAGAGAAGGAAGTTGCAGCTTTAATTATTGTGTGGTAATCAAATGGCAGCTGGACCTCAGGTGCAACGGAAAAGATCTGTCTCCCAAAAAAGTGTACCATCTCATCCATCCATTAATGGATAAAGAAAACAAACATCAGATCTTTGGAAATATGAAATCTTGCCTCTGGCTGGGCTTCTGTTATTAAAAAAATCAATTACTTTCACACTTACTCAACATGATTTAAACACTGATTGCATGTAGTACTTGTAAGCTGGTGTGTTCCATTCATCTCTGTGTAAAATACAAAGCCACAGTACCTCCCTATTCTTTTCCTACTTGCCCTCTCAGTCAGAATCTTTCTTTCACATGGTTAACTCCAGTCAACAACTCAGCCCCACATGGCCACTCACCACCCTCCCCTTTGTGGGATCAGGGGATAATTGGAAGAACACAAGTGAGAAAACTCGTGGTTTGCAATAAAAGGAGTTTAGTAAGTAGAGCAAAAACCACACATGCAGGCAAAGCAAAATTCATTCACCACTTTCCATGGGCAGGCAGTTGTTCAACCATCTTCAGGAAAGCTGGACTCCATCAAATGTAACTGTGGCTTGGGAAGACAGCTCCCTGTATCCCTGAACATTTTCATCCTTCTTCCCCCAGCTTTATATGCCAAGCATGACACCCTGTGGTATGGAATGTCCCTGTGGTCATCAGGGGTCAGCTGTCCAGCTGTGTCCCCTCCCAGCTCCTTGTGCACCCCAGCCTGTGCTGGTGGGGTGAGGTGAGAAGCAGAAAAGGCTGGGATGCTGTGTAAGCCCTGCTAGGCAGTAACTAACACATCCCTGTGTTATCAGCACTGTTTTCAGCACAAATCCAAAGTATAGCCCCATCATGAGCTCTTACCCCTAAAACCAGCACAGATGGTTTGGCAGCCTGCAGTTCTGTGAAAAGGCACTGCAATTCTTGGGGCCTTCTCAGCCCCACCTTCTTATCCATTATCCTTGGAGCTCAGGTCTTTGTTCAGGGTCTCTCTTCATATGAACATACACCACCTTGCATAATCAGGCTTTGGGTTAGGCCTGTTACCATAACAGTTAAAATCAATTAGTGCCTAGAGCAGTAAGTACCCAGCTGGATCTGCAACTGTTGTTTTCCTTTTTTATTTTTCAATGTCAGTTTCTGTGGCTTTATAATTACCAAAGGTGGATTGAACAGTAGGTTTCCTAAATTTTGGAGGAGTTGTTGAAAGCTAAGTGAGCAGTAATCAGTATCAGAATGGTGGATGTTAATGCTCTTTGGAACCTGTCCCCTTTTGCAGGGTGAAGATAGGCAAGCTATCAGAATTTCTTACCACCTCTTTTCATACATATCTGAGCTTCCTGGATCCAGACTGTGACCTAAAACTGTTTGATGACCGTAATGACAGCTGTAATAGTCCTGACAGTGAATATGGAGACTACTCAGCAGATTTCTGTGAAAAAGGTAGTAGTGTTTTTTCACTTGGTATTCTTTTCTCTGACAAGTTCTATCAGCAGAGTCAGGGTTTGCTTACAGTGTAGTCTGTTCTGTGCACAGCTGATGGTCACTTTGTTTTCTCATGCATCCACCTGAGGCTGGGACCTGCATGAATCAGTTTGGAGATGAATTCATGTGTGTTCTTCCTGCATTTGTAGTATGGCATTGACTGGCAACTGCTGCAGCAAAGCTGAGTCTGGAGAGTCAGCAGGTGGGGAGGTGTTGGAGAGGTTGGAGGGAAGAGGGCTGTGAGGAGTCGTGGACAAGAGCTTGTGTGGAAGAGATGATAGTCTTAGAGTTATACAAGTTGGAGGAGACTTCTACAATCATCAAGTCCAGCTGTGTTCTATGATCTACCACCAATATAAAACCCCTTTTGATTCCTTCAAAGGCAAAGCTAGCTTCTAAATCTGTTTTCACTGTCAAAAAATTTTTTTTTCTTTGTTTCCAATTTGTTTGGCTTAAAAATCTCTTCCTTACACTATTCTTGCATATTTGAGTGCCCTTATAAATAAGCAAGAAATAGTTGTGTGTTTGAGTGAGAATGTGATGATGACAAATAGTAATTTTTTACCTTTAAGAAACCTTTCTTTTCATGTATGTTACACTAGATAGCCAGGATGAGCTGGATCAGTATATAAATGATGTCCTGCAGAGCACAGCACTGAAGTCATACCTGCCTCCACCTTCAAAGACAACGAGTCAACCACCTGTGTTCAGTGCAAACCATTCCACAGAAGAGATACTGTCAATAATGGCCAAGACAAAGGGCTTGGAAGTTCCAGGTATTTCTGCCTATTGTTTATTTAGTGATAATAATTTAAAAACCTGTTTTGGCTGCTACAAGGGTTAAGTTCAAGTATTTAAAAATTACACCTTTTGGCATACTTGTGCTACTAGTTCTTTCTGTATAGAGAAAAAGAAGAAATTCCTTAGGAAGTAAGAATGACTGAAGCTGTTACTGTCATGTTTCCACTGTATCCCATGTCATGGTGTATACACAGAAAACCTGCAATGAAATGTAGCATTTAATCAAAGTTAATGTTATGGAAGCTTAGTTGGATAGAATCTTAGAACCCAAACCAGTTAATTAATGGTTTTGTCTTTGCTCGTATAAAGGCAGACAAAATGTACTTTTTTGTTTTAATAAAGTTGCTGTGAAGTGAAATGTTTCCCTACAAGAAAAACATAAATATTCATATGTACTTTCTAAATTTTTAAGAACAAATGGAATGGAGAGGGAACACGCTCTTTCTAATTGTGCTGCATTTCTATTAGCCTGATTAGAGGATATACACTAAAATAAGACTTTGGCTGAATTTGTAAATAGGTTCCAATATATGCATTGTTCTATATGTAGATATGTAGTATTCAGTGCCCTTGCAGGACCCTGGAAGGTCCAAGGAAGACTTCCCTTAACTTCCAATTAATAACTTCCCAGCTTTTCTGTTAGTCTTTTCTGCCATCTTGCATGTGCCACATCATCTGATCCTCCACTGAATCCAGCATATGGAGTTCACAGAGCATTAACCTGCATTTAGCATTATAATTTTAATTATGAAATCTTACCAGTTAGGCCATTTTCTCCACTCATTTCCTGCTGAAATGTTTCAAACACTTGGCAGTGTCAGGTCACTGGGCAGCAGGATTTTGGAGTCATGGGCCAAATAAGAGGTATTGATCATGAGCCTTTGACATGCTGATCTCAGCAACTCTCAGAGCAGACCTGCAAGGAGGGAAGGTTCAGAACATGAGCTTGTCTCAGAGTTCATGCACAGCATCTCAGAAGAACTGCCTCTGTATTTTGATTCTTGGAGGAATTTCTGTTGTTTTTACCTAGTCAAGCTGTTTCATGTAGGTGTTTTTGATTATCATATTACTGAAACAAACTTTTTTTCTTTCTGTTCTGGTGACTTTGCTTTCCAGCTGTATCTATGTCTCTTCCCACTAAAGTTCTGAACACCCACCGGAAGTCTCTGAATCTTGTTGATAATCCTCATTTCTTTGAGACAAAGGTAAGGAGTGGGAATTTTTATGCTGTTTGTGGTTTTAGGATGTAATGCATGTAGCCTTTCCTCATGTTTTCCTTCCAAACTCTGTTCCAGGTCTCATTTTTCTTCACAGACAAGCCATTCTGTCCAAGGCACTTGCTTGTTTTGGAAATTATTTTATTGGCTGGGTGAAGGTTTTTTAGTCAAACAGACACTATCAAGTGGAAAGTTTTTAATTGCATGTGCAAAACAGAAGAGAACATAAAAATTGCTTTATTTTTAAAAGCCAAAAGTTAAGTCATCATCTTTAGTTCTAGCTGAAAACAAGGGGAAGGATGGGACGTTCATAGCCTGTAGAGATGTTTTCCAAGAAATTCTACTTATAGTAACATCTGGGCAAGAGGGAATGTGTGAATGTCCTCAAGGCACCAGCCAAATCCCATCTCAAGGCACAAAGATGGGGTTGTGCTGGGCACTTGTTTTGTCTAGGCAAATGTGCCCAGCTGCTGAGAATGGCTAAAAGAGTTTGTATCCAGCCTCCTGAAGGATTCTGCTCTGCACAAGACTCTGTTTGTGGAAATGGCATTTTAGGATTTTATGAATTGCTGAACAGCTTGTAAAACAAACCTTCTTTTCATCCAAGAATTCACCATGCGATTACATCATCTGATTAGTTATCATTTTACTTTCATAAACTTGGAAGATTTATAATGGCAATATTTGCATTCATACAGTGCCACTTATACGCAGGTTAGAGATGGAATTCAAAAAGCTCTAAATTATTTCAATGAAAAAAAAGGATAGTGTCTCTCTGCTTTTCTCTTTACAAGTAACATGAGTTGACAGGAAAAGCATGCAGATAATTCCATTTCTTTGTTTTGTCAAAAAAAAAAAAAAAAAGTAGATACAAGGTTCCACCCTGGGGGTTGTGTTTCTTGGAATTATTCTCCTTTCTGTGCCTGCAGTACCCTGGCAAGAACTAAGTGATGTGTCTGTATTTCAAATGCAGAGCTTTGTTGTAAGTCTGTTGTGATTTTTTAATGGGAAATTTGAAGTTACAGGAAATTATAGATCTGCTGCCTTTTTTAAGGTCATGTCTTTTGATTTTTCATCCATCTTTGTTATCAGGACTCTGAAAATGTTTTGCACTTACCTAAAGATGCTCACGGTGATCTGGATTGCAGGAAGCTCGTTGATCAGCTGAAGGAATGTCCAACACTCCATGATCAAGCAGATATCTTGTATATCTTGCATATACTCAAGTAAGTTGCCTGACTATGAACTTCAGCATCTTTAAGTTTGGTCACAGCTATCTGATTATTCTTGTGCAAAAGGTTTCCACTGTTCAGGCTAAGTTTTGAGGGGACAGTGGAGATATTTTGTGCTTTAGCAAACATATTTTCAGTTTGATTACAGAAATTATTTGGATACACAGGAAGACTTGCGTAAATTTTAGAGTTGATTTGCACTCAGTTGCAAATACATAAAGTCTCCAGGGCTCACAAATTAAATGCACAAATCCTGTCCATGAGTAAGAACACACCCTGCTCTATTTGTGGCACTCCATTTGAAGTTCACAAAGATTTGGTAGGATCTTACACAAGAATGAATGTGGAAGGAAAGTTCATCTTGTGATTTCTGAACTAAAGGCAAAATGCAATATTAATGAATGTTCACTATTTTTCCTCTAATCTCTTTGCATATTTAAGTACACAGCTGGCTAAAATTTGGTACTTTTTAAAACATTCTTGGAAGCAATCTAGACCCACCTGCTGGGGTTAGTAAACACCTGCTATTTAAATGGGTTTGGTGGGAACAAAATGCAAATACAAACAACAGAATCATCTTCTGAAGTCTGTTTATTGAGCTTTTTTTTTCCTGTGCAGGACAATACAGCTGAACCTGTTAGGCAGCTAGCTTTTGGTGCAAAGACAAGCATGTGTTAATCACAGATGGTCTTCCCTACTGCTACAAAGACTGCATTTTTGTTTATTTTAGTCTGTGTCCTGTGAGGACCTCTTCTTTGATCTTCTTGATTTCCCAAGGAAAATGTTTAGCCTCCCCTCTTAAAGAGTAAAGGAAATCCTATAAAAATATATTTTGTTGTTTAACTGCATCTAACACCAGTAATTTCACCAAGGGAGACTGTTGAGCAGGCAGATGCACCTCTGGTGGACTCTGTCTGCAGGAGGTGAGAAGTCCTTCTGTGACACTTAAAAATATTATCAAAGAGAAGCCACAGTGCAGCGAATTTCAAAACCATGAGAGAAACAGAAACCCCCTTTGCTTTTTTCAGTAATGGCATAAGGAACACAGAAGTTTAGTTAATAGCTAAGAAAGAGTAAAGACTAAAAAATTCGCCTGAAGGATCTGAAAAATGGGTGTAGTCTTCAGCAGTACTGAAGATACTGTTGAATTCTGCTCTGAAAAAGCACCATATGGAGTGTTCCTCCAGCAATTCCTGTCCATGTGAGTGCTCCATTTAAAAGTCTGGTGGGAAATCCTTCAGGTTGTTCCTTTTCAAGTCACTGGCTCACAGCTGAGTGTTCAAATTAGTGTGAAAGTTCCTAGTATGAGGAGGATTTTGTCCACATATAATCAGTCTGTGGTGAAGGCACAGATGTCCCATTTGTTATGGGACCAAACGTCACCAACGTGAGCAGGACAGTCAAAATGCAGCTGTGTGCTAAAGTTTAGGTCTTGCCTGATGACAATTACCTCCTGTTTGTTTTGTGGCAGAGGTGCTGACTGGGACACAGAGCTGGATGGACAGTATGGGGTCACTGTTCACTGCCTCCTCAATGAGCTCTACAGAAAGGCAGGCCTCAATCAGGAGTGGGGCTTGATCCGTTACATTTCTGGCATACTCAAAAAGAGAGTTGAAGTCCTGGCTGAGGTATGAAATACAAGTAATCCTGGTTCAGCTTCCTGCCTGGGAACAGATAAAACTACCAGTTTGCTGCTGGGGTTTGTGCCAGTCCTTCTCCTGGTTTTATTTTACAACATACATAATGCGGCATTTTTAATTAAATAATGGTTGCTTATCTGATCTAGAGTCTTAATACATCTTTTGTCTGTACTGCAAACTGTGCAAATGCTGGCATGGACTGAGAATGTCTCTCTGTAAATAGTTGTGAAGGCTTCATTTCATCTCTGTTGAATGGAGAAGGTTAATTGTGTGCTTTGAAAGCTGCAGTTGTCACTGCTAATTGTCTGTTGTTGTGATGGTATGGAGTACTGCTGTGTCAGGGTGCTAGTGATGACAAAAAACATGTTCTGCGCATTTCCATCCCCTTATGTGGACAGTCTGCCTTGTGAATGGATGTTTGGAACCATTTAAATATCCATGACTATTAAGTGGTAACAAGAAAAATCCACTGTTAAGAGTACAGATATGATTTTGATCATTACAGAAAGGTTTCCTCTCTAGTATTCTAAAAGTCTAGAATTCATTTAATTTTCTAGTAATCCCCTGCATATTTCAGAGGAGGTCTTTCTATAATTCCTGGCCATTTTCAAGGCTCTCTGTCAAATCTAGGATGCCTTATTTAATGACAGTCCTGTCTGTGGGGAGCAGTTTGTGATAATCACTGTGCATGGTACTTCATTAAGCACAGAATTTCCCTTCTCGAGACACCATGGACAAGCAGTACAGACATGCTCACAAAAAGCCATGTATGTTAACTTGAGAAGGTATTGACAAAGAATTGGGAGGAGAAGAATAGGGATGATCTGTTTTCTTCCATATTAAGGAAGTCAAAATAAACCCTTCAAAATCAGAGGAACACTGCTCTGTGACTTTTTTGATTCAGGATACTAAAACAAGTAAACTGAACACCCACATTTAAAGGAGGTCAATATAAAAGAGTAAATGCTGTGGTAGTGGGGACAGAACCTATTTCAGAATGTATCAGGAATGTGATGCAGTATGTTGGGTGTTTGTTTTAGGAGGTATATTATACACAGGATTTTTTTAACAAATGTTGCCAAGCTTTTCATTGATTAAAAATATGGTTATCTTAAATAAAGAACAAAAGTTTATCATATGATAAAGGATGAAAGCCTTTATTGATCTGCCAGCCCCACTAGAGTTCCTAATCTAATCATTATGCTGCTGATTTCACTGAGCAGGGAAACAGGTCACTTTCAGACTGGGCAAATTCTCATAGTCCTGTTGACCTCAGGAGACCTTTGGAAACTGTTTAACAGCATTCTGCTGGATTTTCATGTCTGGTAATTAATAGAAATGCATTTAAAAATTGCTAAAGAAATTGAATTAATTTAATTCACTTCCATATGACTCAGAGAAAGGTCTCTTGCTTTTTGTCCCCTTACGATAGGCATGCACAGACCTCCTGTCACACCACAAGCAACTTACAGTGGGCCTGCCACCAGAACCCCGTGAGAAAATCATTACCACGTAAGTTGGAACTCTGCCTCAGGGACAGGCTGCCCTTCATCTTCCTGCTGGTACCATTCTGCTGCTATTACCTTCTTTTAAACCTTACTCCTTGCCCTCAAAAGCATTTGCAGCCACCCAGGTAGAGTTGTAGGCACCTTTGTTCTGGGTGATTTGCTGCCAGTGCTTGTCCAAGAATTTAATAGCTGTTTGTGCTGAGTCACTGCTTCCTGTGGTTTGTCTTGCAGCCCACTGCCACCTGAGGAGCTGGCAGATCTCATTTATGAAGCCAGTGGCCAAGACATCAGTATTGCAGTCCTGACACAGGTATGCAGCCTGTGCAGAAAGCTTCTGGGACTGTGCCCAGTCTGTGTCAGTATTTGCTCTGAGACTTGCTTCAAAGCTGAAGACCCACTCTGATGGATTTGTCCTACTTTGTGGATTTGTCCCTACAGGAGATAATTATGTACTTGGCCATGTATGTCCGGTCACAGCCCAGTCTTTTTGTGGAGATGCTCAGGCTCCGCATTGGCCTGATAATCCAGGTGATGGCCACTGAGCTGGCACGGAGTCTGAAATGCTCAGGTAGGAGGCAGTTTTATTGTAAGGGGACTTATGGTATCATTTCTCCCTCACCCTTGTGGTTGATCTTCTCTGTTGTGTGTTAAAACCTTTTATTAACCTCTTAGTTCATATGTGCAGTTACAAACCTTAAAAATCACTCTTTTTTTTTTTACTTAATGAAAGATTTCTTTTTCCCCCAGTACCCAGTTATTCAAAGAATATCAGAGGATATTCTTTATAGAGTAACTTTGTCTCTAGAATTTAGATCCACGTGTCATCTGCTGTTGGGAGATGGCTGTAATGGGTTTCTAAGTGATCTTGTTCTATAAGCAAGCAACTGCTTTCTTATCATGAGCTTCAGTGAAATTTTGCATAAGCTATCACATAATAAAGATTAATGCAAATAGTGTTGTTTCCATGGAGTGTATATTGTTTAGTCCTGAAATATATTTTCTTTGAAATGTGACTACATGGTAATTTTTTTAAGGGACAGGCTAGCCAAAGAGTTAAATCTGATTTGACTTCATTCACAGTTTCCTTAGTTGGCTTTATAGCATGTTGTCTTCCCAGAGACATTTGTCATTTTGTTTTGTTTTATTTTGTTTAACTAGGTGAAGAAGCTTCAGAGAGCTTGATGAATCTAAGCCCCTTTGATATGAAAAGTCTCCTACATCATATTCTCAGTGGGAAGGAGTTTGGAGTGGAAAGAAGCTGTAAGTTATTCACTTTTATATGTTAAGCTAGATTGTCTTGTAAGTGGAGATCTCTTCTTTCTGCATGTCAGATAAAGGTATAGGTAATATATTAATCCTGGGTGACGTGTCTGTGTATGTCTGCTGTGAAATAAACAAAACACATATGATGGAAGCTATCCTGTACTGAAATAAGATTGTATCAGATGTTCAGTAATATGAAGGCAAACTTTTAAAATGAAGAAATTTTATGGAACTGGAACAAAAGCCATTAAAAGGTCATATCTAACCTGCCTTCAAGAAGCATGTCTTTGATGCCCACATATTCCTGACTGGCACATCAGCTGTCTCCTGGACTCATTGCAATTCTGACTAAATTTACAATTACTCACTGTCTTGGAAAATCAATTTCTGATATCCAAGAATGGATTTAGGCCCCTTGATACAATCAGGTTTGAACTCTTGATGTGATTCTGTGAAATGATGCTGTCACTAAAAGAACTGGACATTTCTGAAATTATTTGTGTTTAATTTCTTTGATACAATTTCATCTATTTTTCTACCCCTAGAATGTTAAAAATGTCCATTTGCTTCTTTAGTGCGACCTGTAGATTCCTCTTCATCCAGCCCTGCAATTTCTATTCATGAGATGGGGCATTCTGGAGCAACCAAAACAGAAAGAAGTGGTATTACTAAATTGAAGAGTGAGATGAAGCAGGTGAGGGTTTTCTGTCAATGCTCATCAGAAAGTACAGCTGTTCTGGAACTGTGTTATGTTAGGTTTTATTCTTGCTAAATAACAGAAATTTCCAAAGTTACTTTGATTTTAAAACTGATCACTAAATAGAAGGCAGTTAAGGGATGTTTCCTCCAAAAATGTTCTTCCTTTTTTGTTCTTGTTTCATATGCTGATTGTAGAAGAACGTGAACAAAATGTGATGCATTCATGTTGTCCACTGTAAAAACAGCTCTTCTGTCATGTTTAGCTGAGGAAAAGTCAGATGTACAAAGAAAAGCTTTTATGCATGTTCATTCTTGTACTTGGCCCAAGTTGGAAAACTGGACCACATGCCTTTTGGAAAAGATACGTTTGGGAAAGGAATCTTGTTTTGTTTTCTTCCAGTTCTGTTTCTTCAGGAATGGAGGATGATTACTGGTAGAATTTATATATACATACATATATGTATAAATATTCAATACTTTAAATTAACTTCAACTGAGTCTATGGAGAGATCACAGAAAACAAAACCAAAATACTCTGAATGAATGTGATTGATGGTTTGTTATGAGAGGTTTGATTTCTCTGTTTTGTGTCTCCCTTATTAATTTTCTTTTGCTTTAAATAAATAGGAAGGTAGTGGTCAAATAAAATGCATTTGTAAGAGTGGTTCTATTTTTCCTCATGGGTTATTCAAACTAGAGAGAGAAGGCTCCAAGAGACATCTTTGCAGCCTTGCAACATGTAAAGGAGGCTTAAAGGAAAGGTGAAGAGATGCTTTTTGCCAAGGCCTGGAGTGACAGGTTAAGGGGCAACAGTTTTAAACTGAAAGGGTGGGTTTAGATTAGATACAAGGAGACTTTTTTAAGATGAAAGGAGAGAGGCAGTGGAACAGATTGCCCAGTGAAGTTGTGGATGCTCTGTCCCTGAAAATCTGTAAGATCAGATGGGATGGGGCTTTGAGCAGCCTTATGTAAAGAAATATCTGATGTTTTCCTTTGACTGAAGAAACAGATTGACTAAGCCTTCAGAAAGGAGTGGCATTTTTACATGGTCTTAACATGAAGCATTTGCTGGTGGCAGTAAAGGTCAGTAATGATTCTTCATGGGACATGGTGAGGCAGGGAAGAGACCCCTGAGGAACACACAATGTCTCTTGTGAGACCTGGGTGCTGTGTTTGAGCTGTGCCACTGCCAGAGCATCCCTGTGGATGAGGGGAGGCTGTGAAGGTGCTGCCCACTACTGCACTGGCCCTGAGGTGGCCTTGGAGGTCTGTCTGAGCAGGGCTCCCAGTCACACGGGGATGTCTGATTCGGGCCTTTCCAGGAAGGAGGAGGGACAAGGCACTAGATGGCAGCATTATTTTGTTGGAAATACAGAGGTGGGCCTGAGCTGGAATACTTGAACCTCTTGACATTAGAAACAGTTCCTTTGTTGCTTTCACATTCCACGGAAACTTGGTGTTTTGCACAGAGGAGGAGTTGGCTGAGTTTATTTTTGTACCCCACTCCCTCCCCTCACCCTTTGCCTTTCCTGCTGCTTCCTGCTACATCTCACTGCATTCTCTGAATACTTGACTAGCAGCTAATGTAATGTCATTTTGGCAGGGTGTTTGGTGGGGTGGTGCAGGATACACTTTGTTGTTACAAGGAATATTTCAGTTACTTATACTAACATCTCTGGAGTGTTGTGCAACTGCAGCTCCCTCTTTTGTGACTGTTCTTTCTTGAGTCAGAACCATTAACCCTGAATGTGAAGGCATGGTTTGGGGTGAATAGTTAGAGAAAAGTGCTTAAAGTCCGAGGTACTGCATCCGCATTTGAGCAAAAAATTTGCCTTGCGGCTTTTTGTTTAGTGCTGCCCATCCAGTTGGCAGCCTGCTGTCTCTCCAGCAAGGTGCCCTTCTCATGCAAGGAGAAGCTGGTGGCATTGCAACAAATGGGGAATGGAAGCAGGGAACTCAGTTTTTACCTCAGCCCCAAGCCACAGGGAAGCTTTTGCTTGCATCTTAAGCTGGTGGTTTGTGCTGGCCATGCTGGGAGGTGCATGGATGGCAATGGAGGCTCCTGGCATGGCAGGTTCTGCCTCATGGTGACCTTGGGAATCAGCAGCAGCTGCCCTGGTGTCAGCTGAAGTGCAACACTGCAAGAGGCCAGGGGCTGCTGCAGTTTTCCCCTGAGTACCTGAGGTTATTGTGTATTTGTTGTCTTTGCACCACTGTGTTACCTAACCTTGTCTGTGTTCTGTTCTGCTGGCTGTCTGACGCTGGTGTCTGGTTTTGTCTCCTAGTTCTTTCGCGAGGGGCACTCCATGTCCAGCAGCATGTTTGCTTCCACGGTAAAACACCATCTGTAGCTCTGCACCTGCTCTTTACCCTGTGTGTGTTTGTGTGCAAGGGTCTTGACTCTAGACACTTCCTCTGTCTTCTCCTGCCTAAAACCTTGTTTACACTCCCTACCTGTTTGTCTTGTCTCCATTGGGAACCATTTCTCATTAGTAATGTCCTAATAGAAGTCGAGTCTCGCATTTAGTTCCACTTAGTTCTTCTAAAGCTTAAGCAGTTGTAGCAGATTTAACTACTTGATAGTGGATTGTTAGAGGTGTCTTCAGCATGTAAAAGTAATGTAGTGTTGATAAATGTGGACAGCCTCCAGACAGTGAGGAACCCAGAATAGCTTCAAGTTGCTGAGATAGGGATTGCATGGGTATCTCTTCAAGAAGTCGTCTTCTTTCAAGGCAGAGAACTGTAGCTCTTCTTAAGCTCCCACTGTCTGCATCTTCAGACTTACTGTCAATGGCATACCTCCCAAATGCCCTAAAAACACAGCTACAGAGCAGGAAGTTCTGTCATGGACAGAGGAAATGGACTGTTTGCTGGAGATTTTTTTGCAGAGCTTGGCTATGTAGAGTCTATGAGTCTGCGCCTTCCAAACATGTAGTTTTCAGTCATTTTCCTCCTTCCCCATTACATTGCTCAGGTGGCTTCTTACTTGGAGATAAGTGGATTTGACATGGCACTTTCAGTGAAGTCCTTCCTGGGCTGAAAGTAACAGGTAGCAAAAAGGAAGGAGAACACAGAAAAGCAGAGTCTCTGGGAGTGCAAGGAATGGGCAGACTGCATGTGTGGAAATCACAACAGCAATTTGGTGGCATTGGCCCAACTTTGAAAATTATTTGCTGCCTAATTTAGGCTCTAGACCTGGTAGAGTAAAATAATAGAGCAACAAGGGTAATAAAGGAAACAATATTCTTACAGAGGCAGGCATGACTTCACGGCTTCATTAAGTAAATTTTTAGTCTGCTTACTTTAATGGAGCTTTTGCATGAGGGCCTCTCTTGCAAGACTTAGGAAGCCTTTGATACTTTTACAACACCAAACCGCATGTCTAAGTGAATCAGACCCAGCTGCAGGTCTCCCACCTTGCACACCAATGCCACTGACCTGGAAACAGCTCATGCTTGTTAAAATAGTCAGGTGCTGCATTAAACCAAGCAGTGGGGTTCACTGGGTTATGCCATGCTGAAGTGCTTGCCTGTTTTGTTGAGAAATGATGGAAATACCTGAGAAATGAAGGTTGTTGCAAAGGGGAGAGATGGGGATGAAGGATCAATCCCATCCCATCATCCTGTACAGCACCAAGGCCTGTATTTTTCCCTGGTTCTGAGGTAGCATTATAACAGAAATGTATTGGCCAGGAGTGGCGCTTGGGGTGGTAGAAAGCAACTGACTAAAGCTTTAATGTCCTTACAGAGGGGCAGTACTCCATCATCTCCCACCAGTGCTTCTCCGACTGGCTCCAGCGGAGACATGAGCTGGGGCGACAGAAAAGGGCAGTGGCTGCGCAGAAGGAGGCTTGATGGTGCTATTAACAGAGTTCCTGTTGGCTTTTATGAGAAAGTGTGGAAAATCCTTCAGAAGGTAAGCTGGCTGCTGTGGAGGAGGCAAGCAATCTGTAACCAGGGCAGGTGGTCCAGGGGTGGCATCTTGCCAGGAGTGGAAGTTGGTCGACAGGTGGAAACCAGAGTTACTGGTGGAAGAGTTTCTCTTGAACATAAAAGGGCTCCAATAACACAAGTTCATGTGATTCTTTGAAACCACCAGTCCTTCTGGCTGAGTGATTCTGTTCCTCCACTGCCTGTTGTGCATCCCTGGCCTAATGCACATTGTCAGTGCACCTAAAGGGCACTGCAGTGCAATGCAGTTCTGTGCTCCACGTCAGAAGGGCTGTGAGAAATGAAGTAGGAAACAGCTCTAACTCTTCCAGAATGTTATGAGACATCTTGCTGTCTCTTCTGAGCTGTATGGCATTCTTAACTGTTTTTGTTTGGTTGGTTTTAAGTGAAAATTAAGTCCTTGCCAGCACCTTGGATATCAGGGGTATAGAAATGTTAAAAAAAAAAAAAAAGGCAACTCTCCGGGAAGAAGGAGAGGGGAATCACAAATTTTAACTTCTTTCCAAGTGATTATGCACCTGTTTTTCTGCTTTGCTGGATACAGGCCAGCATCTGGCACTTTGCAGCACTGAGCTGTTCATGCTTGCTTAGTTGGGAAAAAAGTGCATCACCAATTTATACTGGTTTGTCCTTCTAAAATCCCTCCCACTGAAGCTGTTAGTGTTGATGTCAGCCAAGACAAATCATTTATGACCTCTTGGCTATTTACTAATAGAACCTTCCAGTAGAGTGAGGATCACTTCTGACCTAATGTAATAGCTGGGAGTAATTGTATGTTTTTTCTGGCTGTTAAAATGAATTGTGCTTGTCTTCAGTATTTCATTCTTAAAATGTCTTTGGACTATTCATAAAATCCATCTCCTCTTTTTGGTTTCTTTCTATTCTATCCCTCACTTGCCCAGATATGTCTCTCCTTAACCTGTCTTTTCACCATTTAGGTTTTGTCACAGTTTTTTTCATATCAGTTGCTATTTCTCTCTCCCAATGGTTGACATCCATTGGGAGCTGTGGTGTCCTGGATCTGAAACACATAACTAAATGTTGTTTTAGCCAAAATGAAAAAAAAATTTTGCTTTTGTGGTCTGTTGTGTTGCTTTTGTGCTATCTTTTATTTCCAAATCCTTTCCAGAAGAACGCTCCCATCGATTTGTCTCTGTCCTTTGTGTGCCTTTGCTGTAGTGGCTCCTGAAGTGCTCTGCTTCGTTAGCTGGGCTGGAGCACAGCAGGCTCTGGTGTGTCATGCCAGGCTATTTCTAATCTTTGACAGTTACATAATAACTTCTTCAGGAAGGATAAAATAATATTTTTGAACATGGCTTTTGTGTTATTTGGAGGGGTTTGCTTTGCTTTTTTCTTTTCCTAACTGAAAGTTGTTACATATTGGCTTAGAGCAGAGAACCCTCAGACTGACTTGCAAGAACTGTAATTTCTGTTTACTCTTGGAATGTTTCAGTGCCATGGTCTGTCCATTGATGGTTATGTCCTTCCTTCTTCAACCACCAGAGAGGTACAGTAAAATGCCCATGATTTTCTAGCCACATGCTGAATGCTTGGTTTGACAGTGTGAGATGCAGCCTCTGTTACAGATCCTTGGTTTTACCTTTAGAACATCTGGACCTTCCCCAGAACCTCTGCCAGCTTTCCTGGTGTGTGCAGGTGAATTCCTGCTGGGCAGGCCTGGGAGGTGGCTTGTGGCCAGGTTTTCCCTTTGCTGAGCCTGCCCTCTGCACCCTCAGTGTCCCCGTGTGCCCGCCGGGGGGCTCCAGAGAGGGTGGCTGACAGGAGCCCTTCGGATGGAAGTTCAGGCAGTACAGACTTACTGGAATAAAGCACACATATTGCTTGCCACTTATTTTTTTTAATATGCTGCAACAGCAGGCAGTGTGTTTTGGCTTCACAGTCTCAAAAGTAAATACCAGTTAAGGATGATGTTTCTAACCAAAGCTTTGTCTCTTTAAATTCAAAATATTGTCTTGCATTTTTTTCTTAGCTGGATTCTGTCTTTAGGTGCTCTGACAAATTTTGAATTCACATCTATAAAACCAACTCTTGTGAACAGTAATCCATCAGTTCAAGAGTGGTGCTTGTGTGCCCAAGACTGCTTTCCTAACTGTTTCCCTCAGATTTGTCTGTGGCCTCCCTCATTTCTGAGGAACTGTGGTAACAGCTGAAGAGAGGAGCTGGAATTTTCTGCGAGATTTAAATGTTGGGGGTTGGGGTGGGGTTCAGAAAGGAGAGCTTTGTTTATCCCTGTTGTCTAGATTAAGAGACTTCTATTTTTAGCCTGTCAGACCTGGAGAGTATCTAATTTTGCTGTTTAAAGCAATTGAATAAAATAAGCACAAACTTCCTAAGGCAGCATAACATCCATAGAGCTATGCCAGTGCAAATTAGGCTGCTCTGCAAACAGAATAGTGATATTCCTGCATGGCAAATCTCTGGGGTTATTTAAAAATCACCCCTCTAAGCAGGTGTTTGCTTTTAAAACTCAGCCATAAGTTTGGCTTTGCAGCTCACCTGCAACGCCAGAAAGAGATGTACAAGGCAGAGTGTGTGAGACCACAGCCTGAGGAGCAAGGAGTTACTGTGCCAGCTAAGCCTCAGCAGCCCTGTGTGGAAGTGAGACATGTGTGTGATGGGTTGCAGGGCTGGAGCAGGCTTCTGGATGTTGTGTAACTGTTTGCAGAATCGGGTCTGGCAACACGAAAACTTTCTGTAAGTGCTAAAGCTGCACAAACATTTTGTTCGCTTCAGTCAGTCTGCCCCCACGTGTGGAGAGGAGCATATGTTTCAGTGCTTGCAGGATGTGAGGAGCTAGTCTTTTGGATTTATCAGTTTGTCTTCCCCTTTCCACTCCAACTTGCCAGATGACCCCGTGCGAAATCAAGTTTGCAGTGCACGTGGAGTCGGTGCTGAACCACGTCCCCCAGCCCGAGTACAGGCAGCTCCTGGTGGAGGCGATTCTGGTGCTGACATTCCTGTCTGACATCGAGGTGAACAGCATCGGGGGCATCATCCACGTGGACAGGATCGTGCACATGGCCAATGACCTGTTTCTGCAGGAGCTGGTGAGCTCAAAGGGCACTGAGGGGAAGCCTCCTCCTTTCAAAATTATCCCCTGCTCTTTTTAATGTGTGTGATGGACTTGATTTTGTCTTGTCTCTTTCTCCTACAAAGACAGACCAAATCACTTAAATATCTTCTGGAAATATATTTGGGAAAACTAATGTAAGAATCATGGGAGATTTAAAGGGAATAAAATTGTAGTGGCTAACAAGCTCTGAAGTACAAGGGCAGATTGAAATCCTACTTTATCAAGGCATTATTGTTACCAATATTTGAGTAATCCCACCCATTCGCCCCAAAGGACAAAAATCCATGCAGTTACATGTTCTTCATTTACTTGCACTGATCCAGCTAAGTCATATGGGCCCTACAGAAATCCTGATTAGGGTTTTCATGAGGGGAAAGAGAATTGCTGTCAGTATTCAACACAAATAAAAAATCATAATGTGGTGGGTTTTTTCCAGTAAGTCAGCATGCATGCCTAACTTGCTCTACTTCTTTGCTTGTGTCTTTACAGAAATCTTTTGGAGCTACTGGTAGTATCTTGGAGAAAGACGCAGCCACAGGAATTTGCCACTATTTTTATGACAGTGCTCCCAGCGGAGCCTATGGCACCATGACTTACCTAACAAAAGCCATAATTATTTATTTACACGATTTCCTGCCCAGCACAGGCTGTGCAATGCAGTAAGTTACACCTCACATGGGAGGGAGCCTCAGAGGCTCTTCCTCCCCAGTTCCCTGCCATGAACCCCTTGGTTGGTTGCTGCCTGTGTGTCTGCACTCCCTGAGCACTTGGCACTGCTGGATGTGTTCTGTGCACACCTGCTGGGGACAGGGAGCTGGAATTTGCCCTGGTTTTAGGAGAGTGTGCAAGAAATAACAAATAATGAGGCTTATTCTGCCCAAAGTGCATAAATGTAATTCGTATTAAATTAGCAAGAATTATACAGTTCTGCCAAGGGGAAAACAGATTACTCTGTAGTGATCAAAAGGCATAATAAAATGAGGGAGCTGCATCTCAGGGACAGAGTCTCACAAATATGGGAAGTGATGGAATTCATTAATTTTTCTCCTGCTGTGTGTAAATGTACATCACTGTGAATCACTAATGCACAGTGTGAAGCATCCAGGGAAATGTAAATTAGAGGAGTAAGAATAACTCAAAATAATGTGATATTTTTAATACACTTTTTTCCTGATTCTCTTCTCATTTGCACCTAGTCAGGGCAGGGCTGATGCCAGTAGGAACAAACATCCTACAATATCCACTAATTTGAGAGGATAGCCTCTGTCAGGAAGCTGCTGTCTTTAATCTGAATAGCTTCCTTCCCTGCATCCCCAAGACTTTGGAGACAAAATCTCAAGACACACTTGTCCAGTGTGACAGACAGTTTTATGCCTGTAATCCTTTCCTCTGAATGGAGCAAGATAAACCTCTTCCACTTGAGCACCCTTTCTAAGATCATTTCCCTCACAAACAGCCTCAGAATTAAGAATAGCATAATTGTGGCTTTTCCAGTGTAGCATGAGTTTATGGAAGGCTTTGATGTTTCTCTTTGTTTTGTTTGGGTTTTCTTTTTTTGCTTTTCTTTTTTTTTCCTTTTCCATTTTTTCTTTTTCTTCCTTTTAGTTTGAAGTCACACTAGTCTCATGTAATTAGGGGTGGGGCTGCATGGAAATCTCCCTGCAGACAGTTCCCAGGTTAATGCTGTCGATTGGAAGCTCTGAGGTGCTGCAGGGGGTAGGTGCATCCTGCATGGAAATGACTCCGTGGCCATTTAAACTGAAAACAGAGGTAGGCAGCCTTTGGAGAGGAAAACCCTGCCCTACCCCAGGCACTGGCTGTGGTTTCCCTTGTGCCTGTGCTGCTGGCTTTGCCACCAGCCACATGTCAGCATCTGGCTAACAGCTTAGGAAAGTGGCAGTAGCTTCAGCATCCCGTGGGCACAGACAGGCTCCCTGAGTAGCACTGCTGTGTATGAGCAGAAAGGATCAGAGCAATTCTGTCTTGCCAGGTATAGGGGACAAGAGCAGATAGGCCTGTAAAGATAAGTACTTTCTGAGCTATATATAAGCCTGATAAGCTGTTTCTGTGAGCCTCCCCTCTCCTCTTTCAAAACATAACCATGCCATTTTTTATAGAATTTTTTTTTAACAATACTGTGTGGTGGTTTTGAGAGTGAGGTTTTCATTTCCACTAGAAGAAATGTCCTGTCTCACTTGCCAGCCCTCATGGGCCTGGAAGGTCTGAGCTGCAAAGGCCATGACACCCTGCCTGCTGTCCCTCCACACAGTCACTGCTGCAGTAGCAGCATCTGGGAACTGGCTCAAGAGGGTGTGGGAGGCCTTAGTGGGAGGTGATTTAATGTTTTTTCAGAGACCAGAGGAGTTTGGTAGTCCAGAGGACCAGGAGCTCTGTGTTAACCACCATGGGAACTGTGGGCCTGTGCAGGGCCAGTATAAAGTGACAGTTCAGGTACAATTAGCACTTGGGTGTGGAAGTTATTTTATTGGCATGGTGCCTGTTTTGTAAGGCTTTGCCTTTGTTATTGTTTGGTTTGGGTTTTTTACCTTTTCATATGTATTGTGAGAGCTCACTTGGCTTGTCTCCCAGTAAAAGGAAGTAAAATCCTTTGTTTAGTTTAAGCAGATGTGACAGTGCAGAGCATAAGAGCATGATGGCTTTTTATTCTACCCAGTATCACACAAAAAGTAGTAGCAGTAATTTTTGCTTTTGTTCTTGAATCCTAGATTGAGAGAGATGCAAGATGACTTTTTGTTCAGACTTCTATTTTTTTGATATTTCTTACCTACTGTGTGAATTTGTTTTCAGAAACAAGGTGGCTAATGTCGGTTTTCCATGCAGCTGCTTTGAATTCTAAAGGAATGAAATGTATGGCCTAACATACCTGGACATCCCTTAACACTTCTTTGTTCTTAAATGGGAGTGTCACTGGTGTCTTTAATATCAAATTCGCAGTATGACCTAGGTTATGGTATATTCAGGATGATCACAATGAATTACCACATGGAATGCAGGCAGTTGGAAAGCATTTATGTGGTAATTTGAAGAGTTCAGGTATCTGGTGGTGAAGGGTGGTACTTGAACACAAGGCCAGTGGAAGGCAGACCTGTGTTACTTGCAGGGTCAGGCACAGCTGCACCTTGCTGCTGTTACTGCTCAGAGTGAAGAACCATTGCAACTGGAGAGTTGCTTTGCAGTGCAAACCCAAATATGCAAATAAGGTTTTACACAGACACCCTGCTTTGCTGGGGATCCCCTGTGTGAGAGGCTGCTGCAAAGCAGAGCTGGCACTGGCAGGGGCCAGGGTGTGCTCCCGGCTGAAGTGCAGGATGACTTTGCAGTTTGTGCAGGGCTGAGCTAATTGGCAGAGGCTCTCCTTGGCTGTGCAGCCTCCCAAGGGAGCCAGCAGAGAATGACACTGCCAGCTCCCAATCCCTGGAAATTCATTTATTGAGAGAAGGCAAAGGTGAACAAACCCACACTGTGCCTCAGGAACAAGGGCATTAGTGAATTAAAACAGACTGACCTGAGAGCTGCTCATGCCAACCTGATGGGCCCTGCTGCCCCAAGCACTTTGCAGTGTGGGGTCAGGAGCACCTGTGCAGAGCTGGGGACAGCCAGGTGTGCCTGGGGACAGGCAAGGGGCTGGGGGAGGAAGTGGCAGAATAGGGATCTGTGTCCAGCCCAGAGCTCACACCATAGGCTGGCCCCAGCCCTGCTCCTCAGGCCAGCGTCCCCCTGCTCATGCTGGGGACAGGGACAGGGGTTTGTCAAACTCAACACATCAAAAGCACCATTGATCTCCCTCAGCTGCTGGTCCCACGGGTAACTCTGAATGGGTGGAGCACAGAGTTTGTCTGGCTTCTCTCCTGCTAATTGTAGTCTCCTTTCTTGGGAAAGAGTCCTGCCTGTTCCTGGAAGGTGCAGCTGGGCCACCCAGTCTTTAGTTGCCCTGCAAAGGGGCAGCCACTTTCTGTGGGGTAGCGAAACAGCTGACCCTGCCCCATGGGGGCATGGGACTGTGTGGGAATGTGTCACCCCTCTGGCAGTAGCCAGGGCCTTGAGTCAGTCCAGGTCCAACCTTGGGCCCTTTTTGGAGTGGGTGGCAGGCAGGAGCAGAGTTGCCCAGAAAGCAGGAGAGAGATGCTACCAGTGGTGGCATCTGTAGCTGTAGGGTGGGAGCTTGGCACTCGTCTGCAGGCTGATTCAGGCACTGCTTAAAGGACTGTTTACATCTGGAATATTAAGTAGCTGCTGCATAGAATCATGACTGAAAAAAAGGAATTGAGGATGGCTGTTATAGAAGAGCTTTGGCTCAGAGTTTGGATTTAAATACAAGCAGTGGGGCTTTTTCCCACTCCCAGTTTCAGTCTCAAGTGGCATTTATTCCCAGCGTTAGGTGTTTCACAGTTACCCCTTCTGTCAGGGGGCTCTTTGTGCCACCAGCAGCTGACAGGACAGTGCTTGCTTTTTTTGGCTCAATGATTCAGCTCCTTTCATACTTCAGTCCTGCATCCCCAAAAGACTCTCACTGCCTGCCAAGTGGAGCTGTGCTGTGACTGTACCTTGGCATCCCCTCTCGGGAAGTGATCCCTTGAGGCCAGTCCCCTTCACACCAGGTTCAGTGTCCTTAGTACACTGGAGGCTGCCAGCCATCCTTCAGAGCTCCTGTGTCTCACTGTACAGCTTAGCTTTGTCCTCTTTACTGAGGCAGGTGGCAAAGGGGGACTCCAGAGCTGCAGTGTCCAGTTCCACCTTGTCACTTCACACCCACCACATGGAAGCCAACAGTGGGAAGCAAGATCCCACCACACAGTGGTGTTTGGCCATTTTAAGTGGAGCCTTTTCCATTTAAAGAAGTAGAGTCACTCCACTGGAATAAGGTGGGACTGATCATCACAGTGCATAGATCAGAATAACTGCATGCTAAAAATATACATTATATATTACCAATGCCAATAAAGTTTTACTGTAAATTTTGTTTGTACTGTTAAAGATTTTTCTTTTCCCTCCCCCAAGGCAGTAGAAGTAAGCGTGTGCATGTTTGTTCATTCATCTGTCAAGTTACAAAATGCTTCTAGAAAAATGTTCTGTATTTAATAGTAGAAAATAAGATTTAAGAGAGACAAACAGTGCCTTAAGCTTGGGATGCTGTTACATTCTGGGATGATAAACTTGGAAGGATGCTTTTTTGGTACTTTCAACACTTCTGTTAACTGAAACCGAGCTACTTTGCTTAGCTCCTCTTTAGCTGTTAAAATTTCAAGAGGGACTATGTTGGAACTTTTTCACTCAAAAAGCACTTCATGTGCATTGGATTTACTGAGGCTGAACGAGGTAATACAGTTACTGAAAAGCTCCTGACCTGATGTTGCTTTCTGAGTGTAAGATGCAAGAGAATTAGGTCCAGATCTCCTGACTTCTCTGCCTTGGGAACTGACCTGGTGGTACTGGCAGGAATGGGAATATTGACTTGCAGTCAGGGAAAGGAGACAGGAATATCAGTACAAGAATCTTCCATCTTGCTGGCTTCTGAAAACTCAACTTCAGAATTTCAGTTTCCTTTTCTTGGTAAAGAATTTATGTTTAACTATATGCAAGAATATTTAGATTAAGATAGTATCAAAATATGTTTATTTGTGTTCTTACTCTTAATATCTTGTGTTCTTACTCATCTCTGTTTCTAAGAAACCCAGTTCATCTTCAGGAAGAGTGTTGTGTGGTGATTGGGGCAGAGTACCAAAACACAGGCAGAGACAGCCCACCTAGGCATTGCTCAGAAAGCTGAAGCTTTATTCTGTGATGTCTGCCATTAACATGCTGTGGATTTAGCCTTCGTTAAGGATACAGGTTATCACAGAATCACCAAATCCCAGAAGAGGTCATGCTGGGAGAGACCACAATGAATCCTCTGGTCCAACCTCCCTGCTCAGACAGGGTCATCCCATAACACACAGCCCAGGACTACATCTAGATGGTTCTTGAGTATCTCCTGTGAGGGGGACTCCACACCCTCTCAGGGCTTTCTGTTCCAGTGCTGGGTCACTGCACAGGAAAGTTTTTCCTCATTTTCAGGTGGGACTTCCTGTGCATCAGTGTCTGCCCATTGCCTCTGGTCCTGTTGCTCAGCACCACTGAAGAGCCTGGCTCCCTCTCAAAATAGTTATGACTGTTTCATAGCTCCAAATCCCAACAAATGTGGGGAAAAGTAACCAGAGGCAAGAGGCAACCTAGTGCAAGTGTAAACTTTTCAACCAAGATCCTCTAAGCTGTGCCTGTAAACTTTTGGAAGGATAAGAGATTGACCTGGAGTGATTTAATTCCTCTGCATCATGCAAAGAGCAAGATTAAATGCAGGACTACCCATGTTAACCAGATGTTTTGTCCCTGTTTTCCTCTCCTGCAATGGACACCCCACAGCCAGCCTCTCCCCCCTGTTCCATCAGGGGGGGTCTGATGCGTTCCTTGTGGTTATCTCAGCTGTCACCAAGGACTGCTGACAGACACCTACCAAAGGCTCTCTTCCTACACAGCTGTAGGCATGACCTTGGCAATGCTCAGGGATCAGACTGATGGGGGAAATGCCACCAAGAGGAGGGGCAGTGTGTGGCAGTGACAGTGTAATACTGTAAGTGTGGGTTTTCATCTCCTCTGCCCCATTATTAGCAGGTACAGATCATCCAGGAAGGGCTAAATAAAGGCTTGCACAGTGACCCTATCAAGCAGCCCTTTTATGAGTAATGACAGCAAGCTGAGCTTCTAAGGCAACCCACAAGAAGTTCTGCCTTTTCATGAGGTTGCCTTTTTCTCGAGTCTGTGAACAACGTGAAAGGCCTCTAAAAATTCATTGAAGTCAATGTGGCCATCTTTGTTGTAGTCTATGCTGAGGACTAACTTGTCAATGGAGTCATCCTGTACATCAATGCCCAGGTGAGAAGAAAAGAGTCTCCATGTCTGGCTGAATTCCTCAAGAGAAATCAAACCTGAAGGAGACAGACAAGAGATTGCTTTTTGCAGTGTTGTTTCCCCTTCCTGCATAAACACACACATGCACTGCAACAAAGTTACCTGCCTACCATGGGGTTAGTGCTTTTGTGATTGAAGTTCATTTACACTTTAGGTAATGATTGTATGCTTTTGACAGTGGACTTGAGAAAGCAGTAAAGAGTAAGACAGAGTGGAAGGGAGAAAAAGCTCCCAAAGACTGAATCCAATACTGGAGCTGGGGTGTGTGAGAATCTTTTCTCGTTAGGCTCTGTGCACTGTCCCTTATATGGCTGCAGCCTGACTGCTTAAAATAGTTTCCACTAAACTGGAGAAATGACATCACCTCTGGTTCCTCTATATTTAGAAGCCTTAGGGAGAAAACACAGTGGGGAAAAGATATCTGGTATAGGCTCCCTAGAGCTGGCACAGTGAAGTTACCTGGACTTACCTGAGTGATCTTTGTCAATGATGTTAAAGATGATCTCCAGATCCTTTCTGTATCTGCACAGTGTTTCTGCCAAAGCTGGCTGAGCCTGGTTTTGAAATCACATACAAGAAGATATTCAGACCTTGGTTTGAGTTAATTTACCAACAGAATATCTACTATCCAATTTCCATTTTCCTAGTTTAACTTGTCAAATGTTAAAAAGAAAAGCCTTTATGCTTGAGTTCTCTGGAATGACAATTCTGTGTCTTGCCCTGAGGAATAATCAGATAAAACCTGTCACTTCAGATGGCAGGGCAAGGGGGAAAGGAGCCCTTCACACCTGCCACCTTCAGTAATTATTTCTGGAAATAATCTTGGATAATCTAGGGAAGATGGCGTAGACCACGCACTCATATGAAGCACTCACTGTACAGATGTGAATGGATCCTGCTATTTAGGAAAGTTATGGTGATATCTTCATACCAAAGCACTGTGGAGCCATTTGGTAACAACTGGGCTCTGTAGAAGTGACCCCAGATACCATTATAAACATCTAGAAGTCCATTTACAAATGTGACTTCCTCCCACAGGGGCCTTAACTGCCTCTGGAGCTTGTTTAAAAAGCTCATTTCAAAGAGTAAGGGTTGAGTGCCCTGGGCAGGATTTGTCACATCTCCTCAGCTCCGTTATCTAAACGCCTTCGAGAGCCAAGAGAAAGTAAGAAGCAGTTCTAGCATGTGATTCATCCAACCTATTTTAAGCATCTACCTTAGCAGGGAATGATGATTCGTACCCTAGCAGTGCTCATTTTCCTCCAGTGACTATAAAAGGAAGCTCAGCAACTAGTTCAGATGTAGATGTCTACTTGATGGGCCAAACCACTGTCTTGTGCTTCAATCTGCACCAAAAGTTGTTCCTCCAAGAATTGCACGGAGGTGTTTTCCTCTTTACCTCTTTTATAGGTTGACCCATTTTCAAATCATAAAAACATGACATGAAGTCAACTTCTCCATCTGGGTTCATCTGTGCTAACTGGGACCGCAGCATCCTCCAGGGCAGCTCCAGCTGTAGGACAGACTCCATCGCTGCAGCCCAGTCATTGACTGAAATCCAGCCTGCCAGAAGGGGTCAGGGCATGGTTAAAAGTTAAAAGGACACAGCAGGCATCAGTCACCAGCACAAAGGGTTACAAAACACAAGCATTTTCTCTGAACCTGGGATAAAAGCCCTCATAACAAAGGAGCAGTGGGGCTGAACTAGGCATTTCCACGGGTCCCTTCCGGCCGCAAAGTTGTGACGCTGTTACAATGTTCAGCGTGTTTTAACACCTTTTGGGAAAGCCAGATTATGCCATGAAGAGTTTTATGCCTCTTCAGGTTTCAGCTGAGCTGCAATTAGAGTGACATGTGGCTGAAAACTCAACCAGACAGAAATATGTGAAACAGCTGTTCAGTGGCCAAAGAAACAACATCAAGTTATTGAGTGCCCTTGTAAGGACACAGTCAAGTGAGAAGCCAACACAAGGAAAGTTGTATTTGTGGCAGAAATAAACTTGTTGCTTCTACATAAATATTCATCTATTAACTTAGCACTAGTTTTTTTCAGCTGAGGGGTGAGTTTGTGCCTGCTAGGGCCATAGGCAGGCTGTGTGTCTGCTGGAAGCATGGGCAGGCCACCTTGCTCAGATACCTCCCACACTCAGGAGACCCATTCCTACCACCCCCACCTGAGACCCCAGTTCCCTGTCTGACATTCTTAAGATGCTCCTACATGAAGGTGGTGGTGACCTTTGAGCTTCTGGAACTGGATTTGCCTGCTCAAACTCTCTACCCAACAGCAAACATAATTTCTTTATTTGCCCATGTCTTTCAGTTTTCTTCTTCCTACTTCAAGCTTCATCCCCTCAAGTTGTTTGGGGCTAAGCCCTTCCCAACGCCTGTCCTCCTCTGGGGTCATAAAGAACAAGGTCACCCAGCCTCTGCTGCCCTCAGCTTGACGCTGGCAGGCAGGCAAGCCTCATCTCCATGGGGCCTGTCCCCTCTGCCCCACACACAGAAGCTGTTTTCCCCATGGTTGGCAGCTGGACAGAGAAGAAGCTGTACCTGTTCCATTTTCATCGTATTGTGCAAAAGCACTGGTGAGCTCAGACCTGTGAGCATAAATCTTCTCCCGTAAGGACCTTAAGGCAGATGATTCAATTGTACCTACCCTAGGAGGAAAAAAAAAATCAGCAGATTATTAAAGGATTAAAGTCCTCTAGCATTTTATGCTTTTCAACACTCATTATAAAATTCTTACATCCTTTAACATGTAGTATGTTTAGAGTCTAGTATGTTTAAGTAGGATGACCCAAAACACACTAGAACCCATAACACAACATTCACGGAGGGAAAACCCCACATAAACAAAACCAAAAATGCTCCATAAGAATAATCTGAGTTTATGAGATAATTGAGTTTATGCAGGTAATTCTAAGCTGCTTTCCTTTAGTAATCTGGCCACACTACTAGGCATGGCAAAGCTGTCATGAGAAACTTTTGAGACTCAATTCATAGCAGGATTTGTCCAGATTAACACTGCAGCCTCAAAGCAGACAGGTGCAGGCCATTTATGAGTCCCTGACAATAGTCTGTTCTAACTGCTTACCTCACCTAATTACCTTTGGGAGTTTCTTAGGAAACCAAGTTAAGCACTTAGAACATGGTTTGTCTGCTGTATTAATTTTTAAATTGTAAAACAGAAAACCAGTGAGAATCAAGGAAGATGGATGCCTGTTCAGTTACGCAGCCACGCCCTGGATTTGTGGCAGGGACAGCCACGCCCTGGATTTGTGGCAGGGACAGCCACATGTGAGGCGGGCCCACGCTCACTGCATGCAACACAGACCTTACCTCTCGCGGAGATTCTGCCTGCGCGTGAGTTTGCTGACCTGGTACTGCACAAACCGAGGGGTCAGCTCGGGGTTCAGCTTGATGTAAGCGCCCCGGTTACTGCCCTCTTCGTAATAGTTAGAGGCAGAGAAGATGGTGATGACCTGCCACAGGAAACAAAGAAACTGCATTGGCCAGAACAGATCTGCTCGACGCTTATTTCTGAAACTGATCTGACAAAAACGGCCAGGCTACAAGGTTATGTGTCTACATATAAAACTATGTCATTCACCAAATTGCTCTTGCCTTTTGAGTCAGAGCTCTGGGCCTTTAGTTTTGAGCTTTCAGACTTCAGAGAACAGTGAGATAAAACATGCTGTTTAACAGAAGCCTCTTTCTTAGAGAGACCTGGTTTTCAGGATTTTTGTTGGCCTCCCAATACAGCATGTTAGAAAGTCAGAGGAGAAATCAGTAAGTTAAAGGCTTCTAGAGCCTTAGAGCATCTCTTGAACTGCATTTACACACAACTCTTGTCGGGGATTTTGTTGATGTCCATTTGTTTTCATTTAATTAATAAACTGGTCCCCACTCCCTAAAATTGTAAAGAATTTTGTTACTCAGAACTCAGTAATTTGTTGTAACATCTATCTAGGACAAAGTTCCCCCAAACTCAGTTTAACAAAGTGACTCTTTTTTTACAAGAAATTTTGCAGACAAATTCTGTGGATGTTCCTGTGAAATTCACAGGAGAATTCTACTTTACATGGAAGCATCTTACCTTCCCATCATGACTGATCTCATAACCTTCTGGCTTAAATTCGTGAGACCTGATGAGCATCTTCAGATTATACCTCTCAAACAGCTTGGCAGTGACATCAGGACCAAAGTAACAGCCTCCCCCTCGACACTTGTTTGGTGTACAGCCATTTTGGCTTCTTGGATCACTCCACAGAATGTCAAGGATCTATAAAGAGCAAACTCAAGCAAGTGAGGACTGATAGTAGGGGAAGACTGATAGGCTATGGCTCTCTAAAGTCCTGGCACAGCAAAAGCCCCACAGTAGTGGGAGAAAACACATCTAAGCTAACACATGGTTTTGAGGTTTTTCCTTCCTTTCAGCAGCATATTCTTTCTGGTTGAGACTTTTGTTCTGCTTTTTAAGAAACGCTGTCTAGATTTTGGATAATTTTTTTTTTTGTTTCAGCATAAATATATTTTCAGCAATGAACTTCCTTTCACAGCTGAGGTTTTCAGACTTGGGCAGGTGCATCAGGAACAGTACGTGGGCTATTTCAAAGAGAACAAAAGCTGCCTTCTTCACATGTAGGTAGGAGAGGGAATTTCGATTTCCCAGCACAAACTGGATAACCACACTGGTCAGTGGTTTTGCCTAAGCTTGGGAGTACCTGCTCTAAACATGACAAGAGATGCCTTTGGCTTTATTATCTTCAGTTAGCTCATGTTTCAAACCAACATTTTACATATTAGCATTTGAGCAAAATTCAGACATGAAAATGAGTTATCATGGACTAATTCTAGTCAGTAGCAAACATTATTCAAAATGTGTTTGTTTAAACGTTCCTGGGCAAGGTTTGCACAAGCACATTCCATTTCATGTTTGTGAGCATGGCTTAGTGGATGCTTGATTAGCTGGGGGAATGTCAGATTTGGGGGGCAAAGAGGAGCCTTGCTTGTGCCCATTATGGTAATTTGTAGGTCAGATAGGGATCTCGGGAAATCAGATTTTCAGAGAAATTACGCTTTCCAAAGTGTCAACATTTATTAAACTACAGTATAACAAAAAGTCTGTATTGGCTCTGATATTCAAGATTCAACAGCCAGAGGACAAAATCTTCCCCCTTCTGAGTAATCTGCCTGTAGGTCTCAGGAACTGAGCGTCTTTTTTGGGCTATATCAGCAGTCAGCCAAAAGCACAGCCAAAAAAAGGCTTTATCTCACCAACAATTGCAGGCTGACCTGTTTAAACCAACAACCATTTATGTACCAACAGATTCAACCACATGAGGGCAGGCAAACCCATTTCCTACTCACCAGTTTCCCCCTAACGTCTAAGCATAGAAAATACTGGGTGAATTTTTACTTGGAAGGTATAAAATCACAAGCCTTTATTACCAGGTCTACGAAAACACCCAAAAAACCCTAATGGGTATTTAATATACTCCTTAGAGTGACTGTTTTCCTGTTAAGAGACAGTTCCCTTGGACTCAGAAACACTCCCCAAACAGAACACCTGCTGAGTTTGTGCGGGAGGGGTTTGTTATCAGTGCGTCTTTGGTTTCACCTACTTGTTTCCATTCCTTCAGGGCGGGGTCTGGAGGCAAATTCGAGCCTGAAGGCTCAGTGAGGCCCGATGAAGAGATGTGTTGTGTCTTCCCTGCAACTTGTTGGTTGGCAATGTGTTTTGTGGGCTTGGGTGTGGGGATCCTCTTCTTCATTTGTTCCTGTCTGTCTCTCACTGACTTTGGTGGCCGCATCAAAGATTTCAACTTAAAAAAAAAAGTTACCATCACAACAACAAAATTGATACAGAGATGTTGGCTGAAAGGCACATCAGCTCATGTTTCCTGTACTCAGGAAAATTCCTTGAGAGTTCCACTAATGTTAACTCTCATAATGTCCCAAATCCTCAGGTTTGGGAGAAGCTGCAGGTATTTGGCACTTGCAGAAATTTTGCTTTATACCTATCAGTAAGCAGGCTCTTCAGAGCTGCTTTCATATTCTTATTCAGACACACACACTCATTCCAAACACAGTCAGTCTAAAGGTTCCACTATACAGCAAGTAGGGCCTGGGATCAGGGAAGACACTTCAGTGCCCAGCTTCCCTGGAAACAAAATATATATTCATATTGTACTGAAGGTGACACTCCATTCACTTCTGCTCTGACAATACCACACTGTTAGATTAATTTGGCTAAATTAATCCAAGGATCAGGAAGGCAGTAGTGAAACTGATGAAATACTACATCAGGCCTTACACTATTAAATCAAACTCCTGCAACATGCCTGGGCATTTGCTTTTTTGGAGTGGTGCACTATGGTTCCATGAATGACCATTAACATGGATTCTTCTCCAGGGAATGTCTTCTCATTTGAAATTCACTCATACTAGTTTATTTCCAGAACAAAGCCAAAATAAACCCCAAAAACAAACCAACCAACCAACCCAAAAAACCCAAAGTAGAACAAAAAAAAACCCCAAACTAAAAAAAAAACCAAAAAAAAACCCCAAAAAACAAACAAACAAACAAAAAACAACCCCAAAACAAACAAAAAACCCTTTTGAATAAAACAAACATACACTGTCCACAGACTCCCAGATTTTACTCTTTCAAGAAGAAAAGGACTAATTCAAAACAAAATTCACAGCACAGGGTTATTCACCAGTGCACTGACCAGTATTTCAAACCTGTCAGCTGCCAGCTGTACCAATTAAAATACATCACTTGGCCTTGAGTGACACTGCCCTGGGTTGTGGCCCACACATGTCTCATTAGCAACGTTCTCCTGTGGCAGCAACTTTGACCTGTTAATTCTGCATTTCACAGAATTTCTGCATCAGAAACATGCAGAGCTGAGCCCTGGTGACAGCACGGGCAGAACTCAGTTCATGGTTAGGACACCTCCATCTGTAGTTAGGCACAGTTTTAGTGCACAGTGGTGCAGTCAACGGAGCCTGGACTCCAATGATCAGAAGTATTCATGGCCTTTTTCATGTCTTTAAAAAAGAGACACAACTGACTGCCCTGCAAAGCATTAGTTTCTGCTTTAGAAAATACGAAGATGACAAAAATAGCTCTAGATTGCACAGACATTTATGACAGGGTACACTAAGTTACTCAAACACTCCTATGCCATCTGAGATGCTCCACTCTGTCTGTGAATTAGTGGAGGGGCACAGACACAACTCTGTCCTAAAGGGGACTGGTGGAGGGGACCTACAGAGAAGACTTTCTTGGAGGCAGGTGAAGGCCAGAGGGGACATCCCTGGCCAATGGGGCACTTCCTTGACCAGCACTGGAGACATGTGCCTAAGCACTGACCTCCACCTGATCTCCTGGATCTCCACTGACTGTAAGGAATCTCAGCACCCTGATCACAAGCAGACATCTTGATTTAGTTGTCCAAATTGAGACCAAACCCCACACCATTTTCTGCTGATTTGAAACCTCTATGTTTTCTCATTATTTCAGAAAAAAAAATGAACACTTCTGCCTTCTAAATCCCTGAAAAGCAGTAGATTCTGTTTTATCAAGGCCAGTTCTTGAATTTTGATCATTCTGGAAAGGCTCTCCCACATGTACAACGCTCAGCTCCTGCCAAGGGAGCACCTCACAGGTGGAGAACTTCCCCCACACAACAGATGGCAGAAGCACAGCCCCAGGAAAAAAGGCAGTGCTGGAAGTATGTGGCTACACTGATTTCTCAAGTGTTTAAAGGAAATGCCCAAGAATCAAGTAGTTTTCGTACTTTCTGGTCAATGTGTCATCACTGCAGGAGGAGACATCTAAACTGACTTTAGCTATTTTAAGGTCAAAAGACCCATGTTATGTGGAGAGCCAGACAATTGGCTCTCAACACCTACTGCAAACCTCCTTCCTAAGCCCTCATTCTGAAGAAAAATAGGACTATTATTTTTCTTACATGCCTTATACTGCTGCCATTTCTTTTCCTAATGAAAAGGACCTGATCCTAGCATTTATACCACAAAAATTTTAAAAGAAAAAAAAATTATCCTAACACAAAATTGATCTCTTACCTTATTTCTCTCAAGTGCATTCAGGAAATCCAAATCTGTGGTGTCTGAAATTCCCCCATGTAGGATTAGAACTTTGCTATCAATTATAGTGGCAAGGGGAAGCCAGCTAAAAACATCTCGCAGAAGACACAGAATCTGTTTCCAATGGTCCTATAAAATATATTCTTACATTAGATCCTATTTCTGGCAGATTCTGTTGCTTCCAAGTTCAAGATTTTGCTGAAGTTTCTGGTTTATAGGAACAGTTTTGTTCAGGTGATATCCTGAACTGCAACCCTGACAAACAAGTTCTGATATTTACTTTAGGGCCATTTGATTTTCTCTGTAGCTTTTAGTTTTTTCTTTCATGTTTAACACTTTTTGTGTTCTTGATTGGTCTTATGGGTGTTAATTATTTCATCCCATAGATCTCTGGGGATAAGAGACTAGCACTTAAAATTGTTTTGTCAGTTATTCCCCTGAGAGGCCAAAATAATTTCACCTACATCACTAAAGTAATTCCCTGCTACACCTAAGTAAACTGGCGTTTGAAGTTTTCTTGTTTACAGAGGTTTCATTTTACATGTGCAAGACTACAAAAAACATAGGGGAAGGAGGAAGAGTATTACCTTGTACTTCTTCGAAACTTCTTTTGTGAAGCCGTATCTGCAAACAGGACAGCATCATGAAGGTTTTCGGTATGTCCCTTCTGCATGGTTTCCTGTGCTATGGTGTTTTCCTGAAGTTTTCCAGCCTCCTTTCTCACCTGCCATTCCATCTCACCTCAGCTCAAATGTGCTTTCCTCCACTCTGTCTTGAGAATTAAATTAAACCAGTTTCTTGTACTTAACAGAGGGAACAGAATCCAGTCCAGTATTTACTAGGAGGCCTTTTTGCCAGCTCTACCTTTTAGATACCAGAGAGAAATTCCAAAGGAACCTGATGATGGGCAAAATTTCCCACATAACCTTCAGAGTTTTTGTCTTAAATATCATATTATCATAGAATCATATCATAGAATGGTTTGGTTTGGAAGGGGCCTTAAAGATCATCTCATTCCAACCCTCTGCCATGGGCAGGGACACCTTCCACTAGATCAGATTGCTCAGAGCTTCATCCAGCTGTCATGTCTTTTCCCCCATAAGGGACAAGGACTTTGATACCTCATTCTTTTAACACCAAGATATCCTTCATCAAAGAGCATTTTCACAACACTCAGCTTTCAAATTTACCCATGTGCAGCACTGCTAATCAAAATGCACAGCAAAGAGTGATAGACAGGAATAATCTGTGCACTCTGCACTCCATACCATCACAGATTTAGTTAATATTTTCTGCTATTTTGAGGAGGAGTTTTCCTACCTTGTAGATTAAGTAACTGATCTTGGTTTATGCTTGTTGTCTGTTGGGGTGTTTTCAATTAAATGCTGAAAAGGTAACTATCATGTGAAATTGATTCTCTTTTGTGGATCATTAGTAGGACTTGCCCATTGGCCTCTGACCCAGGTGCGAACACAGAGGCCTGTGTTAAAAGAGCAACACATCCTGTGTGCACACATCCAATGATCCAAGGGATACAGCAGTTCACTCACCAGGCACCCAAAGACTTTCTGGGGCACCTTAGAATTGTAGGGAGTAGGACTGAGGAGTTCTCACATCTGAGATGCTTTTTGTGTCCAAGTCACACTTGGACTACAGCCAGAGCCACTGGCTGTGCTCACTCCCTTGGCTGCACGGCACAGCTGAGTGCAAACGTCTGTGTTAGAAAATAGGGTGTCACTGACACCTCAAATTAATGTAGCTCCTCTGAGTAGAAGGTAGGATATTGACATGGCCCTTGTGTTAGCGAAGTGAAATCTTAGTTCAATGTTAACTAAAGTATCAGATTTTGCTAAATTTGTGCTTTAACTATAAAATATCATACTTCTATCCTTCCCCAACTTTGATGCTCTGGAAGCTGCACTAAGCCCTCTGACTTCAATGGATTATGATTAGATCAAAGACAATACATGATTACTATTCAAATATCTGTGTGTAGTGAGTATATTCCTTCCATACACACACTCTGAAAAGGCAAAGCTACACTTGACTACTTAATAAAACATAATTTCTATTTTAGGGTGCCACAGTGGCTAAAGTAGCATTCAAAAGCTCAAATATTTCTAGTGATGGACCAGATATTATCTGTCCCACCCCCAAATCTACCTCAGGTTCATGATGTAGTCTTCATGGTTTCCTCTATTCAAGTGTAAATCATTGGGATAGATAAGAAGAAATGCAAATAGGATTATAAGTATTTCCATAGAATTTTTCCCTCTGTCGACAAAATCACCATTAAAGACATAACGGTTTTGTTCTGAAGGCAGACCATTCTGCAGAAAGAACAACAACAAAAAAGAGGCATTGAGAGAAGCTGCTACGTTACTGTAATAAAGGAAACAGCATTTAAATGAGATCCCATTGCTAGAACTTCTGAAAAAAAAATCCTGCATAATACAGAGATCTAAAATGCAGCATTTCTTTATTTCCACTCCTTAGAATAAAAACCTTCAGACCAGACAACCTGAGCCATTAGAGAAAAGAGGACCTCTCTGGCTGTTTTTACAATGCCATCTCTAATCCCTTCCTTACCTATTAAATCAAATTCAAAGGGACCAAAAGGAACATCAGTCTTGTAGTAAAATGTACATTTTTGTTATAGCAACTGTTGCCAGGAAATTATGCATTTGCAAACAGAAGGGAGTAATTCAGTTTGAATGGAAGATAAGAAATACATGAAAAATTATCTTCTGATGTAAGTTTGAATGGATTTCATATATTTACATTGCTTGCAGTGTATGCTTCCAAAACTCCTGAGAAGGACTATAGTCCAGAGGATATAAAATCCTTAAGACCTTTGAAGAGTTTGATTTCAGTTGCTTTAATTCTGAAAGCACTACTTGAATTTTACACATGAGAACTGCAATGTACTTGAAAGCTCACAAACCTGAGAGATTGTATATACAGGTATTTCTTTTTTTTTTTTCCTCAAGACACAAGACACAGAGAAATGCTTTGTTATAAGTAGTGACTTATTAAAAAAAAGTATTTTGAACTAATGGTATATTTTATTAGATCAATTACCAACACATCAACAGGTGCCATCAGCTTACAGAAAATATAACATCACCTATATGTAGCTTTTATGTATCACTTCCAGTCATAATTACCAGAAATAGGATTTCAACTTTGACTTGCCAGAAAAGGGAAACCTCTGTTTCCTCAACTGATATGCACAAGAAATATCAATAGAACATCTACAAAATTACACTATAACTATGGAAGCCAGTCTTAAAAGGTTTGGCAGCATTGCAAGACATCCCACTTCTTGAATATACCTGTGTGTCAGTGTCAAACCTTTCTTGTGTTCCCATGGCATTACTGCTGTTCTGCCTTAGTGGGTTTATTTTAGGCTGTGGGATGTGGCCAGGGACTTGATGAAATGTGTCATTTGAATCCTCATGAGAATACCTTTTTTTGTCCCAGTCAGTGTCCTGTGCTTTCATGTTGGGATGCAGTAGTGAACCCTGGTCTCTCCACCCTGGCTGCTGCAAATTCAGCTTCCTTGGATTTTGCTATAGCCTGTCCTGAGCCCTTTCCGAGTTAACTTAGAAGGAGCCTGTGCTTGCTCTGTGCCTACAGGAGTGGCAATGTACAAGACACTTCTAATGCAGTGGGTTGAAATGATTTTAAAAGGGAGAGGATGGATTTCAGGAGTGGAACAGACAGCAGAAACTCAGTAGCAGTTTCTGGAAAGATAGATAAATAAATGAATGCATTACCTTAAAACCAATAGGCATGTGAATTCACCAGCAGATTGTGAGTGTACACACAACCACTCTAACTGCAGTCCTCATGGAAAGACACATCTACTGGAGATTCTATCACCCTTCTTTTGGAAAAGGTTACACACAATTTGAGTTTTAAAATTTGAGTTTGGCTTGGACTTCCAACTTCAGTGTGATATTTGACTTTCCTTTTGTGTGGTTTCAACCAACAATGAGAGCAAAACTAAATTAAAGGCTGTTGCAGCCTCTGACATGTCAGAGAGACAAACAAGGCCCTCTAATGATTAGCAACTTGCTGCTGGGCATCATTACTGTATCTCTTGGGTTAGTGATTAATTAACTTCCGTTTGTTGTTGGCATTTTCTACTGCTTCAGGCTATTTCTATCTATAGCATCCCTTTAACAATCTAACTTAGCAATACATAGTTTAAAATTCAAGTGTTTCAAGGAATATCAGGAAACGCTCTGATTTAATAAAGATTAATGCAGGGACTGACTTACAAACTGGCTATTGAGGGAAAGAAAGTGTCTTAGCTGCAGCCAAACCAGGTGTTAGGATTATACACCACCTGCAGCACTGTATCAATATGCTATAGACTGCCAGCTCTGTGTGTTTGCTGGGAATGGTTTGTGGAAGTGACAAGCCAGGTCTGCATGCAGGCCTCCAGAATCCATTTCAGCTCTGTCCAGCCCTGTGCAGGCCGAGATCACTCCCATGGCCTTGATTAGGGTTGCACCCTTGTGTTTGAGATAGTTTGTACTAACTCAGAGGATGAAATCCCTTCCAACTGGAACAGAGGTTTGGAAGGAGAAAAAAAATGAATCCCAGAAGCCAAATGGGTTCACTGCTCATCTGAGTAAACTGCTCAGAGGGGACAGAAAATAGTCTCATTTAATTTGCTTCTAAATAACTAATCAGCTCGATCATATGTTCTATATATTCTCAACTACTTTGAAATGACAAAACATCTGCCCATTTTATTTGGATTGATGGAAGGGACTCCCCTAGAAGTTTAACAGAGAACAACTGGATGTTATCTCTAGTCTGAAGTCAGTTTTTTCAGGGAGTTTTGGCTTGGAATTTACTGAAGTCAGGATGAGATTTGCTTATTTTTTTGCTCTTTATAGCATCCATTAGAAGGGGGAAGAGAATTGGCATCTGTTTACTCCAAGAAAAAAAAAAAAAGCAGGCTAATGGCAATTGTCAATATAATTGTATCTGAGCATTTATCTCCAAAATAGTTCTATTTCCCATTCCAGGTTCTGTGTAGGAAACCAGTATGTATCATACTCTTATTCCAGTTTTAAAAAGAGAGCTAAACAACTAAAAAACTGGAAGCTAAAGATGGTTGATTAGTAAGAAAAGCAGGACTCCATAAAAGGATTACAATTTAACTGTACTTCAACAGACTTCAGGTATGGAAAACCTTGGCCACATTGAAATTCAGCTTGGGCAAAACAACCACATTTACATTCAACAAGTGTCAGATGAAGTGTAACAAAGCTGGAAGCAGGGGGAGAATTACATCATTTAAACACCTGGTTTTGTTCACTTCTGTCTCCCTTCAGTGCAGATGAATGTGTAAGGACCTGACACAAAGCCTTCCCCCAGCCCAGAAAGCTCAAATCAAAGAGAGTACCTGCTCAATCAAAGGTGGTGATTCATCCTGAAGATAAATGTGAAACTAAATACACAACATTTCCTGCATCTTCAGTTAAGCATACAATTGTGGAAAAGCTAGCCTGGAGCCTAGTTTGTTTTACACATCATTAAAACAGAGCTATGCTTTTTTAGCACGATACAAATGGATATGTAAAGGGTGCCCAAAGTACTTCTGTTTTGTGCAGACCATGTGATTGCTTCCAAGGCTTAACAAGCTTTTACACACCACTCTTTCTTGTTTCCTGTTAAAAACAAAACCAAAAACAACCTCTCCCAAAAAAAACAACAAAAAACCAACAAAACCAAAAAACCAAACCAAAGCCAAAAAAAAAAAAAAAACCCAGACCAAAAGAAAACAAAAAACCTTGCAGGTGGTCAGTGGAAGTTGTAAATGAAAACTTCTGCATTTTTTCTTGAGTGTCAAAATTATCCATGGTGTAGTGTTACATCAGGAACCCATTTAGCTCCTGATTTTAGCAGACTTCAGTCAATGTGGAACTTAAAACAGCGGCAGAACTTTGGAGACTTCTCAAGGAGTCCTCTTAAGTTTTGGCTCATGCTGCAGTTCAGCATTCAGAAAAATAATCACCTCTTCTATCTCGTTTAGTGAGCAGGAAGATATGAAGAAGGAAAAGGTCTGACAAAGACACCAAATTTTTCCAGGTTTTGTGTGTGTGGTGTATGCACACCACATGAGCAGTTCTAAGGTGATAAATCTGTCAAACATAAATATTTGTTCTTACTAAAAATTCATAAAGTGAAAATGCTACATCACAGAGTACCTACTTACCTTATAGAATATCAGCAAAAGATCATCCAGGTTTCCATGCAAATCTCCTACAGGAAACAAAAACATTCGTTTTTTTTAATTTACTCACAGAGGAGGAAGAAACTGGAATTATAAAACTGGAATCAGTTGGACCTAATAACTTTTTCCCTGTGTTTTTCTTCTGTGTATAAACCCAGAAAATGCCATTAAAAGATACTTTGAAATATAATATACTTGTAAATACTAATGGATTTAAATTCCCCAAAGTAGCCCTTTTTATACTGCACAACTGAACAGGTTTTGGTTACTACCAGCAGGAAATGATGGAGAGTATCACGAACTGTCCCCACCTGTGTGCCTCAATGCTGAGGCCACAGGAATGACAGACTGGGCCCTTTTTGAGAGGATTGTTTGGAACAGGCAGGAGGATTTCACCCCAACACACAGCATCACTGCAGAAAGTTCTCCTGTGTACCTGACTGCATTTCATGCTCAGAGCCAACCTTCTCATGTCTGTGCCTCACCACCACAAGGCTGCAGAATTCTCAAACCAATCTTGTGATAATATGCTTTTACCACCAATTATTAGGAAATGAGAAGTGACATTTTTATGTGTGCATGCTTTCTGTGCAACTTTTGATTGATTATGAGCCTGCTGAATTTGTTCTAAGGGATCTTTCAAGCTATGATAGATATTCATCACATATGTGGATGCAAACATTTCAAGTATATATTTAATCTGCATTATTAATTTGAAATTATAAGAAATGGAGAGTGATACCTTATGGAAATTAACATTTTGGACTGATTATGCTTAAAAATGGGTTATCAGTCTCCTGCAGAGGCTCTTTCTGGTCACAAAAGCTTTTAGTTTCAGTACAGGAGAGGGATCCCTTTTGATGCTGCTTACATAGTGCAAACACAACACAAACATGAAAAGGAATGTTTATTTAATGAGAAAATGTTGTGTTGTGAACAAGCATGAATCTGTGTTTCCTTGGTTTAGGAAGGGGTCTTGTCTTGATTAATGAATTACTGCTTGTACGAAACCTCATTTAAACAAACCCTTTCCTGGCAATCACAGTAGGTCCATAACCACATCTTAAAAAACATATTTATTTTGCATGTCTCATAGCACCTCCCTTATACCACTTTACCATTACACACAGCACACACTGATAGATGTCAAGAATTATGTCACCATTATTGTTCTGTTTTGCAGCTACTGCACTCTGTGTCAAGTCAGGATATTGCATCCCATTATCCATAATTTACAAAAGTGTAACAAAATAGATGGGCAAAGAGCTCTTAGTTCTTTACTGTGTGACACATCATTGTGAGACTAATTTGTTGGTTCTGTAAAGACTTATCCATCCTCTTGGGTCTCCCTAGAAATAAGGGGTTATTATTATTTCAATTTATTCTAGATCATCATGCTGTCAATGAAAGGGTTTTTTTGCCACCCATATTAAACCTCATTAAAATCATTATGGAGTAAATTATGATTAAAATCATTAAAATCATTACTGAGTAAGGTCTTTTTCTCAGTGAGAGGAGAAAGAGGTGAGACTTACAGCCAGTGATCAAAATACTTGGTGGCATTTTAGAGGTGGAAGTGCAGGAGTATTTAAGCTGCACTGTAGTGTTAGCTGAATTAATACTGACTCATTCAGAAATGTTAAACAAGAACAGGAAAGTGGAGGTGAGGGAATTTCTTAAAATATATTTACTATGACTCAGGGGCTTTATTTTTTTGTTTGCTCCAATTTATGCTTTTTTTTTGGGAAAAAATAAAAATAAATAAATATTTTTAAAAGGGCATTGAGAACTTTCTTCTAATGGCAAAATCTGAAAATGTCAGTATCATTCTCTAACCACTTGGAATATCAACCCATAGCCCAAAGCAGTTATCTTCTCTGGCACCTTACCACAGACAGTTATGTCCTTGGAGTAGGAAGTTGAAAGATGGGTGATATTTGGCATCTCCTTGAGAACCCTCCTAGTTTCACTTAGCAGCTGCAGTACGTAGCGGGCATGAAGCAGCTGTGAGAAGAAAAAGCAGGTAGAAAAGGAAGGCTTCTTTAAATTAGCTTCATTAATATCAGACATGTACTGCCAAGGTTATTTATGTGCAGACCTCCAGACATGAGTACAAGCTGTATGGTCTAGTGCTGGGAATTAGGAGTGTTCATAGCTTTGCATTTGCTTCCTGGTGAATAGATACGGAGCCCTTACTGAACTTGTTTTATAGATTTTCCCACTTTAATTATACTGTACTGTTTCTACTCTTCCTGTTTTTCAGAAGAGATAAGAGAGAACACTCAGAATCATTGTGTAAGGCCATCTGTTTAAAGTAACTGGGAAAAAATTAAAAGGATGTCATTCTAGGTTTGAGTAAAAAACAAACAAACAAACAAAAATTTAAAAACCTAGAACATCCAAAACACAAGCCAACAGCAAAAAAACCAAAAAAAACCCAAACAAACAAACAAACAAACAAACCAAAATAAAAAAACCAAACCCAAAGGCCATAAATGATATTTCAACAAATTGCAAAAACAGTGACAAGAAAACTCCAGTAAGGGCTGCCTTGGTAAGGATTATCTTTCTGTTCACAGTGAAGAAGTTATAACAATGCAACACTGAAGCTTCTGGTCTTCTCTCCTAATGTTTTTTACAAAAATTTTGTCAGTTGGTGATTTTTAAAACTTTTAATTGCAGCAGAGATCTGAGGAATTTTGCTGGAGGAGATAGATGAGCTGCAGAATGACTTTTCAAGATTCATGTTTTTAAGCAAACAAAAAGGCCAATTACAAACAACCATTTCCTTAACAAAATGCCAGCCATAGTAAGAAAAGAGAGAGTGGACAGTAAGGTGAAGCTTGGCTCATTTATCATGTGCTTTGTATTTGTATGTGCTTTTACAATTAGCTTCCACAGAAAATTACTGGAGAAGAATATTCTTATTTAGTAAATTAAAAAGCATGTAGACCCTTGCCCCTTTTATACACCATACTGTTAAGCACTAATAATTACACGTTCAAACAAAACTGTGCCATTTAATGCCTCCCTGCTCCACCCTCATCTAATGGACAACAAAAGGGCTTGCTCAGGAATATAGAGAATGAGGAACAGCCTCCTCAGTGCCTTGGAAGCTCAGCCTAAGCTCCAGAGATTTGTGCTATCACTTCTGCTACATTAGCAATGCTTTATTGTCACTCCACTGCTATGGTGGAGTCTTGCACCCTGCAATGAGGTGATTAACCCTGACACTTCAATTCCTCTAAAAGAATGAGGTGTGGGACAAAAGACAGAGGACCAAACAATGAACACTTTTAACTCATAAGGAGATGATAACTAGTTTCTATTTTAGCTTAGGACACCTTCCCCAGTCCTGCACTCTTTCTGAGAGCCCCTGCCTGCCAACTGCTAAGGGCTCCCCTTTCATTTCTCTAGTCCCTGCCTCCTTCCCAGTGCCAGGCCTGGTGGTCATGCAGCAAAGTAGGGAATCAAATGTAACTCATCTGTCTGAGATTTGTCTGCTTTTGATTTTACAGTGTCAGCTTACAATTTCCAAAGGCAGCTTACCATGCACATTTATGATCACACTGGGCTAACAGGAAAAAGTAATGAGATGTAAAAGAAGGGTGAAATATCTCTTTGGGCACCAGCCTTACATTGGATTGTGGAACTGCAACTTGACAGATGTAAAATAAGTTAAAAGAAGAAAACAAGCTGGTTGCAAATTACCTGTTCATTCCTGAAAGCATGAAGGAGAGCATTGGCATCTTCAACTGTAAGGGGGAATGAGAGTCGTGGTCCATAATAGGAGTCTGGAACATCAATCTTCTTTTCAAATTCTTTTAAACATAAGTCTTCATCCACCACCTGAGGAGCACTAGGGCTGGTCAAAATTTGAGAAACTGGAACAAGACAGAAGGAAAACAAAACTGTAGAAACTCCACCAGTCCCCCACAGAGCTGTAACAGCATGGCCAAAACTGGTTGAATGTAACTGCTTTAACTGTTGCAGTATTACAGAGGCTGACTCCTGCCTAGTAAAGTGTAAAAGCTCCAGGTCTCCCCAGATTGTTTCACCATACTAATACCAACCAACTAATCAACCACACAAAGGGAAAAAAGACCAAACCAAATTGAAAAAAAAGGTAAAAACTCTTTTCCAACTGCTGGTAGCTGTGGTTAGGGTGCAAAACATTTTGCACTGAAGTTGTGGACCAGTCTGCTCACAGGTAACAAGAACCATCACCTGGTACAAATTTCCTTCTCCTTCCCCCAGATGCAAAGGGACACAAAAGTCATGGCTGATCATTTAATGACTGATGATCATTTAATCATCTGTTTAAAGTTAAATATTACACTCTAAATTGAGGTTTTGAAGATTCACTTCTATTGCTTTTATTTTCTACTTAAATTCTTTTTTTTCGGCTAAATATCAGCAGATCACAGTGATTATTTTAAAAGTCACCAACAAAATTCTATTTATTCACAGCAGACTGAAAATCACTCCTTTCTGATACAGCTAGGAAACAATGCCGGCTTTTGGGTGGTTGCCATAAAACTACTGGATGAAACAAAGTAAACAAAAAACAGAGTGGTGAAAGTACAGCATAGCTTCTAATTTTCCTGGAACATGGAAAAAGCAGGAACACTGCTAATTGCTTCAATCCAATATTTGAAATGTAACTGACTGATCAGCAGATTTCAGTGTTTTCTTCTTGCAGATTGTCTTGGTCATATATTATTCTGAAAGAGAGAACCAGGCCCTAAACAAAAGTGTTCTAGCAGATGCTGTTGCAGAGTTGCTCTTGGGATATGATTGTTGTAAACACCTTTTTCTGGGTTACAGTTAAGTTTTCTGTAACCCTGATTTCCTGCAACTGTAAATAAAAATGTATTATTTACAGCTGCATAGCTGTATTATTTATTGCTGATTTACAGCTGATCTGTAGCTGTGACTCAAAACTCACAGTAGCATGTGGCCTCATCAATTACAAGATTCATAAAGGCCAACTTGTCTTGCAACTGGATAAAATCCATATTAATGAAATAAATAGATAAAAAAGCAATCTGGATTTTAAAAAGTCCCCTTTTACTATCAGCACTTCAGCTGTGAGCTGATTAGCACATTCAGTGCTAATGCAGTGTTATACTCAGCCATTCAAATGGATTAAGGCATCAAGTAACAGCAAGGTGCTCAGGGTTCACTGTTTTCACCAAGTGCAGTTTGATTTGCAGTCTTCCACCACAGTTACAGCTTTGTCTGGCTGGACAACAGAATGTCACCATGGGCTGAAATTGCTGATTCTCAATTAGTGATCAGCCAAGCACATTTGCACCAATTCTTGCTCCAGCTGTAGCAGCAGGTCTCTGGACAGGACTCCCTCTGCATCCTACTTCCCAGGAAGCGGGTGACTGTAGAACCAACTCCTCAGACCACCCAAATACCTCATTTCTTGCTTGTTCTAACCAGCTGTCCTCATCTGGCTGGACTCCTCAGAGTCACTGATATTCTCAGTGTTTCAAGCCAGGCAGACACCTGCCCATGCTTGCTCCTACTCCTGCCTTCCCCTCCAGCACACAGTAGGCCATCCATCCATCACTGTACCTCTGAACATGAACTTGCCTCCCTCACAGACTCACTTCCATTTTGGCACATGTTCAGGCTGGGAAACCCAATCCTTCCCTGCAGGGCATATCTCTGCAAAGTACACCCCATTTTCCACTTCTGGATGAGTTGTCAAAAGCCAGTCACGGTCATTACCCTTAAAGCGCGCTTACGGCTCCTCAGGCTTTCAGCCGGACTTTAAGGCTTCCTGCACACTTCCAGCATGACTGTCCCATCTCTGAACAGTCAGCAATGGATGACCTAATGCAGCCTGGGGAATCACCACGCTGTCCAGCAGGTACCCCAGTTTACCACATGCCCACGCAGGGCTGACTCTGAAGGATTCAGCACCTTCACATTTTGCTGTTCCAGTCGAAGCTGTCAAGGCTCTTTCAGATCATACTGAAAGACAGGGATGAAAAGTCTTGGCATGCCTGGTTCAGGCACACGTGTCAAGACAGAATGAAACATCCTCTGCCAGCATCTGCATCTCTCCATTGACTGGAGGGAGCACAGGCAGTGACCTGCTCTGTATCCTGACACCAGACTAGCCCAGGCTCAGGGAGTTGAGCTTTCACTATTAACAAAACCAAACCACCCTGCAGCCATATGCAATGTTAAACACAAATTCCAGCTACGTGGAATCCATTTGGCCACAGAAAGCCCAAAGACCTGATTCTCCTGCTGAGATCACCTTGCCTTGGGAGTTTTTCAAGGCAAAACAAAGCTGCCACTGCCAAGGATGTACTCACTATTGGGGTAATCAGGAATCAACTACTTCTGCAGCTCTGAAATCAGTGCTCTGTTTTACCACCATCTGTGTGCCCTCAGCCTGACCACTGGGGTACTTGAGAACACCTCTGACTCCTGAGAAGTGCTCTTACATAAGCCAGATACTGATCCACAGCCTTCAGGTAAAAGCCAAATGGTCACTGAGCCTACAAAGAGGAAGGAGGTTTCTAAAATGCTTCAAACATTTCTTCCTTCACACCATTCCTGGTGCAACAAACTGCAAGCAGCTATAACTTATTCTCCACTGCAAGAATCACTCTGTGCAAAACATCATGGAAGGGTGTTAAAGCTGTAAGGGAGGCATCACAGGGAGTGAAACTGCAGAAAACAACACTTTTTTTTATTCTCCTTTGAAGGAAGGCTCCAGGAGGTGCCCTGTGACCTTGAGAGGAACAGGTTTAGATTCCCAGTCCCACCATTTTTCTCAGGATGTGTCTGCAGTCTTCTCACCCTCAATGTGCCCATAAAAGAGTGAGTAAATGGGTCATCTTTTGCTGGAAAAGCAGTTTCCAGCTTTCTCTGACCAGAGAACTTTCCATTGAAAGCTGAGAAGGTAGGAAGATTTTTTTCAGGAAATGAGGGAGAAAAATATAAAGTAGAAAAGGGCTTTATTCTTATTTTCCACAAACCCTTTCAAAATAGCCTTTAATAAGAAGCAGAACAAGACACTCAACCGTGTAATATCCCAATCACAAACTACACTGACATCTTAAGGAGAATGAGAGGATGAAAAAAGCTTTAGGGTGTAACAGATAAACAATCACATCAAAAGCACTACTGTGTTAATGAGATGGCAGCTGCTTTCTTTCTTTGAAAAACATAATCTGAAAAAAACATTAAAAAGAGGAAAGTAACAAGATTAATGGTGGAGGCTGAGTAGTTTATAATGTAAGGAAAACTATGGATTACAAAATTTTCAGGTAACTTTCTTATCACATACTGAGAAAAACAGGCAATCTATTCTTTGGTAAGAATATGATATGTCTTCTTGGAGACAGCTTTTGAACCATATGCTATCATTCTAATTTAAGTGAGCACACACTGATAAAAAAAAGAAAAAAAGCCATAGAATTGCAGGTTTTAGAAAATGCTTGAGAATAGCAAAGTCAATTTGAAGTCTCTTTGGTTGTTATGTTTACATTCACTGTGGTTCACATCTGAAGATGGTGATTCAGCAGAAGTGGAAAGCAGTTCTTTAAGAATCCCTCTATTCAGCACTGATTTTGCTCACATCAGTGGGGCTAGCATGAGTGCTGCAAAAGGTCACTTCCAGGGACAAGCAATCAAGACCCTAAAGCAAAGAATGCACACAGCCAGCAGTTGGACAAAATAACCACAACCCACACAATACACATTTAATATGAAATTCCTCAAAAAAATCTAAGTCAGAGTCTTGAATAGGCAGCCTTGGCCATCTCTTTATTAAACACACACCAGAATTTTTCTGTTTCATTTAGGGTTCTGGTATCTGTAACACATGGTGTTAGAAAAGGGTAACAAACCAAGACAAAAATAAAGCCTTTGGAGTAGTTATCAAGTCTTAACATCAGTCCTAAAAGATGGAAGTTTTAAGCCGGCAAGAGAAAGAGATGTTTTACCATAAACCATTACAGTTTATCATATGTTTCAGCCTCAACCACATCTGCAATTCCCAATATCTACAAAACCAAGAAATGGGTTGCTTGTGCAGTGGTGATGAGGGGCAGCCCATAGGACCCTGCATCTCCCTACCTGTGCACAGGTGAGGCTTGGATCTTCACCTGCTCATGAACAGACTCTGCATGTAGCGGTGTGCTCTGCAATGTCCTGAGCCCTAGCAAGTCACTAGAGACACCTCACCTTTATTCCTTCTGTCAGTAGACACAATTAATAAAGGTGGATAAATCATATCTACAACAAGCAGCTGTAAAATTCCATTTTAATATTATAATAAAAATAGAGATTAAAAATATTTTGCCAAATCTCAGACTTAGCACTACTCTTTTCTTTCCCATTCAGGTGGAAAAGCTGAACAGAGGTGCACTATCAGCATGAAGAAGTAGATGAAGTGAGCAGTATCTGATTTTCTTTGAGTTTGCCAATTCCTTCCCAGGAAGTTAAATGACTAAAGCAGATTTTTTTTCACAGAGTATGGCAGTAATGGGGAAAAAATCAAAGGGAGGACTATTGTATCATCCGCCTTGACTTTGGAGCAAGGCTCAAATGTAATTTATTTTTCTGCAGAGCACAGAGAGCATTAGGCACTCTAAAGTATTTAAGAGAGAAAAATTGCAGCTTCTACTGGTGGTCATTAGAACACTGAACCACTTAAGGTTTTGATGGTGGTTTTATCCTGCTATCAGAGTATCTTGTGCAAATTTTAATTGGAATAACCCGTGGCTAGAGCAGATGAAAGAGAAAAGGCATTCTCTTGTAATGTAATAAGAAGGGGACAGCCTCATTTTTAACTCTGCTGGGATTAGATCTATTCTGAATTTGTTCAGGGAAGTCATGTTTGTTTTCTGGACTTAGAATCACTTTCAGTCTGTCCTTCTGTTGAGTTTGACCTGAAAAGTAAGTTATGTCCAAGGATCCCAAAATACTTCAAAAATTAAAGGTTATTCCTTGAATAACTGAAGCTTAATTGAGATGGTTCCTAAAGATTTATCTCCTGCAGTTTAAATTTATTTCCTTTTTTATTATTCACATACTGATACATGTTGCAGTGAAACCTAGAACATATTAAATTAAAAAGTGATCCAGAATTGCCAGAGGTGGTGGGGGAGAAAGAGCAACCTCTTTGATTATACCTGCTTTAAAACAACTGAACACAGTCCTTCAGAATAACCACATAACCACATGCCTAGAAAGCTCTGAAAATTTGATTCTGTGGGAAGGGCAGTAACACACAAGAAAGCACTCTGAGTACCTCTGAATATTCTCATAAGGACAACAGGCACCTGTTCTGACTTACTGACTGCTCTGACTCACTAAGTAGATAGTGAGCAGGGTCAGCTCTTAGAGGATCAAATTCATATTGCAGTATTTGGGACATCACAAAAAACCTCAGCAGGTGGCATAGGCTATAAATATCACATTGAAAATTAACTTCCCTCACATCAAGTTTTTCAAACACAATCTCCATATTACTTTTACTTTTACTGTTACCTGAATCGGGATGATTACAATGATCCAGCATGAATGTAAAAAAGTTGGATAGCTGAGTATGAAAAAGAAAATAACAAACACACTGATCAGTTTATGTGATCCAACAAGCATTGACATCTTTCTTCCTCAATTACTTGCAATTTCCCATTTGGGGGGATATAAGTCACTACTGTATATTCCCATAGTATCACCCTGCAATAGTGACTCAATTGGTGTCCTACTACGAAAATATCTCCCTTTCCTATTTTGCTATGAATTCACAACTGACTCTTCATGAATACATAAAATGTTTCAGGGTTGTTTCAGTGCTGCTAATGTTTCTGGATGTAGTTCATCTTGCCCACCACCCAGACTATTTGTCTAGACTTCCTTCATGGTCAATAGAAACAACTGCTACAATGCAGTGAACTGACTTTAGATACAGATACCAGGATGAACACAAAGGCCTGTAAGCTCCAAATTTCCTATACTGACCCTAAAGGAAGCCTGGGCTGACATGCTGTAACACTGATATCTCTGTTGCAATATATTGCCTCACAGGCAGTTAAGATCATCCACAGTGATCTGTAAATGACCTGCAATTCCTGGCTAACAGAGCTGCTATACAGGAAGCCATACCCTAGATATGCTGAATGGTGTCCTGATGCCTGTGTAGTTACGTTCACCTGTATGTCTGTGTATGAATACACACAACCTGGTTCATGTGTCAGGCAGGGAAACACTTTTAATAATCAAGACCCAGCTTTGTAGTAGAAATCCTCATACACCCATTCTGTTTGTGCAACTGCACTCCTGGGGATAACATAACTGTTTGTATAGGAAAGATGGAAGATTACAAACCTGTAGCTGGTCCTGCTCATCAGCATATTCAATGGACTGAAAGATACTGAGCGAATAGCGGCGCCTCATCTCCAGCCGGGCCATGGTAAAGCGGTACCACTTCTGGATGAGGATTGCAGCTCTAATGACTGTCAAAACAGAAAGCAGGGGAGTGCACGTGGATGCAGGGTCATCTACAAGGAGAATATGCATGCTGCCTTTGAAGAAATTTGCGATCAGATCACAAATTCAGTCCATTGCGCACAGTCAACAATAAGATGAAACCCAGTAAAAGTGAGACTGAAAAAAATACAAGATGCCTTTAGTGTTTTGTCTTCTGACACAGATCCCAACCTCGATGACTTGCCCAGGCCTAAGTAGCTAATAACCTTCTCCATTCAATTGCCTTGAAGACAGTACCCAAGGAAGAAGTCAGTCATGTTCAGTCATGGCCATAATATGGCTTTAGGAAGGTGAAGAAAGGAAGAGCACTTTGGCCTATCAACAATGTATTTCTTTATCGAGCTGCAGTAAAAAGCTTTGATTTTGCAAAAATCAAAATTGTGACATGAACAACCATGTAATAACAGTATTTGCAACAGCCTCTTCTACCAGAAAGTTTTTGCCTGCAGAGCTGCATCAGCAAGCCAGCAAAATTCAAATCCTAGGATGAAAAGGTAACAAATGGTATTGAAGGGTAGAATATGTTGCTTAAATAGACAAGCCAAAAGGCAGTGAGTTACAAAAGAACACTCACCCCAAAAAGTCAGTGGAACATGACAGAAAACCATTTTAGCCTATGTGCTGAATATGCATTCCACTCAGCACTTTACTATGGTCTACTATGGTCTCAGTCTGGAAAACTGCTGAAAACTGAAGGACAAATCATCAAGACTGCAGCCTGAAGGAAACAGCCTGCTGCCTTTAGGCCTCATTCATACCACAAAGAGATCACATTCTTTTAAGTGCTCAGATAAAATTTATTAAGCAGAGAAACACCTGGTGGCAGAAAGAGGGTTTCTGGGGTGGGCACTGTCCTGCACTTCAAAACAATAAAGAAAAGCTCAGTACTACAGGATAACAGTTTACACCAGTCAATTATTGTAACTGATCACAAATACCAGGAATTTTTATACTAGGATGAGTGGAACCTGAGTGAGAATGATTTTTTTCTTACTGACAGTTACGCAGGTAAGGACAAATATTAATGGAAAGTGATTTTATTAATAGAGTATAACATTAAGGAAACACTTTCATAAAAATATTTACAGATGCCATAACAATATGTTGTTTGCTTATTTTACCATTAATGAGTATACAATATAGTTAAAGTGGTCAAATTTTCAAGTCTAGGCAAGATCAAAATCCAGAAATATTCCCATTCTGTAGATATTGCACCCATCCTAGAAAAATCCTCCTGCCTGAAGGAAATGTGATCCTTATATGACTAAGAGCATCCTTCAGACCCTACATAAACTCTGAGATCTCTCTTATTTTCTGTCCTTTCCCCAAGTCCTCACCACTACAGACCTGAAAGCCTGAGACATTACAGCAAGTCTTCACCAACATTTCTGTTTAGAAGAGTACCTAAGGGGCAAAGCACAATCACCAGCACAGAAACGGATTTCCAGCATCAGAGCCATTAAACTTCCCATTAAAGCCCCCTGGGTTGCTTAATGGTCCTGAGCACTTAACATGGCACAGTTCCATTGCTATCACATAAGACAGATACATATCAATCACTGTGGTTAATGTTGCAAATCTAACAGAATGTTTCCTGTCTTTCTTTTTTTTTTTAATTGTACTTATTACAGCACTGTTATTCTCAGGACTGAATCAGAACATGATTTTCACTCTAGGCTAAACTGCACTAGGCTAAACTCTAAAAGAAATTGTTATCAGTTACAGAAGGTCTCTACACCACCAAGTATCTGTTAAATTCATGTTATTAATGCATTGGAGAAATGTACAGCCTCAGGCTGCAGATAGAATGATGGTTCAGCATCACTTGGCTACTGTTGAAGAGCAGAAGGGAAACCACCCAGCAACTCCAGAAGACAAAACACAGCAAGCACACAAAATCCTAAGCCCCACATCAATGTGTGTTGATGGTTGTTGATCAAGAAGGAATACATCTCCTCATGTCCACTCCAAGCTTTTACACACTCAGTAATATTCCCAAGTAGCACATCCCTGAGGTCTTGCAAGGTACATGTAGGCATAACATGCAAACCCAAAGAGGAAGAGCTGCCTCCCAGTTACAGGTAGGTCTGGGACTCCAGACAATTCCATTCTACTTTCACTGCTGTGATACAGCACTGATTCTGCTTTGTAGTAGCACACACAAAGCTGAGGGCTGCTCTCATACCAGTGAGCTGGGATCCCTGCAGCCAGGACCAAGTGCTCCTGCTTCTTGGTCACCAGTTTCCTGTGACTTGTGTCCTAGCTTAGTAGCCAAAAAGAGCCTTCCTTTTCAATCATGTCTGTTCAGCATAATAATGTCCTAAGACTATGCACAATACCATGTAACATGGCTCTCTGCTGACCAATGAATTGTGCTTCAATGAGAAATCTTGAAAGGGAACACAAAGGGTCTGAACAAAGGTCTGAGTGAATCCTGGAACCCACCTTTTCACAGCAGTCAGAGACTGCTGAGTTCATGCCAAGGTGGGGTATGATTAAAAGGAGGGTGATGATCCATTAATTTAATTGAACATTTAACCAGATCCTGTGGAGACTTTCAGCTGACAACCTCAGTAATTGTCAGGGAGAATGTCAGGCCAGGCACTTGGTAGGCCAGAAAACTGATTTTGAAGTAATTGTAATAGCTCTGCTTTATTACACTTGTTTCATAACTGGGGGCACACAACAGCAGGGAAATTGGGGTGGTTTGCCCAGGAATCCCGTGGTGGGAAAAGCCATAAAAGGTCCCACTCAATACCTTACCCCCTAAGCTTTGCCACTGACAGAGTGAGCAGACACCTCTGAAATTAAGCTTCTGTTCCAGGTGCTGTGACTCTGTTACAACCTAATCTGTCAATGTTAGAGGTGGTCTAAAGCTGCTTAGTGACCTCAGCTAGCATCCAAAAGCTACACACAGTCTTATAAAGAAAATAATTAGAAAATAAATCTCCCTGAACAAGTATTTTGACAACAGGACTGGGGGGCGGGGGGGATGGGAAACATTACCTTGCAATCCTCTTCTGGTGCTGGAGAGAGAACAACCACTTGCCCTGAAGACAAAGGCAACACTCACCATTCTCTGACTTTCTGTCAGCTACAGAACTGCTGCACCCCATGGTCCCAACGATGCTGCCCATGTGTTTCAATGGCTGCTGATACAAAGCATGTTTCTCTCCGCTGTTAGCATTACACACATTTCCTGGGTTGTTCCTTCAGGGATGAGAGCCGCACTTCTTCAGGCTCCTGGGCTCCTCCTAGTACTCCTAACAGGGATGAGATTGGGAGAGAGGAATAGGGAGGAAGAAAAATGGTGCTTGACAACAGAGAATCTGAAGTACCTTCAGCACATAACAGATTATTGTACAGCACATCCTACCTAAACTGGACCACACTAGGGATTTTTACCCACATCTGATTACTATCAACTTGCACTCAAGAGAAATTAGTTTAGTAATTCATACAGCTTACTCTTACATGTTAGTTTAATGTTAATGTGCAGTAGTGATTTCGTATATGAAGAATGGCTATTTAAAGCCTTACTACTAGGGACAAGGGACTGTGGAGATACATTAATCTTCATTCTTATGATTTGAAACTGGGAACTGCAGAATTTTAAAGATTTTCAATTACTTGTGATAGTACTGCTAAAAAAAACCCAACCCTCAATCCTCTTAACAATCCATTGGTTTGAAATGTTGCCTTACCACCACATTTATCACTTTATCACTCAGTCAACCACCACCAAATTTACCAGGACAGACAGTACCATAACAAATCACTTCATTACCAGATTTCATTTAAATAAAATATCCAATTTTCTGTTGCATTTCTACTGAAAAAAAATCCAAGGAAGAGATTTTGTTGATGAACAAAATACATTTTGAAGTGAAGTCTTCTGGGTTTTTCTCTCAGCACTTGCTCAGCTCTTCACTAAATAGTATCATTTGCTAATGCAATACATTCTCTAATCAACAAATTCAAATGAACACAATTCCTCTGAGATACAAAATGGATCAATTTCTAAGCAACAAGAAATTCACTGATGCTCTTAGATACTGAACTTTGTTTTAGCTAAAGATTTCTTACATGATCACGCTGACCCCTCTCTCTCTGTCTCCAGGGATACATCTGACATCTAAATTATTTTATCTGTTGTTTTGTTTCATTGATATTTCTTTTCTTTTGGCTTGAGTTTTAAAACAAAGAAGAAACATCAGCATAAAATGAATGCTTAGCTACTACTTTCCTTTGCTTTTACTAGCAGAAATCAAAATAAATGAAGGATACAACAGAAAAAAAACCCCATAAATGCATAACTAGGTGATTTTCAAGTTCAATAATTAGAAAACACTTATAGTTGTGGGTCTGTATGTCCAGATTTTTACATTTATTGTTATATATTATATCCTCTCCTGTAATGTTAATATAACACAACTCTTTGTAGTTCTGGGGCTTTTTTTCAGGGTTCCACAAAACAAGGGTTTTGTCTACAAAGTCCTACACTTGCACTGGGTCTGACTCCTTATGAGTCAGTAGATATTTCAGGAAAGGAGGATCTTAAGATTTTTTTCCCCACAATGGACTGCTTTACTTCTCTCTGAAGGAGCTATCATGAAATAAAAAAAAAAGTGCTCTTACAATAATTTTAGCCAATCAATGGTTTTGGCCACATCAAATACAGCATTGCTATTGCTAATAGCTCGAATTTGTCTTCTCTCTAAACAATTCTTGCTCTTCTGGTTACCATTTCCTCACTTTCCCTCTTAAGAGACTATCAAGCCTTCATTACTCCCTCTCATATCAGCCAGCCATTACTTGAATTGTGATCTGAAGACTGGCACTAAGAGCAAACTAGATCTTACAATATAATTTCTACTGCAGCAAGGCTCTTGATTAAAGGGCAGGTCAGCCTGTGCCCAGCAAGTGGACAATGGGAGCCCTGAACAGAACCACCACACCTCTCAGGACTCCCTCCAAACCACATCAAACAATGGGCTGACCCAAGAAATAAGGGGCTGAATTGTGATCATACCCTGCTTTCAATGACTTCAGCTTTCCTCCCAGTCATCACCACTCTTCTCCACATACTTCTAAACTCATGGACTTCTAGAAGAAGATAGAGGCATAGGGACAGAAATTTTATTGTTACTGCAGTAAATGAAGGCTCAAACATATCCTCAGAGCTTGGAGGAAGACTTGCATAGATATATCCTATCATCAAACCTCAAAAAAAGTCCAAATCTGGCCGTCAAAGAGCTAGTCCAGGGGAATAATCATCACCTTCAGTCCCAAATATCTGCATTCTAAAACAGACAGAGTGAACTTTCAACTACCTTTTCATGACAGTTTCTCAAGTGGCCATGGAGCTGTCCTCGCTGCCAACCTGCATGTCCAGACTCCAGGCCAGAACAGTCATTTCTGTGAGCTACTTACTACACAGTGTAACAGTGTCTGGTGAAGAATTATTTACCATCACAAAATTGCCCCCAAATGTTGGCTGACAAAATGGAAAGCTGGGCTTTTACCAAGGTATTGCAAGAGACACAAGGCAGCTTGATGAGAATTTGAAATAAAATGCTGTGTTACTATTCTGGATATTATGCCACTGAGTTACCTTTAAGAGAGAATGTGTCATGTTGACTAAAAAGCAGGCATTCAATTTCTACAAGTCAGTGATCTACCCCACTTTTAGACATAACTTCAAAAAATTTGCTAGATTTCTCTCAGTTTAGCAAAAAAGCCAGTTTTGTGGTAGACAGGCACTGAAAGCACAACCCATCCACTGAGACATAATTAAATGTCTTTGCCATCATGCCAGTGGACATGCACAAAGCCAAGCCAGAGTGGCACATGCTGCTCTTTCCCAGACAAGAGTCACTGAAGGTTACACACAGCAAGTGCTCTGAAATTTGGGGTTGAAGACCCGAACTGTTGAGAGCCTGATTTACAGAGAATATGGCTCAGCATCATTTGGTCCGGATGTAATAGGTTCTGCCCCAAATCAATCATGCCTACAGTTTGTCAGTCACATAAAGACCAGGCTGCCTCAGCCTCAAGGAAAATGGAAATCCTGTAAAGATTTATAGCTGACTTTTAATGAAATCAGACAGCAGAGTCTTTGGGCAGAGAGCCATCCTTTAAAGCACACCTTATCTTTTAAAATTATTTGAGCTCTGCTACTGGCAGACAAGTGTAAACTAGGTTAAACCTGAGGATATGGGAGCCATACGAATAAGAGCCACTATGATTTAAGTTATTATTCCTCTGTCTTTTCACTTGTTACTTACCTTTGATAAACAAAAATGAAAGTCTCTTCCTTTTATTTTTGTTGGGATGGGGTTTCTGTAACCATGCTACTTCCCCTGGAAGTTGTTTCAACAGCTGTCTTCAGCAATGTGCCTCCTTTCACTACTCACCCCTTTTCTCAATCATATTTGTGAACAGGTAGCTCTGATCTCCTCCAATAACACGTCTTAGGAGGTACATGTACATGGAGGGATGATGAGATACAGACAGTTTTCTGCATAAAGATCAGATGGATGGATGGATGCTTCTAATGACAGAGGCTTTCCATTGATGCCATCTTGCTATATTTTTTTTATTTTACTGTGACTCACAGATTTCCTTTAGAATTGTTTTCCCTTTGGAAACCAGGACTGGGGAGAACGTAGAAATGCCATAACATGCTTTTGTGAGGAATTTGCTCCTGTGCATTGCTAGGCAATGAAGCTGGAAAGACTAAAATATGCTAGAGAAGAGAACCCAGACATTAAATCACAACACTCAGGTCAGGACCTGCAGAAGGACAGGTCTCCAAAACTGTCTTGCTGGGATTGCCAAGGATGGGAATCTGGAGATGAGCTGAAGATTTCATTAGCTAAAAGATCCACCCTGCAGAAAACAGGATGAAACGGTCACAGTCAACTAGCAGAGTGAAATGGAACCTGGCTATGGCACAGGAGCTGTAATTTTGACACCAACACCGAATTTGATCTGCCAAGGGGTTGATATGAGAACATCAAACATAGACAAATGTGATTAGGTCTCCATTGCTTTACATCCATAGAACAAACTAACATTTCTATTAAGTGATTTTTAGTGACTATATATATGTGAAAAACAGAAATGAGAAAGGCTTTTTGTAAACAGATAATTTCTTCAGCCTGCTCAGAGAAGCAAGGCTAGGCTCAATACAGAGCTGATGGAATGACTACTATAAGTGGCCATGTTGATAGACCTCAGTGTTGGGGCCAGGAATCAATAGGGAATGGGATGCATGTGGTTGGTTGAGCGCTGGCCAAATGTTAGCAAGATACCAGAAAGCCAGCAAAACCTGAAAGAGAATAGGATGAAGAATAGCATGAAGTTTTAAAGCAGACTCACATTCCTGAGCCAAAAAATGCACTGCAAAAAGAAATAAAAGCAAGAGTAGCAAAGGTGTGAACATGTAGATAATTCAAGCAATCCCTGAGCTCAGGAACTGAGAAGGAGAATCTGTAGCAGAAATGGTGGGAGAATAAGAGTTCATGTTATTTATAATCAATAAAGGGTACATTTATATTTTGACCTTTTTTTTTGTGCAGAAAATAAACAAAACAAGCAGACTCATTTTTTAGTGCAGCAAGACTTTAAGTAGATTTTTTTTAAAAAAAGAGGAGGAGTAGCAAATACAAGTGGACAAATGGGGTACACATTCTTCTTCACCTTGAAGAATAAGCAAACCCATCATATCACTTTCCAGAAATGTTAAACGCCTCTAGGGGGAGATTCCTTTAGGCAACATCCTAAAGGAAATCCTGAAGCAAATTTGGTTCTAGTAAATGGAACCCAGCTAAAGCATAAAAGTTAACACCCTTAAACCAAAAGTTGTATCACATACTGTCCTGCAGTTACTGAGCAGGGTCTTAATGACATCCTGAAAAAGCAAATTTTTGGAATAAACATGTGTTGAAATCTGAGCCAGTTCAAAATTAAATTTATGCTCCAGCATGGTTTTCATAAAATTTAAGTTAAGCATCAGAACAAAGTTCAGAATACAATATAAATTATTTTTTCCTAAAACAAAAAAAAACCATGAAATACAGTAGTCTCTTTAGCTATTTGATCTCATCTGTACTCAGAAATTCTGGATAACTGATTCAGTCCAGGTCAAACATTATAGTTTGAAGCACAGTGATTTTTCTCATGGTAAAATCATAAATAATGCCACATATATCTGTCATTTTGTCAATTTGCTCTTTAAAAGTGAGCTAAATATATATATATATATATATACACACACACATATACCCCACCCAAAGATATTACCTTTTTTCTTTCTGCTTCAGCAATACCAAGTTTTTTTGTACAAGAGTACCTTTAGAAGATCCTTTTTTTTTAGAGAAAGCAACCCCTGAGGGGTGCAGCTCTGCAGAACAGGTGCTCCAATTCTCTCTGGGGCTCTGGAGCTCAGGAGCTGCAATGCACTTGCTCTCCACCTATTTATACAGCTTCCCGAGAGGATATTTCTTGAACGCTGCTCTTCAGAAACAGTCAGGGGAAAATGCTGTTTTCATCGTCCAACCTGATGTGAAAGCTCATGGCTGCAGCCCTCCAGCTGTGCTGTTTCTGTTTTTTCACCATGCCTCCTGAATCTCAGGCAGAGAAAGGGATGGGCTGAAGTTATCTGCCTCGCATCTGAAGTCACATGATCTCTTTTGGCCTTTCTGCTGTGTTTCAGGCAATGATTTGCATTTTAGCAGATCTAGCACACCAGAAAAAAAAGAGATAAGGCTGTCCAAGTTATTTGGTTATCTGATACGACTGGCATGGTTATGAAAGCCCCTAAGGAAAGAAATACTGAATTTACCACATGGCATTGCACCTGCATGCAAGTGGTATAATCCAAATCAGTCAGTGATACCCAGATAATGGCACAGGTATTAAGCATTCAGGTCTTGTGTTGGGAAGCACTGTCTAATGCCTTCTTCATGCAGGCACATGTTCTCACCATAAACGTGTGACTGCAATTCTGGGGACTCAGTTCATGTTCTGGTTCATCTTCTCTTTGTGTGGCTGCTGGGAAGGCTTGGAGAAGGTAAGAACACTGCAGCCTTGCTCTGGTCAGAAAGCCACAATTTGAAATCAAACCCTGACCCCCAGCAGCATGTCTCACATCCCTGACCCAGCTCCTGGCCACGCTGACCCTCAGTAACTGCACAGGATCCCTAGGGAAGGGCAGAGCCACCACGGTGATTTGTTACTGCCCACTGCTCACACAACAGCCCCTGAGGAATCTGCTCCCCTGGCAGTGTATGGATAGCATGGGGACACTGTGCTTTGGAACACATACCCTGCCAAACCACTCAAAACTAGGAGGCATCTGTAGAAGCATGACAGTGTAATTATCACCATTACAGTCTTGGGCCCAGTGCTCATCAGCACATCATGCTCATCACCTTTGCCCCACTCCAAAAACCAGAGAGGGGTTGCTTGCTGCTGTGCAGTGATGGAAAGGAGCACAGCAGCCATTTCTGTGGGGTCAGGGCAGGCCTATGGGTCTGAAGAGGATCACAGGTTATAAAGATGCTGTGGTGGGAGAAAGCTTAATGTGCACAGACACAAGAGGAAGATCACTGTGCCCTTGCTCTGAAGCCTCTCCAGGTGATGGAGCCCCACTAGGACTGGAGAGAAACAAAAGATTTCTGGGAATAGAGGCAGAGTAATATCTTCATCCTCCTGCCCCTCCCCAAATGTCTAATAACACCATAACATGCTATTTTCAGAAGTTTTTTGCCATTAGTGTGGTGACAGTTCTGAAGACATTAACCACCACTCTGAAGGACAGAGTGATCAAACCCCCTTTTGAAACAGGCTTTTATTAAGGTGCAAAAGATATTTAAGATGCCAAACCAGCAAAGCAGAAGGCATTTGATTGACTGAGCTAGTCCTCTGAGGTTCAGGAGTCCTAGACACAAGCTTCCACTTTCAAAGCTGTTCCTCTCCTGTGAGACGAGACAGTAAATGGAAAGCATACCAAGTGCAATAATTCTGCATGACCCAGAACAGTTTTGATGTTTGTTTTTTCTGGCAGGATGCACTTTCCCTGATCTGAGTTACAGCAGCTAATCTTTTATGTATGATCACACTGCTCTGCCAAAATGCATGCAAGCAAAAATACATCACAACCTCTTTCCACTGCCCTCTTGGGACACACATTATTTATAAACATTTACTGTACCTGATAAGTTCATCCATATTGGCATTTACCAAGATCTCTGCATAACGAGAGGTTTGCTCCAATTGCCAATAAATCCATCAGAAACATTTCATCCAAGATCAGTGGGAGAGGGATAACCTTAGCAGTTAGGTTCTTTAGGATGTTTTCTGTCTCAGTGATCTGACATGACCAAGCAACCTGATAAAGAGTCAGTGTTGCTGGACTGAGCCACCTCTCCAGTTACCTACGGGGATCACAATAACATGCAACTTGAGGAAACACAAATGTCCTTTCCAAATTAACCTTTCCTGTTCAAGTCCAAGGAGACAACACCATTTTCCCTTCTACAAAGGGCAAAGAGAACATACCAGTCCCATCAACAAGGTCACACATACTACTGCTTTTTTGCTCAGCAGTTGTGTATCACACACACACATAATATGCTGAATAGACTTTTAGCACCAGCAGCTGCAACAGAAAGTAGGCCAAAAAATTCTGACAATATATTGAGTAGCCTAGCATGACAAGAAAAAACCCAGTGATGGTGCTAGTGTAGAAATCAAGGCATCCCTCTAAAAACAGCCCTTCTTGAAGTAAAAGCACATATTCTGTTTTCCAAATACCTTGGAAACATTAACCTCCTGAGCAAGTCTTCATGCAGGCATTCCACAATACATAATTCAAATTCTGCTTCAGGGTTATTTCTCAGAAGCACCCACTACAAAGTGATGTAACCGATATTTTTCAAAAAGGATGAAGATAATCATAGTTGAAGGGAATGTGCTCCTTCTAAGCTCTGACCATAGTTTCCCTCTTGCCCTACCAAGCTTAAAGAAATATTTTTATATGACCCAACAAAGTATTTTGAAGTACTAGCCAGGAGAAAAAACCCTGACTGAGAAACTTGGATGGTCAATCAGATACAGAAAGAAAAAATAAAATAATAGAAAAAAATTAAGAGAGAAATTAATGTCCAGGACAAATTTAAACTCTGACTCAGTCAGTGAGATGACAGAAATCTGTGCTCACACATTAGAAGTAGGTTAATTTGTGTGAACACAAAAAGAAAGGTTCCCTCAGTGACAATTCTGGGTGAGAAGGTGAATAAAAGACATCAAAACTAGCATCCTTGGCAAAAAGCACACCAAATCAGAAATATGAAAGAAAGGCAGCAGTAGGGCATCAAAGCTCCTGAAGACCAAGAAACTAGACCAGAACACTATGAAACAACCAGGATACTCTCTGAAAAATGAGAACATTTTTTTAAAGAAAGTTTCCCAAATTATCAGATGAATGCAGACTATTCTGGGAAGCAATGACTAATGACCTAATTTGCACAACGCCATCTCCCTGACGTTAGCTTCAACCTCCACTTAGAGCTTATAGAAATGATAGCTATCTATCATTGAGACCCTACAACACTCAGGGTTTGACAGATCTTAGTAAAGCAGCACAAGGAAAAGAAATGGGCATAAGAATTGCCTAACAAAAGCTTGATGTGCATTTTGTTGGTCTGGTGAAATAAAGCTCCATACACAGTGCAAACCCTACATACTGATGCCTCAGGCCTACTGGATTGTCTCTCTGCCTCTTTGGTAAAGCCTTTAAATCAGGCTTTCCAGGTCAAATCAGGCTCTCCAGGACAGGACAGCACAAAGACTTGACTCACACACTAATGATCAGTATGTAAAAAGATTTTAAAAATATTTTTGTTTTTTAAAAAATGGAATCTACCAGCTAACAAGTGCAACCACATACATGGTAAAAGGGTTATCAAGTCTATAGAAATAATCGTCTTCATCTCTATGTTCAGCTAATGCTTATTAAACTGTTTTTAATGAAAAAAAGACAACATTTCCTTGTTAAATAAATGTGCTGCTTCAGTAAAATATTATTAATTTCAAAAGTCATGTCACGTATGCCATGTTTTGCTTCTAAGAACACACTTCTGAAAACTCCCAAACTTACCTTTTATATTCCACATAATAACTTCTGTTTGTAACTTTTAACGTGTAAATATAGCACAGGTGCCTCGATTTGTGCTCCAACAAGCCACCCCCTTTGAGATGAGGCAAAGTGCAGTATGGTGAGGACTGAGGCAGTGCAAGCCGTGCAAAACAGCGGATAAAACATAACAGAGAGAAGACGGCAATTATTGCGGGGTGTAAGGGGTGACAAGGTCCATGGATGGATGGATGGATGNCCGGGGGATTGGAAAGAGCCGGACGCTGCTGCCTCTCACTGCCTTGTGTTTTTTAACAGCCTCCTGTACCGAGGAAATCACCTACACGTCCCTCCCCCGCTGAGAAGAGAGCTAAAGCGCCCCGCAGGACGAGCGAGGCGTTTCCCAGGGCCGGTTCCGAGGAAACCCGCGCAGCCGGGCTCCCCGGAGCAGCGGCGGTGTTGCTGCGGCTCTCCCGGAGCTCAGCCCGCCCTTCCCACACCTGGGCCAACCTGACGTGACTCCAGCCCAGCTGTGGGGGAACAGAGCGGCCGAGAGTATCTTAGGAGCAGGGGGATGCGCAGGAAAGCTGCCAGCCCTTCCCAAAGCGGGGCTAGTGGCAATGGCGTTGGGGGCACACGGGCTGAAGGCAAAGATTTACCGAACACATTCGGTGTCCTTGTGCCGAATACCTCAGAGGAAGGGAGCGCTCCCCTGTAGCGCGGCCCGCACCCCCCAGGGTCGTTACCTGCTCCTGAGCGCCGTGTGCGGCCGGGCAGAGCGGGGCCCCNCCACAACTCACGGAGGTGTTTCCCGCACAGGCCGCGGACCCGAGCGGGGCCGGAGGCGCTGGGCGAGCGCGGGGCGCCCCCTGCCGGGCGCGGACCGCGGCGGGAGNGGAGCAGGGGGATGCGCAGGAAAGCTGCCAGCCCTTCCCAAAGCGGGGCTAGTGGCAATGGCGTTGGGGGCACACGGGCTGAAGGCAAAGATTTACCGAACACATTCGGTGTCCTTGTGCCGAATACCTCAGAGGAAGGGAGCGCTCCCCTGTAGCGCGGCCCGCACCCCCCAGGGTCGTTACCTGCTCCTGAGCGCCGTGTGCGGCCGGGCAGAGCGGGGCCCCAACACAGCGGCACTGCAGCCTTACCCGGACCTGATTAATTCCTCCCCCTGCCCCTTTGTAGCTATCAGAAGGGCAGAAAACGCATTAGAGTAATTTTTAATTACTACATTTGTTTTTAATCAACCAGAAATTAAAGGGAAAGTACCAGACTTCCCTCGTGGGCCGGGGAAGGAGGCGCGGTCGGAATCTCATCAATAGGGGCAGTACAGTGAATCGAGGTTTACGTGGCGGTTCCATAGTGTAGTGGTTATCACGTCTGCTTTACACGCAGAAGGTCCTGGGTTCGAGCCCCAGTGGAACCAGCGCCAGTAAACCGATTTTTACTTTTTTTTTTCTTGGCTCACGCTGAGGTTTTCATAATTTCTCTTAACGCGGGTTTCGGTTTAGCTGTTTCCTCCACAAGACGGGGAACCTCATAAGCAGTTCAAGAAGGCGCGGGCCCTGCGTACGGCAGGGGCGGAGCATTGATTGTTTCCAGGGGAGCAGAAAGGCGCCTCAAGTGGGAAACCCTGTCACAAGGGATCCCTTCCACAGGCTGCAGCCTTGCCTGGGAACGCCCGCCTGCAAGAGCAGCCTTTCCCTGCCAGCTCGGGAGAGGAATCCCGGCCTTGCCATGCTCCGTCGGAGGGGTAACCGAGGAGACCACAGAGAGCAGAGGCAGGGGGGAGAAGCAGCAGCCTGTGCCTCCTTCCAAGCAGAGAGGGACAAAGGCAGTGGCGGTCTGCAGCCCCGTGCATCCCCAGGGAGCCTCACCGGGATAGACTGGAGCATGGGTCTTTTCATCTCCGTGTCTGGAGACGTGTTTGAGCGCTGGGGAAAAGACAGCGGTTTTCACAGCACACACCTGGCAAGCACAGTCAACTCCATCCTTGCTTTCCCCTGTACTGTGCATATCGTTTTTATTAACTGGGAAAGAAAAAGCCATCTCAGCTTGCCTCGGAGCAGTTTAACTTTTAAATTACAACATGTTGTCTCATTTTGCACGTGCAAGGCTTTAGAAAAAGGTAACCTCTGGGCATGGGCGCTGGCACAGCATCTGTCTGTGCGTGGGAGCCCGCTCGAATGCTGGGGCTAAGACGTCTCTGCAGGAGGAGGAGAATAGTCCTTGAGCTCCACTGACCTGGAATCAGCTTTTGAGTCTTTGAAGGATCAGAGTGGGAGGGTGTGATTTACCTATTTTAAAGATTAAAGAGAAAACATTGGCTTAACTTACTTTAATCAGAGACTTATTAAGAAACTTACCTTAATCATCATAATATTGAGAAAACTATTAACCTTTGTCAGTGCGTGTTCTCACTAAACAAACACTTTGGGGTACAGGTAAGCTGCAGTTAGAGACTGCAGATAGGGATTGCAGACCACTGCAAGGATACCTGGGCCAGGTTGCAAAAGCTTTCTTGGGTGGAAAGCAGCTGTACATCCCATAGTGAGACCTATCAGGCTAAAGTCGTAACATTATTGCCATACTGATACTAAGGGCCTGTGCATCCCACAACCTGAAAGTGCAGGAGTACTCAGGTCTGGCTTTCCTTTTCTTGGCAATGTGTGCAAAGCCCACAGGAGGTGAAGCCAAAGCAATGTGGTCCCCATTTAGGGTAAGCTGTCTTCCAGACACTAGCTGCTTCCAGGACACAGGCTCAAAGCTGAGCCAGACACAGCTAGACTCTCCTAATGTAGGATATGCAAGCCTTTGGTGCAGGTGAATAGGGATGGTGATTCCGTGGTGCCTCTCCCGCCATCGACAGCCGCAGCAGTCCCAAGTGCATGAGTTACAGGGAATGGGCCTGGGCCTAGTGGCCAGCACTGGGTAATTATCTGCCTCATATTTTCTTATATTTAGGAAAAAGTCTCCTTTTCAGAAGATGACTTAAGATCACACTTCATACTTGTAAAAGGAACGTTTTATTCTGAGAGCCATATGTTAAATGTGTGTGCAGTCTACTGCAGCTCTGTCCATTTGAAAGGGGTCCAGCTCCTGACTCAGGCTCTAAAAGCATCGACAGTCTCACCCTCTCTGCACATCAGTATCCTGCTTCTGAGAGATGTCCGTGGCTCACATGTACATGTGTAAATATGTGTTTTGTACGTTCTCTTACTGTGCTAAAACAAAAGTGGGACAGTCACACATTTCTGCTGAGACACTGCTCGTTGTGTGCATTCAGCTTCCAGACGCATGGATCTGTGCGTGCTGCTCCCATTGAGCCGTCTGGCACTCTAACGGGGGGAGAAACATGACACTGCTGCCTGGAGTTGCACTTCTCTCTCACACAAATACCTTTGCCTCCTGCTTCCCCTCCGAGGCCACACACACATGCTGTCAGTCAGACTGAAAGCATCTCCATGGTGCAGGGTGAGCTCTGTGTTTTTCCCACTATCCGGCAGAAGAAAAGACACCAAGATTCCTGAGGGCTATGAAAAAAGAGCAAAACATCTTAGGGCCAATGGGACATGAGCTAGAGCTGGAGAAGATGTATGGACAAAAGAGCAAACCTGCCCAGGCACTTGCTGTTTTATATAGCAGTGGGAATGTTACCCAACTGTCTTAATTTGGGCCATTTTTTCTACTCTCAGCTTTGTTCTGTAATCAGTGCCAGACTAATCTCTACTCTTTTTGAAATTGTATTTTTCTTTTTTATACAGGGCAAATGTAACCTTTTTTTTTCTTTTTTTTTTCCTTCTGTACCTGAAAATATTTCTGTGCTTGCTAGGAATTAAATACTTGATTCATTCAGCAATGCTGTCTGCAGTGGCAGCATGGTTTTGCTGTTTACAGTTATTAAAACTAAGGGCTATCAACACCATTAGACACAGATTGTCTGAACTGCATACTATTTATATAGAGAGTTTAATGCCCTTCTAATCTTCATGTGAAACAGTTTGGTTTTTTGAATGCGGTAGACAATTTTTTTAAACAAAACTGCCTTTCGTTCTTTGTGGAGGGGGTTTTATAACTGGGCAGCCTCCAGTCTTAAGAGTATCCCTTTGGACAAAATGTTCTTTGATAAGAGCTGTGCTATTTCTGAGCACATTCCCTGAGCTACTGTGCATTTCTTACACAGAATCAAAATGGATTTGAAGGGTGGGGTTGACCATAAACTGAGCTGATTTAAAACTGCATGTGGTGGATGGGAGAGAATTTGGTTTTGCTTTTCTTTAAAACATGGTAGGTGATTTCTCTTTGTGTGAGTAGCTCTCCTTCCCTGTGACCTGTCCTTACAAGACCATAAGGTGAGAGGCTGAAGCTCAGGTCTGGTTTTCCAAGAGATATATGGGTGAAGGTATTTAGGGATTTTAAAGCTGGGATTTTCAAGCCCATGAGATTTAGATACCAACTGCTCATCAATGCAGAGAGAATAGATATCTGAGTGTCTTCAGCAGCTCTGGAAATCTCTGTCTCCGTGGCAGCCCATTTTAGACTGAACAATATAAAGAGGACACTGTATAGAACCTGAAGTGAGAAGCTGCACTGCAGCAGATGCCCAGAGCCTGCCCTGGTACCCTCAGTGGGTCTCATATTTCTTTACTTCCTGGCTGGGCCTTTTGGTGGGTCTCACTGCCACAAGATGGGAACAGCATATGAATATGAGGCCTCTGGGAAAAAATCAGGAGCAGCCCCGTGCCCTTAGAAAAATGACCCCCTTCCTGGAGCCTGGGATGAGCTGCCCCACCTGCTCACCCTGCCATGCTTTAATTCTCCCCCAGGGTTTGGGCTGAGCTGGCCAAGTCCATGAAGCAGAGTGGCCATGACTGTGCTTGTGGCACATGTCTGTGCCACAGGGGTCTGCCTGTGACAACCCTCCTCTCCATGTAGGTAGGGTAGAGTGGGAAAAGTGTTGGGCTGAGGGGGTTTAACTCCTTGAGGCTGAGCAAAGCAGTGAGCCCCCTTGGCAGGAGACTCCTCCCATCCATGTCACATATCCTGGTGAGTCTGGGACTTGTTGATGCTGGAGGTGCAACTGCAGTGGGATGCTGTACCTGAGGACAAATTTACAGGGCATTCCAAATCTGTGGGTAATCCAAAACCAAGTGAGATAAATCCTGCCCAGGGGACTGTTTATGAAAAGCCAGCATCCTTGTTTGCACAGCATTTCTGAATAAATATAAACCAGAAGAGTAAAGCCAGACTGGCTTAACTCAACAGCAGCCCATGTGACCTAAGCAGAGCCTTAATCTATTCCCAGTGCATACAATCTGAGATCTCTTAAAACAAAGCAAGCTCCTTCTGAAGCAATTGCTTTCAAAAACCTTCATTAAAAATTCACTGCTAATTTTACATAATCAACAGAGATTGGAGGAACAGGTGCAAGATCTCCTGGAATCACTAGCAGACTGTTTTTATCTTGAATCAGTCATTCTAAAATCAAACCTTTGATGTAGGCTGGCTGAGAGAATATTGTATGTAGAACTGTTAGGAAAGAGAGGTTTAAATTTTTGGTTAGATTTCTGCAGCCTAGCAAGTAAACAACTGAAAAACGCTATTTTTGATTGATCTACTAATTGCAGTTTTCAGCCCCGAGCAATTAGGTGACTGGAAGAGCAGTAAGGCCAGGGCAGATTTCTACATACAACTATTGCTAGGAAAGACATTGCTAATGTAGAGGTAAATAACTGGGGTGGGAGATAATGAATATATGCTATATACAATACCATACGTCTTCTGTAAGAATTAGACATCTGCATTTCTGTAGGATGTGTGTACATGGTTTATATGTAGGTATATCCTGGTTTATTTGGACATATGTCTGCATGTACAATCAGATTCACACTCAGAGTGTCAGTACCTCAGTACTTGTTGCCTTTTAAAAACTGTTACAGATGGCACAGCCTCTAGGATGGAGTTTGACAACAATTACAAGTAGCAACTCTGTGGTTGGCTTGATGGACTTGATAAAACCATGGGAATGGAGGAGAGTAAGGTGCTTAGGCAGCGCTTAGGGTAATCTCATGCCTTCCCATCAAGCCAAGCAGTACACTAAGGAGCTATTCACAACAGAGGAAGGAAAAGATGCAGCTCAAGATGGGGAGCGCCCTGCTGTCTCTTCTTCTCTGGTACAAAGGTATGCACTTTGCCTCCTGAGAGGCACTTTCAGATATCCCTCTTCGTGTTCCCTGTTTCAGCCACGCTTTCTTATGCCAGGGGCTGTGGGGTACAGAGCAACCTCTTCTCTACATTCTCATGGAAACATCATAATTCGGGGAAAGGCAAAATGTGGAGGAGATGTGTAATTTATGTACATGAGGGAGCAGCATTCTTACAGCTCTATGAATATTCAGTAGTAAAACTGTTTCAAAAAAATAATTGCAGTGTAAAAAAATTGCCATGTAATTTGTCAAAATATGAATTTGCAAAGAAAATTGTAGTGCAGCTGAGCCAGTGTGTAGATAATAACGCTGATTTGAAAAATGAGGTACAGTGTAACATGAAAGACTGGTCCTTCATTAATCAAAATTCCTGATTAATCAAAAACTGATCATTTTCTCTAGCAGCAAGACCTTGCTGATGAAAATCACCTTTTTTAAAGGCCTTTCAAGTTATTTTGGCCTGGAAAAGACTTCCAAATATACTTCTAGAACAAAAAGCAATTCATAAGTCTAGAAAATGGGAAAGATATTTACCAATTTTGAGGGTTTCTCATATTCATTTTTCAGAAAACAAAAGTATGTAAGCAGGAACTAGAAGGAGACAGAAAATGTAGGCTCAGAATTCTTCTATTTTAATTCACCCAGTTGTGGAGATCAAGGAGATAATTTCCTGGTTCATATTTAAATTTCTGGCTTTGTCAAAGCCGATGGCAAAACTACTTTTTCCTTAAATGAGGCTGAGGATTGCTCTTGGTAAGTGGTGGGCAGTGTCTACCAACATGAATGTGTGAATCAAGTATGATCTGTCAGGGTGACGAACAGATTAATCAGACAGTCCAACTTTCTCCTGTGGGTGTTGAATTCCCAATGTTTTTGTATGTCTGGTTTTTTTTTTTTCTATTTCCATTGAATATTTTGCTCTACCAAATTTCATGGGTAGGAAAAGAAGTGCTCCTCAAATAGCCATGCCTTCATTTCATCTTGATATGTTTGGCTGTACCCAGCTCTGCCTGATTAATAGGTCTTTCTTCTAATCTCCCAGCAAATATTTGTACGTTCTCCTTGTACCTTATCTCTTCACTCTCCTTTGTTTCACTTGAGAAGGTTACTGGTGCCTGAGCTTCTGGAAGAGTGTTTTTATACAGACTCCAGCATTTTCCCTATGGGTGGCATAACTGCAATTAGTCCTTGGAATAAGTTCATATACCTTGCTCTGAATTCCAGACACAGCTTGCTTTTAATAGACACCCACACATCAGGATATTTTTGGAGAGCTTGCAGTGAAAAATAAGTTGCAAGATCACTTTCTAGGCATCACTGCTTTGCTATTTATTTTCTTAATTTACCGTATTTCTGAATTTACTAGTTTTCTCTGCTTTGCTAAGTGTCCTCCTGTGGATAAGAAGAGAGCAGCTCAGGTGCCCCTCACACTCCTGCCTCTCCCAGCAGGAAGGTGCCGCCAGGTCAACCCCGGGAGCTACGTGCACTGATGCCACGATAAGCTGCTTAGCTTATTTTCCCTGGCAGAGCAAGTGGCTTAGAGGAGCACCCAGACCTTAGCTAGGCTTGTGTTCTCTGGGGACACAGCAGAGAGCAGCAGCAGCAGCAGATGGTGCAGCAGGAGGGCCCTGCAGGGGCGAGGGCAGCGCCCAGCGCCGCGGTGACCCGGGCGTGCTGGGCGCTGCTGCACCTGCGGGAAGGAGCACCCCGCAGCAGCTCCGGACAGGGGTTCCTCTTCTTTCACCTGTTTTTCGTATCTCTGAAAAAAAATCAAAACAAGAACCTCCTCCCCCCCCCCATCAAAAAAAAGATGAAAAATTAAAGGCTCAAACATTGATGGATTTAGATGACAGTAAATAACATAGTTAGTAGTGCTGCCCCTTGGCATAATCAATGCATCTAATGAAATTAATATGCAGGCAATGTTCTGCGTAGTTCCACGCAGGAAGGAGCAAACATGTCAGTAAGGTCAGAAAATGCTGAACATTTCTAAGGAACACTTTGGGAAAAAAAGATAATTAATTATACATCTCTTAAGAAAAAAAAAAGGGAGGAATGGTAGATTATTTTTCAAATTTATTTAGCTTTTTTCAAATATTGTCACAACATTAAAAAATATAGTGGAAACGTTATGGAAAAAGAGAAATTAATATAAATTGAACAGGTGTGATGTGATTACCTAAATGTTGTTTTCATTGCCTTCAAATGAGTACCAGTAAATATTAAATGAGCCCTAATACAAAAAAATGAGAAAGAAGACCTAATGAAAATCATTCAAGTAAAGAAAATTAAATCGAACTTAAAATAATGCAACTGTGAAGAATCCCTACAAAACGAAGGAGGAAAAGAGCAGCTGGTTTAAAGCCCGAGATGGCAGCTTAACACAAAGTATGAGCCCTCCCCTTTGCAGGCTGATGTCCTCTGGCCCTCAGTTTCTGGCTGTGACCCAGGCTGCCGGTGACCAGCAGAGATCAGTGCTCGGGCTGATGTGTGCCGGGGTGTTGGTGCCCTGCTGGAGGCTGCCACAGTGTCATCTACAGGAGGAACAATCTACAGGCCACAATCTAGAGGAGAAACAGGCTGAGCATTTGGCTGTTGGAGTCCCTGGACGGGCACCCTGCTCTCAGCAGGCCAGCCTGGCTTCCGATGCCTTTGGGTGGACACAGATCTGTCTGTCCTGGAGGTCTCTGCCTGCCGGCACAGCTCCCACGCACCATTTAAAGCCCACGCCTTTTAAAATAAAGGTGCTGTTTGCACAACACACGGTGCCATGGAGCCTGCCTAGCGTGGCCATGGAAAAAGCCCCGGGGGAAAATCGACAAAAGCGGTCACGAAGTGTTGGGCAGGGGGGCTGTGCTTGCCCTGGGGACCTGGGGACCGGCCACAGCTGCAGCAGGGGCCCCTGGGACCATTGCCTCTGGCACAGGGGCAAGGAGAGATGGGGGGAATGTCATAAATGTGGTGGCTTCCCAAAATGTACCTTCCTACAGAGGCTGGTGCAACCTGATGTGAGTCACCTCAGTCGCCTGGCACTATTTTCAAGGCTGGGATGTAAAAATAGCCGAAGTTAATAATATAGCAAGATACAAACTAGAACCCAATGGGCACAGAGACACTGCAATGCTTTTTGCCTTGTCTCAGCCCTCTGTATTGCTTACAGGCTGTTACTTAACTCAGCTTCCTCATGCTGCCTAATGCGGTGCTCAGGGAAAAGGGGGCCTTTCAGAAAGCGTGATAAAACCAGTGCCACCCATTCCAGCCATGCCTTTCATTTGTGTGACCTTTTGGAGCTTTTCTGGGGCTCCAGTCATATTTTCTGGGGTTTGAGAGGTTTTCCTTTTCCCTACCCCATAGCCCACAGGTGCAGAAGGGAAGCAGGTGACTATCTGTCCAAAAGGAGCCATCGTGCCCAGGACACATCGCTGCATCATGGGGGCATTGCTCTCCACTGGCAGGAGAGAAAGTAAATCTACCTCTCTGAGCGCTGTTAAACTGAGATGCTGCTTACAGAGATGAAGCAAAAAATCAACTATTTTTTAGCTGAAGCTTCTAGGGCACCTATGTAATAAAATAAATAAATAAAGAGGTTAACATTTTCCACATAGTTTTCCTGCAATGATCAAGTTTATGTGAACTTATTCCAGTAAACTGAGTGGCTGACATTTGTTCTGTGTTATAATATATTTCTTTCTTTTCATATTTAAAATGTGCTTTCTCATGTTTGTATATCTGTCATGAATTCCCACACTAAAAGATGACTTGCTGCTGTGACTTTATGGTCAGGATAGTGAATATGATTCCTCAGGGTTACCGTATTGAACACAGCCTTTGGCAGTGTTACATCAGCCCACACTTATCTTCTTCCTTTCTTGCTCTTGCTTAACCACATTCCTAATGATTAGATTATTTCTGAGAAACACAGCTATCTCTTCCTGTCATTAAAATGCCAGTAGCTGAGTTTCCTTGCTATTGATTGCCCCTTCTCCCAAGCAGCCCTAAGCTATGGCTGCTGCTTTATCCCACTTCCACCTAAGGAAACCCCATCCTGGCATCCCAGGGCTACCTCTGCCTGCTCTTTTCTTTCTGCCCCAAACCTGGATCAGTTCCTGGAGTATCATTCCCCTTCATCCTGCTCAGCAGCAAGTGCCAAATGGAGACATCTCAGGACCTGAGCTCCAGCCCAGCCTCACCAGCACACAAAATCATCCCCTGGGTCTTGTCCCAAGACCTGGTCCTTGAATCCTGTGCTGTGGGACAGCATTTGTGCGTGGCAGTGCTCTGGACACACCACACTGCAGGTGGGATGATGGGACAGGAAAAGCACATCTTTATCTTATCTCCCTGCCTCCCACAAACATAGATAAAAATTTATTTCACCAAACTGATGATTTGCTGAAGGTCCTGGGGCTGTAAATAGAGCTCTTTCCTTTTTAATGTTTTGGGGTTTTTGTCAGTCCTGTGCTTTTAAAACAACAGCCCCTGGCGGCTGTGCAGGCCTTATGACTCTCCCCTGAATTGCAGCAATTCGTTCTGTCTGACCTACAATTACCAATTATCTTTGTAACCTTCCTTGAAGGCAAACATGCTCGCTATAAAAGCATGCTGCCCATCACATTTTTAGACTATTGGCAGCCAGCTTTCCTCTTCATTTCCTTTGTAGGACAGGGCCTGTCACAGCTGTAAACACACCAATATATCAATTACCATGTTTTGTGGCCAATTGCAGGCAAGGGCATCTTTCATTTGCTTTCCTCTCCCAGGGCCAGGGGTTATCAGGCTGCACTGCCCAGCCAGGGCATGTGGCCACCCACTGCTGTGCTTACCCCATGCCAAGCCTGCTGCTCCCCTGTACCGTGGTTGGGTGGCTGAGCCCCTCCTGGGAGTGAGCCCTTAGCAGGTCACCTCTCCCAGCTGAAAAAGGGGAAGCTGAACTCCTGCTCGAGGTGTTTAAATCAGCAAGTTATGCAGTGAGCAGTGGAGGTGCCCAGGCCAGCTGGGCCAGCCAGAGGGGCAGCATGGCAGCACCTCTGCCCTGGCACTGCCTTTACACCACTTTGTGTTGTGGGGCTGACCCAATAAAACATTGCATTGAAAAAAAGGGGGGTTGTGCCTGAAATTCATACCTTTTCTTGATTTGCAGTGGTGTCCCCTGGCAGATGAGACTAAAAGCCCTCAAAGCCACTCTCGTAGCACAGGAGCAGGCACCACTGGCTGAGTGCAGCCACCCACAAATGCTGGGTCACCTGGGGAGGAGGATTTATTCCTGGTGGTTGAATTGATGCTACCATACACCTGCCCACCTGAAATCTATTACTTTTTTGCCTGTTGTTTCACTCACAGCTGTTGAGTTTCCAGGTGCATTTGTCAAGGACATATTAAATTTTGAGCTTGGCTTTCAAAGGGAGGGACTCAGGAGGCCTATTGAAGGGTTCAGCATGGTCACAAAATGATATCCTACACCATCCTGGTAACTCACATCCCCTCTCCCCACCCCAGGCATGCAGTGCTCAGGAATAGGCCTCAGCACACTACAGTCATGGAACACAACTTCTTAGGTTAATGGCTGGACTCAATGATCCAGAAGAAGCCTTTTCCAACCCCATTTTCAGACTAAAGTACATTAAACCACCATAAGAAAAACTCCCAAAACCCACATAAGTTTTCTCCACAAAAATCAGTCTTCTAAAGATGAAAATAAAGTGTTTAAGCAGATGGAAGGAGCCAAGCCTGAAGCCCTGTGAGCTGGGGATTGCTGGGCAATGGGAACACAGAGCAGGCAGTGATGGCTGGGGAGCCATCCCAGGTAAGGAAGCCCTTGCAGCTGGTGCTCCTGGAGCAGAGCACCTGTCCTGCTGGGAAAGGGCCACGGGGGCAGGAGAGACACCAGCCTGGCTGTCATGCCCCAGGTACCAGTGCCTCTCCAGCACTAGCATCAAACAGCACAGAGCAGGCAGGAGAGGCAGGCCCTGCATTACTTTTATTGGCAAAGATGGTGCAGTTTTGGTAAGTGATAAAATCCTGGCTTCTCTTGTACTGACAGAGAGCATTAACTTAAATCACCTTCACACAAGTTTAAGCCAAACCTCTTGGCCTCCTGTGGCACAGCACGGGGGTGGCTTTGGGTTTGCCCCTTTGCCTTGGTTTTCTGATTCTGCAGTGGAGTACCAGGGCTTGCCTTGGTAATGTTTGTGCTGGGTAAGGGGTAGGGCAGTGCTGTGTGGGAGCCTCAGCCTACGCTTTCCAAGATGTCTGGAGATGTACAAGCATGTTTTCCTCCTGAGCATGCTGGGCAGGGTGATCCCTGCCTCCCTCTTGGGCCTGACTAGAAGCTACAACTTTTTATTGTAGACTGGCATTTACTTCTTCTGCCAGGGCCAATCCTGTGGGTTAATGTGGTAAGTTCCTGATGCCAGAAATGCTTCTTGGGGACAACAAAGCACAGGAGACCATCCCTGTGTCAGAGAAGGGAATTAAAAAAAAATCTTAATAATTCTGCTTTTGGAAGTATATTTTTTAGACTCTTGATACATTTAGACTCATTTTCACACCCAAGGAGCAGTTGCATTTCAGTAATAAACAAAGCTTTTTATATAGTTTATATTTCAGCTGATTATAATTGCTCTCTGTTTGTGAGTCTTTTGAGATGAAACTTGCTATAGTAATGTAAGATGTAAATTCCCAGCACTAGCTGGAGCTTCCTAGGCTCAGCAAAGTGACAGTGTATGAATGAATAAATCATAACTAGATTTCAGTGAATAATTCAGAGTCTAATTCATTTGGTGAAAAAATCATCATTTCGTATTCACAAAACCTCAGGGGATGGCAGGTTTCTCATGGCTCTTGTATGCAAGCTTTTACTTGCTCAATAACTTTTTCCTTACTGGCTTGTAGATTCCCTACATATATGAAAACCTCCTGTTTGACATTTGACTTGTGCTGATGAGTTATCAGCAGTCATGGGATTATTTTTTTCATTATTTTATTTTCATAGCTGTTTGGGAAATATTCTACCAGTCTAAAAGCTATTAACATACTCTGCTTTGGACTTCACTGTGAAGCAAGAAGAGCCTTTTCAGTAAGGAAAAAGCCTCATTAAAAAGCCATTGCTCAGTAAGAGGCAGGAGATAAAACAGGTCAGATGTTGCAAAAATAGCATCTCTTCCTCCACAGCCACAATTACTGGTTTTCCCTAAGAAAGGAAAAAAGGGAGTCTTGTCTGCAAGATAGATTAGGAAGGCCTATTTACATTTCTTTGTTCTTCATCACATCCAGAGGGAGTGATCTCAGGCCGAGCTCTTTGTGAGGTGCCCTATCTCCTCCAAAGACACTTGGGATCTATAGTGGCACCAGGTTAGGATTTCACCCTTGAAGTTCATCAGCTTAAACATTTTAAGGGGAAAATGTGACAGGGAAAGTGTGGAGCAGAAAGAGAGAAAAAATGGATATGGGCAAAATTTTAGCTGTAAAGCAGAGACTGAGGGGTCCAGCACATGTTTTGCCTCAGGGTGATTCAGGTGTATCTGATCAGGAAGAGGTGATGCCAAAGGCATCTGAAGGAAAACCCGATGGAGGAGTAGCACAGACGAGCACATGCAGTGCCCTGTGCCTGCCCATGTTCTCTTGCCTTCTCCTGGCAGTCACCTTGGGGAAGTGTGGTAGATTAGTCAGTCCTTCCTCTATTTATTTGTCTCTATCTCAAGAGTAAATGTGGATTGTATTTTCTGATGTTTGCCTACAGCAGCTTTGTTTCTGATCTCTTTTTTTTTTTTCTCTCTCTCTCCTTCCCTCCACGCCCACTGCCCAGCTGTGATGGCCCTCTCCACAGGAGAGGTAAGTCTCTCTGGATAGTTCAGCTGCCAGGTAAATGCTGGGGGTCTGACACTGCCCAGCCCTGGTGCCCTGGGGCAGGAGGAGGGATGGCACCTGGGCCTTCAAGCCCAGGCAGGTGCTCTGACCTCTGAATCCAAGGGGATCCAAGTTGTTCTGTGCTTCATGCTGAGCTGGCAACAGGAAAGGGTCTCAGACAAGGTGCAGCAGTCCAGACAGACACAAGCATTTGTCTAAGGTTCAGAATTCAGGGACACTATTGTTGATGACTATGTTGATTAATTACTGTTTTTTTACCTTTCCTTTAGGATGAGAGACTGGAGCTGTGGCACAGCAAGGCTTGCAAGTGCGATTGCCAAGGGGGCCCTAACTCGGTGTGGTCCAGCGAGACGAACGGCTTAGAGTGCATGCCAGGTAAGGGAGGGAGCCTTTAGCTGTGTTTGTCTGGTGCCCTTCAGGGGTTTCCCCTTTGCACCTGGCAGTGCAGAGCTGGCACATCCCAAATCCAGCTGCTGATGGGGCTGGTGGTGCTGAACCACTGTGAGGTGAGGGGATGATCCTGCACCATCAGGCTGAGGCAGCCACCATGCCTGGGCCTGGGGAGGTCACCTGGTGTGGCCCATGCTGGCCAGGGACAGTGGGCATTTGTCTCTCTCCCCCTGGAGTCCTTGCTGCTGGTGCTTCCAGAAACTGGCTGGGGCAGCTGCTGCCATGTGTAGGATTTGCTGTAGGGAACCTTTTGTACCATGTAGGCTCATTCCCCCTTGCTGCAGTTCAGGCTGTGACATCTTCTGGACTCTCCAGGGATCAAGAAAAACAGTTTATTCCTTCTTTGCAGCATGGGAAGGGAAGGGAAGGGAAGGGAAGGGAAGGGAAGGGAAGGTGTGTAGGGGTGTTTCTCACATTAGCATTATGTAGCTGAGTAATGAAGGCATTTCCCTTGTTCAGGTAGAATGAGAAACATTTCCACTGTAACTCCCAGCTGTCGCTGTTCCCAGAGAGGGGCTTTGCATTCCCCTTGCCCAGCCCAGCCCAGCCAAAGTGGTGTGGGCTGGTGTTCCCTGCTGCCTGGGACAGTTTGCAGAGCAGCCATGCAGAGCTGGCATGGCCAAAGGGAGCAGCCAGCCTCGCAAACACTGCAGGACTTTTCCCTGGCTTGGCAGTAATGTGTTCAGTGGTTCAGCTGCTTTGGCTGGGCAGGCACCAGGAGTCTGTTTTGGCAGGCCCCTGTGCATGGCACAAACGGACTCCCCAGAAGGTGACCTGCTAATTGCATTAGGGGAGTGGGGTCTGTGGATTAGTGTTGCTAAAAGTGAAGTTGGGTGGTGTTTGAGATAAGCCTGACAAACAGTAAACACACAGGGCCACCCTCCTGCACTAGGGGAGCAAGGCTTTTAATGTGGTAGAAAAGCATGATGTTTCCATGCCTGGAGGAAGGCAGTACAGTGGCTGTATGTTTTCATGGGGAAAAACATGTTAATGAGGTTCCAGCTGAGCAAGATATGTTAATGAGATATTGATGCATGCAATATTGACCTAGTAGAGCTTGCTAATGAAACATTGACCACATGGCTGCAGTGCTGGGGAGTTGCACTGGGGGAGCCACAGTCATGCCAGGTTCTGGACACCCGCTGAGGCTCCCCATATGCTGATTGTTTTTAACACGAGGCACCACGGTGATTGTTCAGGCATGGACAAGGAGAGGAAACCTCCTGCCCACAAGTGAAGCTGCACAGAGCTTTGCTTGCTCTTTTATTGCTGAGACTGTGAAACAGACTATGCTAAACTGGAGAAAGGGACAGAATTTTCTCTGGGGACTTCAGAGGCTCCACAGGCTGCAAAATCAGAAGATGCTGCCCATGATATAGATGTTTGTCTAGGCACTTGAGTGCCTTCATTCTGTGTAGCTTGATACACAATGATAACCTGATCACATAAAAAAAGATGATAACAAAAAACCCTGCAACTAGGTCCAGGTAGCATGAAGGTGCTCAGCATCACTAAAGTCTTGCCTTCCAGAGCTCTGTGGAGTCACCCACCAGAGAAGGTTTAATGCTGCAGGAGTTTTGCAGCCAGTGGTAGTCATGTTGAATTTCTCACTACTGCAGAAGACAGCTGTGGGGGCAGGATTGTTACCCTGGAGATCTGCAGTCAAAAGCTGAGATGGAAATCCCTGAGGTCTCAGCAGGGCTGAGCATGACACCTCACTGGCAGCAGAGCCAAAACGTGCAAGTTTTTCACATGGGAAGGCCACCTCCAGACACAAAGAAAGTTCCCATAGCAGAAAATGCAGATCTGAGGGTGCTTGTGGAAGGATGACCAGAGCTGGCTCAGCAATTTTGCCATGCAAGTAGAGCCATAAATCAAGACAGTCATCAGAGGGGCAGGAGGTAAAGCCCAGCAAGAAAAGTGCCCAGCATTACTCACTGACCAGGCAAATCCAGGTTGATGCCTCCAGTCAGGCTCTTCTTCCACATGCTTACAAGAGGGAGATTCAGACTGCAACATCTGAATAAAGCCTTTCCTGAAAAATGGTGCAGTAAGAACAAGTCTAGTAAGTTTGAGAAAGAAGAGTTAGAAATTAACATAAGTGAAGGTTAGAAATGAAGACCCTATGGTCTCAGGGTAGGTTGTGGTCTAGGATAAGAGCATTCCCAGCATCCTAATCAGGAGAAGAGAGAGCAATGAAACCCCAGGCAATGTTCACAATATGTCTGCAAACACACCCAGAAAACAGAGCCACTTCTGTCCCTTACATGTTTTTGCCTTTTTTCTGCAGAGTGTCCCTACCACAAGCCCCTGGGCTTTGAGTCTGGTGCTGTGACCCCAGACCAGATCAGCTGCTCCAACCCTGAGCAGTACACGGGCTGGTACTCCTCCTGGACAGCCAACAAGGCCCGCCTCAATGGCCAAGGCTTTGGGTGAGCTCAGAAATGCCTCCCTGAGCCGTCCTGGGGGCTGTGGGGGCTGGGGAGCCCTGGCCGTGTGCGGGCAGGAGGGTCTGCCTGGGAGGGCACGGTGGAGGACAGAGCCACTGGTGTCCCCCCAGGTGTGCGTGGCTCTCCAAGTACCAGGACACTGCCCAGTGGCTGCAGATCGACCTGAAGGAGGTGAAGGTGATTTCGGGGATCCTGACACAAGGGCGCTGTGACGCGGACGAGTGGATGACCAAGTACAGCGTGCAGTACCGCACCGACGAGAACCTCAACTGGGTGTACTACAAGGACCAGACTGGCAACAACCGGGTCAGTGACCTTTGCTCCTGGGCCCCGGTGGGACGGTGGCATGTTTGGGGACAACAGGTCTCAGAGGGGAATCCTGTGGGAGCAGCAGGGTGGATGGGTCTCAGTGCTCACTCTGTCAGGGAGCAGCACAGGGAGAGGCCATTCCCCCTGAGGTGAGAGGTGTCATGCTGACCAGTGCAGGAGCACAAAATACATGATTTGTGTTTTCTAATGATCATACTGGAGTCCAGATTAACCTCAGAGGCATTAGCTGGCATTGCAGCGGAGGCAGCACTGCCATGATAAATCCCCTTTCTCTGCTGTGGCCACACAGCCCCAGCCATGCTTTGGCACTGCACAGAGGTTTATTTTATTGTCATGTCCAGAAAAGTGTGTGATCCTGGTGCAGAAAAACCCTTCAGACAAAATCTGCAGCTAGTTAAGTCATAACCCACTAAACCATTCTCGGGCTGCACTCCTTACTGGTTGACTTGAAACAAAAAATTGCATTGGGGAGATATAATAGAGTTGTCTCTGATCCTTGTGCAGTCCAGCTGGGCTGGGGGATGCCACAGCTGCTGCCTCCCAGGTGTCCTCAATGACTATCTGTGGGAATAGCCCCGTCCTAGCAGAGGAGGCTCTGCTGGCTTTGCTGAAGTTCCTGCAGCCCTGAGGAGACGCTGAGGTTTCCCAAACACACAGGTCATGGCAGCAGATTTGACATCCAGCCAAGGAATGGGAAAAGGGCCCTCAAATATATTTTTTCATCTATATTTGCTTGTGTAGGAGCCTGGCTCATGAACTTCAAAGTGCAAAGTCAACCATGCTCACTCCAAGTAAGCAGTGCCTTGGTACAGGAAGGCAAATGAGAGAGATTGAGATGAGAAGATTTTTCTAGCCTAACCACAAAAAGTGCAGGACTGATGGGGGGAAATGGCCGACTTAGAAAACTGAATCAGTCTGACAAAAATCATCTGCATCTGGTTAATTTTAAAGTCTTTTGAGGGTGGAGGGCAAGGAGCCTGCTCCTCTGCTCTGCACAGGCACCCCAAACTCATGGGACATGGCTCCCAGCCCCTAACCATGCACCCCTCCCTTTGCAGGTGTTCTACGGCAACTCGGACCGCTCGTCGTCGGTGCAGAACCTGCTGCGGCCGCCCATCGTGGCCCGCTACGTGCGCCTGATCCCGCTGGGCTGGCACGTGCGCATCGCCATCCGCATGGAGCTGCTCGAGTGCCTGCGCAAGTGCGGCTGAGCGCCGTGCCTGGGCTCCGGGGCTCCGGGGGCTCCGGGGGCTCCGGGGGCTCGGGGGGGTCCGGGGGCTCTGAGGGCTCCGCGGGCTCCGGGCCTGTCTGCCCACACAGGCACCCCTCTCACAGTGTGAGCGCCCAGCCTGCAAGGGCAAGCGCTGGCTTGAATAAAACGGGAATGAAACACACCGTGCCTGGTGACACAGTGATGGGGGCTGTGCAACATGCACCGGGGAAAAGGAAGGTTCCAGGCCATGGCTGGGATGCGGTGCCTCCAGCCTGGGTGTGAGGTTGGGAAATGATCACCAGATGCGCTGTGAACACTGAAATACGGGCAGGTGGGGTCCAAAGGCAGGGCTTGGATTCTCTTCAGGAGGGCAGGTATATGCCAGGACAGACATCTCACCCTCATGCCCTGAGACAGGGTTGGGGCCAGACCTGGCCTGTACAAGGGCCCCCTTCTGAATCTCACACTCTCACATCACCTCATGTTTGCTTGTGTCAGGAACCCTCAGACCTGAGCTGCTGTGGCTGGTTTTGGGACAGATATTAGTGCCTTGAGCACCAGGTGAACAAACTCTGTCTGTGTCCCCTGTGGATGTTTGGGCACAGATACAGGGACTCACTCTTCTTAACTGTTTGACCTCCATGGCCCGATCTCCAGTGGGTGTTTAGCACCCAAGAAATTTGGAGCATATGGATGATGAACACATCTTTCTGATGTGAGAGCCCAATTACTAAAGTTGATATCCCTGCTTCAGCCCAGGAGCTGATGCCCAACACTGCCTAGGTGGGAACTACAGCCCCACAGCTCCCATGAGGGAAGGTTGTGGGGAGCTCTTGAGCGATGGCTTTGGTTTGCCTTCCCACACACCTGTGGCACAAACCTGGCAGGCACCATTGGCCTTTTCCCTATTTTCTGACCATCTGTGTATCCATCCCAAAGAGTCACAGCATCAGAACCTGAATGGTCTCAGGGGAGAGAGGAGAGGCATGAAGACAGTGGCACTGAGGCAGCCCATCTTCTGCTCCTGTCCTCTCCTTATCCCTATGGGCAGAGAGGTGAATGCTCGGTGTGCAGGGCAGGAGTACTGATGTGACTAAAAACAAATGAGATGTGACCAAAAACATGCGAAAAGCCTTTGGATGGCTGTGCAATTCATCACATTCATTTGTAAGAGCAGATGTTTCTGCCTTGTTTTATTCCTTTATGAAGAGACAAGTAATAGCTATCAGGGAAATAAGCTCTTCTGGCAAGTCTGAAGGCTGTTCCACGAACCAACAGTATGAAGTCTTCAGAGATGTAGGCAAGACCAATTCCCATCTGCTGAGATGATTGCTACACACCAGCACTCCCTTGCTTCCCTACCACCTCCTCATTCATGGGTAGGATTTTTGCCTATCCACAAATTGGTCTAGGGACACATTTTCTTAGTAAGAAATTACTGTGTGGTTCTCTTAATGCTGAACAGTCAAGGCAAACTCTATTGAGAAGATCCACTGAGCTCGAGGCACTTCCTCAGCAGCCAAGCTGTGGGACCAGTATGGGATAGCAGCCTCCCTGGAGGCACTGCACATCCAGCACCAGGGGGACAAGGGCTCCCCAGCAGCCATCACAGCTAGCACTGAAAGCTGAAGCATTTCCAGGCCCTGGATGCAGTTGCCAACATGGTAACACACAACTCTCCCTGCCCTAAAAGCACCACAGGCAGCTCTGCTGCATGTCCTGATGGATGGGGACAGGGGAAGGAGCCTCAGTGCTGATGATTTCCTGCATGACTGAGGAGTGGAGGGGTGGCTGTGAGGGGCAGAAGGATTAACTGGGCACAGGAATATTTGTACCACCCCTTGTCTGTGACTGGTCTCTGACAAGCTCCTATGCACAGTCCAGAATTTTCCAGTTGTCTGGTTTTGGAAATGCACCCAATGGCAAAGGCCAGAATCTCCTGGGAGATTTGGAAGAGCTGGCAGGCTTAATACACAGTCTGAATGGATGGACCCCACATCATTATACACCAAGGCACCATACTAAAATACATATCTTCACATGACTGATCCTACATAAACACTATAGTAAAACCTTGGAGGAAGAAAATACTTTCTAGGTAGAAGGGACCTGTGCTATCACTCTTCCAGCCTCCCATCTTCAAAGAAATCACTAGACCTTTTTTCTAGATTGAGATGTATGGCAATACATAAGATGGAACACAGTGCATTTCACAGCTCATTTGCCTCTTGCCTTGCCCTGTCTTTTGTCTGCAGTTCACCTCTCCAGCTTGTGTGGGGAAGGGACCTACTTGTGACTTGCAACTAAATGGTTCCTGCTAAAGCAGGAGTTTCTGTTCTGATCCCTGTTATGCAGCTCGCTTGCTAATTGACCTCTAGAAATTCACTTAACCTCTGCCTCTTATATAAAGAGTGCTGAGAAGCTCAATTAATTAAGTGGTCCTAAAATGCTTTTAGAATTGTGTTTGACTTCCACTTCTGCATAAATTCAGCATGTTGGAGTAACAGTGTGACTGAGGTCATCATGAAAGAGACAGCACCAGCGGAAGTGTAATTACATAAATACAAAATCTTTTCCTCATCATCATAGAATCACGGAACGGTTTGGGCTGGAAGGAACCTTAAAGATCATTTAGCTCCTATCTCTCTGCCATGGGCAGGGGCATCTTCCACTAGACCAGGTTGCTCAGAGCCCCATCCAGCTTGGCCTGGAACACCTCCAGGGATGGGGAGTCCATAGTTTCTCTGGGCACTCTGTCCCAGTGCCTCACCACCTTCATAGTAAAGAATTTTTTCCCGATATCTAATCTAAACCTGCCCTCCTTCATCTTAGAGCCAATCCCCCTTGTCCTGCACTTGTGAAAGTTCCTCTCCAGCTCTATTGCAACTTCCTTTAGGTACTGGAAGGTGCTACAAGGTCTCACCAGGGCCTTCTCTTCCAGACATAAATCTCTCAGCCTGTTTTCATAGGAGAGGTGTGCAGCCCTGTGAACAAATNTAGTTTCTCTGGGCACTCTGTCCCAGTGCCTCACCACCTTCATAGTAAAGAATTTTTTCGCGATATCTAATCTAAACCTGCCCTCCTTCATCTTAGAGCCAATCCCCCTTGTCCTGCACTTGTGAAAGTTCCTCTCCAGCTCTATTGCAACTTCCTTTAGGTACTGGAAGGTGCTACAAGGTCTCACCAGGGCCTTCTCTTCCAGACATAAATCTCTCAGCCTGTTTTCATAGGAGAGGTGTGCAGCCCTGTGAACAAATTAGTGACCCTCCTCTGGACATGCTCTAATAGGTTCTCGTCCTTCTTGCATTGGGAGTTCAGACCCGGACACAGCACTCCAGGTGGAGTCTCACNCTTAGAGCCAATCCCCCTTGTCCTGCACTTGTGAAAGTTCCTCTCCAGCTCTATTGCAACTTCCTTTAGGTACTGGAAGGTGCTACAAGGTCTCACCAGGGCCTTCTCTTCCAGACATAAATCTCTCAGCCTGTTTTCATAGGAGAGGTGTGCAGCCCTGTGAACAAATTAGTGACCCTCCTCTGGACATGCTCTAATAGGTTCTCGTCCTTCTTGCATTGGGAGTTCAGACCCGGACACAGCACTCCAGGTGGAGTCTCACTAGAGCAGAGCAGAGCAGAGGGAGGGAATCCCCTTCTTCACCCTGCTGCCTCACACTGCTTTCAACTCAGTCCAGAATACAAGTGGCCCTCTGGGCTGGAGGTGCACTTTGTTGTCTCAAGTTGAACTCCTCATCCAGCAGCAGCCCCAAGTCGTTCTCCTCAGGGGTGCTCTTGATCTGTTCCTCCTCCAATCTGTATTTCTGCTTGTGAGTTTCTTGACCCACATGCAGGATCTTGCACCTGGCTTTGTTGAAGTTCATGAGGTTTGCACAGGCCCAGCTCTCAAGCCTGCCCAGCTCCATCTGGGTGGGTTCCCTTCCCTCCAGCGTGTCAACTGCACCACAGGGGTTGGTGAGAGTGCACTCAATCCCACTGTCCATGCTGCTGACAGAGGTGTTAAAAAATCCTGCAGGCCTTTACCTGCAGAGATAGGGAGACCAATGTATGGCTTTGCAACTGCATGAAACACAAGGGATTTGAAATAGGAAGTAGGACCAAGAACTGCTTTCAGCTTTATGACCTGGATTTTTAGGATGGGATGTGTAGAGAGAAGTGAGGGAACACAGGGTGCTGAGAAGTTTGTTCCCAGTCTAAGTTACCTGATCAAAGACTGCCTTAGGCCTCCAGACCAGGCACTTTATTTGTAAGTCAATGGCCTCTTTATCTTAATAGGTACATGCAGGAATTATCTCTTTACTTCCATCCAGAGAAAATGTCCACTCTGCCCTCCATCCCATGGGGGTCTGATACTGACCGCACTGGGGATATCACGTCAAGGTGCTCAACCTCTTCAAGGACATGGCCACTCCTGTTTCTGGAGCTCTGCAAGGGGTACAGAAAAGGGGCTACTAAATGAGATTGTTGAAAGAGTAAGAGCCAAGTAAGGTTTTAAGAGTAAAGTCAAGTCCCCCAGAGTACTGGGACCTCAGGGAAATGCATTCCAACCCCATTTCTGGATGGAAATGTTAAAATGCTGGACTGTTTGTCCTGGTGGAAGTTGAAGCCATTAGCTCAGGCTGGAAGTTTCCCACTTGGGGAGGTGATGGGCACAGTTCAGTGCAGGCACTGGCAGCAGCCTGGTCTCATCAAGGCTGTGGTTGCTGCACAACCCATCAGGCAGCTGTTTTGGAGGGATCTAACAGACTGCAAGTCCTGACTTTCAGCAAGCCTTCCTGGAGCTCAAAGGGAAAGAAGGGAGGCCCAGGAAAAGTGGTCCCAACTCCTCAGTTTGTTTCCAATTACCCCAAAGAATGACAGACTAGCAGGGAAATATTTAAAGTTCTTTCAAAGCTGCACACAGTAACAACAAAACCTCATAGCCAGCATATATTAAAAAGGAAGCCATCAAAAACTCCTATTGTTGACAGCTCAACACCTCAACATTTGCCTAGAAGTGTCTCAGTTTACATGTCACAGTGATGAAATGGCATCATGACACTTTTCCTGTGGTGAAGACTGTGGACTGGAAACTTTCAGGGCCTTTTGATTTCTGGTGGTGCCTGCTGAGGGGCTTGCTGGGTTGGTGCTGTTCAAAAGAGAGAACAGCAGAGATTCGTGCCCTGAAAGGAAGATAATCTGCCCTGCAATGAGACTAGAGGAACTGTGGGCAGAAGGTGCTCCAGAGATATTGCCCTATGGAAACATCCCATGGAAACATCAGGCTTGTGGACAGATACAAGGGGCCTCTCAGATGAGGGAGTCAGCCAGGACCTGGCAGGGACCCACTGGGCACAGGAGTCCTGGTTCTGGTCCGTTCCACTCATCTGAGCCAAGCTCACTATGAAGAGGAGCTCTGGAGGAGACGTGTCAGGAATAAGATCAGCTGTTGAACAATGCCAGTGTTCTAGTGCAAAATCTGCATTTTTATTAAAGACATATTTTGGAAGGCCCATTCAAAAATACATTGTGCTCAGTAAAAATTAACCATTTCCATGCTGATAATTAAGGTTACCACAGGATTTTTTTTTTCTCTTTTAGAATATTTACAGCAACAATAGAAATTGTACAGAAGTAAAGAATGGAATACATGCTCAAAAAAAATTTGGTAAGGTGTACCAACAACATGATACAAAGGGTTGTATACAAACACTTTACAAATGGTTTATTAACTTGCATGAAGTCATCCTTAAATATTCAACACATTTTAAAATCAATTTGTATTCCAGGATTAAAAAGGCTAACACCACAACATATTCCTTCCACAACAGAAAGCACGGTAGAGTTAAAAGTTTGTGCGCTTTAGATTTCTAGTAACTGTTAAAAAACATCAGGGAATCTTATCCATAAATTTAGAAGTTTTGAAAGCTGCCTCCCCAGCCTGTTAATCTGTACTGGCAGATAGTGAGAAAACAAAAGATTTTCCTAAATTTCATTTTTCCCTTTTTCTTCCAAATGACACAAATTTAAAATTAAACATTCCACAGCGGAGACCTAAGCAGTCCTGGAATTCCTTATCAGATTAACCAGATTTTAAAATGCCTGCATAGAACTTCCAACAAAATTATGGTTTCTGGGAAGATTTTAGCTTATTGTTCCATATGATCTAAATATAAAGTTACTTCTTTCCATTAGTCATATCCTTCAGTAGTACGAGTCTAAGATGTGCACTAGCAAAAAAAACCCAAAAAAACAAAAGGAAAGTTGAGATTGTTCCCTATGCTTAAAGTTTTGCCTTGTAACTGAAGAGTTAAAAGCTCTGCCACTGGATTTACATGTCAGGAGTTTACACCAAGAGGTTCATATCCTACGGGAAAATTGAACAGCTTCCACCTTGTGCTATGAACATGCTTTATCTTTATGCTAATGGAAAGCTCTACAACAGCAGCTACTTCACAACGCGTTTCTACGCCTGTACAATTAAGATGCCACCTTGCATTTCTCAGAAGGATCCAGAGAAACAAAACCCTGTGAAAACAGAGACCTGGTGGAATGAGAAGCCTGGCAGGCAGCGTGTTCTGGTGGGGGCACAATGAGGTAAGGTATCTCACCCAGATGAAAATGGAAAATTAAAATGAAGGAAATCCTGAGCAAGTCTAAGGATAGCTGTTTGAGTAAAACAGCAAATAGGGTGGAGTAGTAGATAAGGCCTCTAACTCCCTGAAAATCTGCACTAGAGAAACAACAAAGAACAAGGCAACTGCAATATTTGAGAACCACAAGGGGAAGGCCAAGGGAAGACTGCAAAGCAGTGCAAAGGATGGCACTGGGATTCTAGAGGGAGAGCTCAGATGGCTTGGAGGTTTCAAAGTATTTCAGATGAAGGCCTAACAGTATTTTATTACATGGTTGCTAACAGTACCTAGAGGAAGAATCTTTTTAGATATCTCTTCAAAATTTGGAGTCAGTAATAAGCTCAGAATAAACAAACCCGACCTCAACCACATTCTGCAAGAGAGAGGAGGTAGATTGACTTGCAGAGAAGACAGGAGATGTGCAGTCATTCTTATGCTAAGACACAAATTCCATGTTCAAGCTCTTGGGGCACATTTCAAGAGTCACTTTTGCCCAGCTGCATATTTTGTTATGTTCTAAAAGAGCCTGAGAAGCAATCTGATTTGGTGGAATGAAAGCATCCAAACATAGTGATGCCAGTCCTCTCACACTTGGCCTGCACCTTCCACTGAGTAGGTCAAATCCCAGCTTTTGCACCAAACAATTGGCTGTCCACAAGGTCACAAATCTGTATCCAAGCAGAACTCATAGCAAGTAAAATTCAGACCTACTTCATCAGATTTACCTATGCTGTCTCATGTGGTATTAAGACACTCCACAGAGAGAACAGATTACCTAACACAGCTTTTTTCTTACAATTGAAAGAGGATCTCCTATAAAATCTGCTTTGCTAATTTTAATGAAATTTACTTTGTGACTGCAAAATGAGGAATCTTCTGTTTCAGTACAACATTCAGTACAGCACAAGCCTTCACTTGCCTGATGAGCCTAAGCATTGATGCACTGCTGCTGCTTGACCATTTGAAAAAGGTGCCAACATCTAAATTTTCCAAGCTTTGTTATATTAAAAGGGTTTACTCCAATCACCCCATTTTAAAAAAAGGCCAGAAGTTAAATGGCTGTTTTCCTCCTTCACTACAAACCCAGTTCATGAATGGTTAATATCACGATACTCTTAGAAAGAGCTGTCTAGGGAAAGGCACCTGCTCTTAAATAGTGTCTTGATTTAAAAGTTATTAAAAAACGGTTACATAGGGCACATCACCTTTCCAACCCTCTTCTGTGGCACTCCTATTTCAAATGGTGGGCCTCCTAACATGAACAACATCCTAGATGCATGGTTTGTGATATTACCCCATTGACAGATGTAGTATGTATGCTAGCTGGAATGAAAAAAGATAAACATTCACTGCCACTCCACAGTTTGCAGTATATCATATATGGCTATCCTTTTCATACTCTGTGTGACTGGAATGCAAATATTCTCCCAGCTCTACTCTGACCGTGATCAACACATACAGAATTAATTACATGCAAGTATTTTGAAGCATGTCTCCCTATCAAATCATTGCAAGACAACAAAACAATTAAACATGAATAAAACCCCCAATAGTTCTAGAGCACAGCTCCTCTTTAAAGTGGCTAGGTTTTGCCTCAGCTACCTAGATCACAACAATGCTTTCAGAACTGTATAGTCTGTATTCCCATAGGTTCCCTGTGTTCTTATAAGCAGGTCTACAGAACTGTTGAGAATACATAGCTTTTTCTTTTGAACACAAGAGTCTACTCAGCTAACACCTCATCAGCTTTTGAAGAAAAAAAGAAAAGGTTGGCATGTAGCTTTTTAAACAAGTGAGATTCATCTCCCAAGAGATCTAACTGCAATGACAAAGAAGGTGAAGAGCCTACCACAGGCCACTGCTTCCTGAGAGTCACTCCAGCCTTGGTCCCAGAAGCAAGTTGGTGTGGTAGAGAGAAAGGTGACAAGCCAAATGATGACCTGAGGATGCCTCATGCACTTTGAAGTTTGAAGCCTTTCAAGATTTAATATTGATCTAAAAGAACAAGTGGTGTTTGGGGAATGTTTTAAGAGACAAATCTAGGATCACTGACTTCCTGCCAAGAACTCTGCCCAGGGCTCTCCTGGCAACCTCTCAGAGGGGCAACAAAGCTTGGACTGCAATAAATGGAGCAAAAAGTGTTCAACAGGTCAAAGGGACTGCTCTCTGTGGCCAGGTCTGTTGAAAATAGATGTTGTTCCAGGTTAATACATATACATGGCAGTTTAAAACGCCAGCTTAGACACTTACACAATTTAAGTTAGGATGAGCTTAAGGTGCTTTTTTTTTTTAATTAAAAAGAGCTCAAGAGCTATAAAAAAACATACAGACAAGTTTAGGCAGCTTGAGTTCTACAAAATGACTACAATTAATTTCTGAAACTTAGTTTCTTTTTTATTCACATAATCAGTGATGCCGTAAGGCGAAAGATTGCCAAAGAATAAAATGCCAAAGAATAATGGAATCCTTTATACTAAATAAATCTATAGAGCATGTAGCACAGGACTGACAGACCAGTGAAAAGGAAAGCTCACACTTACAAAATAGTTTGCTCTGTAATTCTCTTCCTCTTTATTAAGTCAGAAAATCTCAGTGACTATAATAAGACTCCTTAGAAAACCTCGACAAAATTACATTAGCTGTATTCTAAATATTGGGAAGCTAGACCAAGTTAAAAATACACAATTCATCCCAGCACCAGCTGGCCAAGCTGCTGGAATTTCTTGAAGAAATTACTACATACATTCAACACAATTTATTATTCAACTGAAAGCTACTACAGTTTGTTGAATTCAAGAGGAAAATGCAGTATGAAGTAGAAACAAGTTTCAGTAAATATGGGCCACCAAATATTCAAACATTCTCGGGTCACCTTTGAAGATTTGCTAACTACTTTAAACAACTATATTTACAGTCAGGGATTACCCTGATTTAACTTAATGGGTACAGAGAAAAAAAAATCCTTTTGAAACATTTTTCCTTGCTAGAAATCGTAACAACCACATATAGCCTAGTATCAACATCCCCAGCATGAAGATCCAGAAGAGTCTGAAGAGACTGAACATTCCCTGTGAGACTAATGCAGAATCATCAAGGCTGGAAGAAACCCTTAGGATCATCCAGTCCAACCACCAACCACCCCAGCTGCCCCTAACTGTATCTCCAAGTGCCACATCCAGATGCTTCTCAAACACTTCCAGAGCCAGGGACTGCACCATGTCCCTGGACAACTTATTCCAATGCATGAACAGTCTTTCAGTGACCTTTCCCCCCCTAATATCTAATTTGAACCTCTCCTGGCACAACAGAAGGTCATTTCCTCTCATCCTTTCACTTGAGACGTGGGAGAAGAGGCTGAGCCCCACCTGGCTGCACCCTCCTTTCAGGTGGTTGTAGAGAGCAATGAGGTCCCTCCTGAGATTCCTTTTTCCAGACTAAACACCCCCAGCTCCCTCAGCCTCTCACAAGACTTGTGCTCCAGGCCCTTCACCAGCTCTGTTGCCCTAAAAGAGACATTCAAACTGCACTGCTTAGAGCCCCACTCTCTCAGGCAGTGCTTCTGTGAGGGATTTCAGTGGTACCAGCTCTTTTCAAAGCAGGGCTCATGTAGCTGTGACCAAGCAATGAATCTAACAGGGACTGCTAAAATAAGCTGCCAAACTCTGACATTGACAACAAGTAAATGCCACAATATTTTTCCTGGATGCCCACTGAAATTAAAAAAAAACTGAATACCCTTTCATGTCTATTGTATTTATATATGCTATATATATGATATATCAATACAGTATATATCATATATAGAGAGATATTATATCTTGTATTTATCTATAGAAAAATCACATGCACATTTCTTGCAGGCAATTGACAAAGGAAGAATTCCTATTTTGTAATTTTTCAAATTTAGCAGACGTATTTTTAGTCCTGGACAAAACTGATGCAACATCCTTCCATACTGTTTTTTCTGATAACAATTTTTACAGTAGTGGTGCCGAATTTGCTGTTGTTAGAACTTTGGTATGACTCAAGAGGTACTGAATATCATGTCCAGTTTGCATTGTTATCCAAGTTGGAAGTTCAGCTTTTACTGCCTGGCTGCTTCTTTTAACTACATCTATGGCTAAATCATCCAATTTACATTCAGGTTAATCTCTTTTTGGAAAAGACAGTGTATTTGCAAGTACAGTGTCTTACGAGGACAGCATCTGGAAAACAAACTATGCTGCAGAGTAATGAGGGAGTAGAACTAATGTGTTTAAAAAGGAAAGATTATATTGTTCTGACACTACAGGCCTGGCTCTCCTCTTATTGCACAAAGTTATTAGACTGGCATAACTCTTGACTCCTACTGGCTCACCTGTGATTTACTTTACTGGTAACAAGAGAGGAATCAGGGTGTGTATTTGCTACACTTGACATTCACCAAGGTAAAGGCAGTTTTAGCTATGTTGTACAGGAGACTGGAACCCAAGATCTAGTATTTTGCTGAGACTGGTAGCTGAACTGGGTATGGAAATATTTGGATAGTAAGACCTAAGGAGAAATCAAGTTGCATGGCAACCCTCTCCCTCAATATCCAAATATCAGATTTGTAGCTTTAAATACATCCTGAAATATAATAAAAAGTGCAAGAGTAGTTTAAATTCTAATACAGTGATTATCTTATTAGTTAATAGATTGCTAGAGATGTAAAATACACATATGCATAAAAGCTTATACCATGATCTGCAGTGCCATGCTATGCTTAAGTGTCAAAGTTTTGCATTTCACTTGCAATTCATGCTGTGTTTCTTTGGTTTTCACCCCTGCTATTAAGTGGAAGAGCACCTGCTTTTGCTTGTAGTCATGGGGCACTTTATCTCTTCAGACGAAACAAAAATTTGGTACTGGGGCTCTGTGCTCTTGATGCAGAAATCCTGTTAATATTACTAGGAAAGCTAAGGACACAGGGGAGAACACACCACATTTAGATTACTGTACAGTTCTGCAGTCTCTTATATTTAGCTAATACTTCCAACTAAATAGCCCATAATAAAGCTTGGAATCGAGTGTTGTCTTTTGTTTGTTACTAATAATGCCTATAATACTGGGCTCTCATAGCCAAGCAAGATCCATACTGTTACAGTCACGTTTATATCCACATTCAACTTCCTTTTATTAGAAGTATAATACTGCACTTTATATCACAAATGTATAAAAAATATGGCAGATAGTGTCATAACAATACTTTTCTTTTAAATGAGTATATTTAAAAAACAGACAGTTATTTTCCATTTATATATATATTTATATATAGAATAAAATACTCCTGATGCAATATATAAATGTTACTGTTAGTTTTTTATAGAAACTACTGTAGCTGTTGCACTGCTTCACAATGTTTCAAACAGCTCAAAATAACTTTACATTATAACATAAAAGATATGATTATAACAGTACGATATTAGGTCATCATAAATAAATATTACAAATCCTATCAAATATGGAAGTTTAAAAAACAAATTTAAGACATACAATTTAACTTTAAACCCTTAACAGGGATACACTTTTATCACATAAACCCCACTGTTTTAACTAGGCAGCAAAAAATGTAGTAAGGGCATAGGCCTAGACAATGTTTTCACCCTTATAAGTGCCAATACATACCAGAAGTTTCCCAGCTTTCAGACAGAGATGTGCACTAAGCTGGAATGTAAATGAGAGAAAATGACAACGCATTTTTCTCCCTGACCGGCACACTCTGCCCGGCATCCAGTGACATTTCTGACGGCCGGTGCTTCACAGTTCCGCCTGCGTTCCTGTATCATCCCTGACTCTCGGTGGTGCCGACGGCACAGCCCCACACGTACACACTGCACACCTTTATAAAGCTGAAAATGGGTCTCACCATGGCCAGAACACACCGCTCCCCGCTGCTCCCCACCCACACCGGTCCTCTGCTGGAGCTCAGCTATTACAAGGCTGTCTCTTTGAGATCGTTCAGGTTGGGCATCCGCGCGCGGTTGGCGCGGCCGTAGCTGGGCCCGTTCTGTCCGCTCTTGGCGGGCAGCTGCTCCGAGAAGGGCGGCGCGTCGCCCACGGCCCTGTTCACGGGGGACACGTGCCAGGTGGGCTCCAGCTGGCCCGGGAGCTGCAGCGTCGGCCGGCCCTTGGGCTGCGCCTCCGGCCGCACCGTGCTGCTGCTGCCGCTGCTGGAGCCTTGGCTCATGGGATGGATCCGCACTTCAGGAAAAGAGGCTTTGGCTGGCTGGCTGGGTAAGGGCTGGAAGCGGGGCTCAGCGGCCACAGGATGGTTGGAGGAGAGGTGCAAGAGCTTCCGAAGAGATTTCAGCGGCTGGCTCTGAAAGAGACAGAAATGCTCAGTCACATCAGACTGTTAGCGTAGGAAAACATATTTAACTACATGAAGGTGGTCATATGCGGGTCTTTATTTGAGTGTGTGCGACACAAGGGCATGGAATGCCCAAATCTTGTGCTCAAGAATACAGAGTTGATTTGTGATTTTCATAGTTTCAAATTATACATATGTTAACTAACCTCCACCCCTACGTACTGGTTATCCTATTTGTTAGTTACTATCTTAAATCATACCTACGCTTTACCCTGAATTATATTTGATTTGGTTAAAACAAAGCTTCTCAATTATCTCCTGAGCTGGAGTCACACTTGATTCAATTAAAACAATAGTATGGAGCTGCTTGCAGAACGCTGACGTTCGTTCCAAGGCCAGGCTGCGTCAAATTCAGGTTCTGCTTCTTCTACCTTCCCCCCATCACCCGCAGTTAGCTTATACAGAAATTATTATTTTTAACTCTCCACTATCAAGACCTCCCAGAAAAAAGGGAGTCCTTTAGCCCTATCCTAAGCTGAACATCTTGAACTTTACAGGACTTCTTCACTTTTCGTTTATATTTGTTTGATGTATTTCATTCCAAGCTATGACTACACATCTGAGAAAATGTCTTCTCATCACAGTCCAATCTATTAGCTACCTTAAAAGATGGAACCTTTTCTCCCTCACAAAAAATTGCTCCCATCAATTATTTTATCCTTGTTTCCTTTGAAAATACAGGCATAGACAATTAGCTGTCCATCTGCCACTTCTGCTTTTAACTTAAAAACCTCAGCCACGTTTTTATGAGGAACAGATTTCAGAAATACAAGTTCTTGAAAATGTTGTGAACATAAATTAGGAGTTAGAGTGAGTCTTGAGTAACTATCTGCACTGAAACAGGGTCCAGCAGAACTTAGAAGTTATTTTGTTTGCTGGCAGCTGGGTGACAGACAGCTCTAGTCTCCAGCAGCTTCTTTCACTGGTGAGCAGGTTGAAGGTGACACAGGATTACTGAAAATGAGTAGCAAGAGCCTGGGGAAGCCTGAGTACACAAAGTGGTATGAAAGCAGTCTCATTAAATTCCACAGCTCACAGAGAAACTTCTTTCTTCAAACACTGCAGCTGCAACAAACCCTCTTTTCCAGTCTCCAGTGTGACAACAATGGAGCATGGCTCTGCCTTCCAAATATTGCCCACTGAGCTGGTTGTAGAACTGGAGAAGAAAAAATTGCACTAATGCAGTGCTATGCTCCAGGTATGTGGCCAGCTGAAACTGCAGTCTGTGCCAAGTATCAAACTCTGCTGAGCAGGAATCACCACTCCTTACAGGGCTGAGTTGAGTGGTTTTGTACTTTTCAGGGCTCAGTGCTTTTGTACAGCACTGCATTGCTACCACAGATGTGCACTGAAACACTGCTTGCCTGTAACACAAAAACAACCAATATTTTGACAGGCTCAAAGGCTGACAGAGGACATTTAGTCTCTCTTTTCCTTGTCATTCATGTCCACATTTTTAAAAAATTATGCAGGACTGCAGGTACATGATTTTTTTACATCCAGTAAGCAACGAATTAGAAAGTTGGGAAGCAATATCAAAAGCAATTCTTCTATTCACCAGAGAAAAAGCTGTCAAGATACATCAGTGATATTAATATATAGTTAATATAATGCCACTTACATGAGGCTGGATTTCTGTCATCTTCTCAGGATGCCAATCCTTCTGCCTGCTGCTCTGGTGATTGGAAGAATGAATGGCTTTCTGTAATGCCAAGACATCCTGACCTTCAGTGTTAGGCATCTGCAACAAAACATTAAATACTGGTCTCCTAATATTTTCTTAAGAGTAGCTGTAAATAATTTCCCACAGTTAATTAAAAAACACAAGTGAAGCCCATTATTGCAGCAGAATTGCAATGACCTCTCAATAACTGTCCCCATAGTAAGAGCAAGTGGCTGTGGACATCATGCAGATTTGCTCTACCCTTAGCCCTTAAAGCATTCACATGCTGTTAGTGTTATTTGCTGTAAGAAAGAGCAGTTAAACAAGGCCTCAAAAATAAAATTAAAAACAAAATATTGTTGAGCCTCATCTTCATTTAAAAAGCATTCCATACTGCAGTTAAGACCATGGATCAGTTCTATAAATTTGCTCCAGAGTGAAGCAGACCAAAATCCCTCTAAACTGATGTCTAGACTGGTATCACAAAACCAGGAGCCTTCTCTATTCCCATCTTTCTTCTCCTCCATAAATATGCCAAACTAAAGCAAAAATTAAGAAACAGCTGAAACTTTATGGCAGAAAGGTAATTTAAAACATACATGTAGCTTTTTATCTCATTTCAAGAATTCTAAGTAAAAAGAGGACAGTCAAAATGTAATCTATTTTCAATGCAATCTGTCTTTTGTCATGAACAATCAGAACAAACAAAAATACAACAGACACATGAGCTAAAGTTCTTTCCAGATAATCCACTGTTAGTATTTGATTTTTTAAAATTTATACATAAAGGAGTATTTTGTATAAATTTATGTATTTATGATATAGTTATAAACCAATCCAGGTTAATTTTCTTCTTGAATGAAACATAATGAGACAGATTAAACATACATAATTTCACAACTATTTCCCTCCCTTAGTCTTACTCCCAAGGCTCATTCTCTCTGGAACAACATATGTTACATCTTCACTATATCAAATACTAAAAAAAGGGGTTTTAGGCACAATCTGTTTCAGCAAAACTGCCAATTTTACTTAAATTTATTGAACTGGCCCAAGATACTTAACTGGCATGAAGAGGAAGTGATACCATGAAATTAAACCACATGCTGCAGTAGTCAGGAAAACAAATTTACTGGAGCATTTTACAGTGTTACTGTACTTAAAAATTAATACCATTGGTAGAGTGACTACAGGAAGTTTTTTCAAAGAAGAACTATGCTTTAAATTATTCTTTGAATTAAAAAGAGGAAAGAGGGATTTCTTGATGCTTGGATTCTCGCCGTTGGTTGAGTCTGTCTGCAATATAAGACACAAAAACTAAATGCACAGTATTTCAATTCAAGAGATCTGCTCCATACTATGTTAACTCTCTTTCTTTCTTTCTTCTTTCTTTTTTTTTTTTAATTCAACAATACATGTTATCAAGTCTATAATTTCCTTTCGGAAAATACAATAATGATTGAAAAAAGCCTATGGAACAAATTCAAGGAACTCAATGCATAGATAGCATGTAAAAAAAGATCAGCACACCTATTCTAATTTACATGTTCATTAGGAATACAGAATTCGTTTATTTCAAAGGCTTTTGGAAATAAACGGTTGCTCTTGTTGACTTTACTGAGCTTTGAATTAAATCCTGTAACTCTGGCAATAATTTTTATTTTTGATAATGACCTACAGCAGTATGACATTTCTTATTTTTATATTAAAAAAATATTAAAGATACTCTAACAATTATAGGAGTTGGTTTCAGAATGAGCAGTTGACAGTTACTCTAGGGAAAAAAACCTTTCTATTTTTAACTTGCAATAAGAGATGAGGGTCCAAGATGAATTATTTTAGTTCTAACATAAAGATGCTATTAGCAACTTCACGTATAGCTGCAAGTACACTGGCTGTTTATTTTAATTTCTGGAGCACAACCAAAGAGCTCACCAGTGGATGCATGAACAGCAAGCAGAACTATAAGGTACTAGAATTATAAATGGGTCTATATCTCCCCTGCTCTGGTGCAAACAAGCATAGGGCACATATATTGTGCCTTGCCTTTTCCTGTCTATCAGAAGATATCTTTATTTTGCAATAGAATTATTATATGACTAAATACAATGAAAAGTGCACTACCAACAGCAAAAGCTTTCAAATATCTTTCTCAGCTTCTAGATTTCATCCAAGTTAATGAAAATCACTAATTAGCATAGCTTATGTTAGGAACTTTATGGTCAGAGGAGTTTCCTGTTTCAAATTCAGTAAATTAAAAAGGAATGAAAGCATTGCTAAGAGAAATGCTCACCTGCAACTGTTTTTTCCAAAGCAGGTAATTTCTTCAGACCCATAGCTTGAAATAAGTGCCAAAATCTGCAAAACTCAGGCTCCTCTGAAGATAGTGCCTACTGACACTGCACAACCCTCATAGATACCAAATTGTTTGGTGGCAGATGACGTAAAACTGTGATTCTAACAATCCCCAAAACCTTTTGCTATGTTACTCAAACAGTTCAAACAATGAAAAGGAGAATAGTAAGAACAGCTCTGCAAAAACAATATTGCAAAGAATTCCCATGACAGGCAGTAACAATTGCTACCCCATGAGGCACTGCACCTGGAGAACTCTAGGCAGGAATGATTCATGGGAATAACCTACAGGAAGGAGCGTGAGGAACTGGAATCAGTTCTGGGCTATCAGATATTCTGAGAATGACATTAATAAGATGTCTTCAATCCAGTTTCAGCTATCTTTTATGATTCCTGTGATGACGATCACCAGCAAAATGAGACGTGCCAAAGGACATCAGAAGTAAATCACGGTTAGCTATTATGTGCTTCCTACCTCTGTGACAGTCCTCAGGTCTAGTTTGTTATTTCTTCCTGAAAGTCTGTGTTTGAGTAAATAACTGGGATTTCATACTTGTAGGTCTCAGAAAAAAACCTTGGGTAGCTACAAGCTATTAAGACTTTTAATAGGAATTCATAGAAAGCATTGTATGTGTAGTTGAAGAGCTAATATTACAGTGCTGTGAACAGCTTTTACTGCTAGCACCAAATCTGGTGCTGAACTGAAGGCAGTAATTATATTTTGTGCTGGAAGATCCTAAAGACTGTCCCAATGTTTGTTAGGTAGATGTCTTCAACTAACAGATGAAGAAGAACAAAGAACAGTGTCTCAGCCAGACACCTGTACACACATGAGTGGTACAGTCTGTGCCTAGATACTGTCCTGGTACTCAGCTGTAAACAGAAATGGAAGGAGGTTTCTCTGGCTCTAGTTTGATCCAAAACTCAAGTTGATCTCAGCAAGTTTCTAGCTGAGGGTGAAAGAGTTGAATCACTGTATTATTTCACTAAATTATTAATCTTTCTGCGAGATACCAGCTCTAGTTACAGTTTCTTTTCCCTTCTCTCTCTCTCTCTCTCTCTGTTCCACTCTACCCCTTTTCTTAAGAGTGAGAAGAAACAGTAGTAAGGATTACATATAAATATGCCTTGGCTTGTAATCAGCAATGGTTTTGGTAGCTATAGATCAAGGAGCTTTGATTTAGGTGTTTTTTGAGAGGCAACACAATCCAGTATGTATTTCTTTCACACAGTTCAAAGTGGAAGTAACTAATACACCCTCTATCAGCTGAGCTATTGGAGTGTTGTCTGCCACCATGTCTGGATGGCTGGAATCAAAGTACAGGGTAGCAATGCAAATTAACCACTTTTTCTTTTTCTTTTTCTTTTTCTTTTTCTTTTTCTTTTTCTTTTTCTTTTTCTTTTTCTTTTTCTTTTTCTTTTTCTTTTTCTTTTTCTTTTTCTTTTTCTTTTTTTTTCCTTGAAAATGCATCACTGGAACCAATGGCCTTAGGTGTGTTATCCTTACATGGACACTTTGGTATCAAACAGTGCCAGAGCTCTAATCTAGACAGTTAGTTCAGTTGTTTAATACAAATGATCATATTTGAACTGCACACAGGTGTGAGGGTGAGCAAGTTCAGAAGCAGAGGTAGATGCCACTGCTGTAAATCTAGCCCAGCAGGAAGGTGAGGTGCAGCTCTAAGTACTAGTTAATATACATATGTACATGTTCCACTCAGTTCAAAGAAATTAAAAAAAACCCACAAAACAACAAAAAGCCTGATAATCACTCCTCTCTCCCAATTTTCAACAGATCAGTCACCTTACTCTTTGACAGTAATTATTTTCATTAATAAATTCCCCTTTGCCAGGAGTAAGCATGATTTATTCAGTTCTGAGAATTAAAACTCTAACTGCATTTACACTTACAGGAACATTACAGCTTTAAATGCTTTACTGTTTCCAGAGCTGTCATGTAAGAATGAGATTATGCTTAGGTTACTTCAGTTCTTAGGGATATCTTAATAATAAACTTTATGAAATGTTAGTATACCATTACTTTCTAATAAAATAAAGTCCTTTCTCCCTCCTAAAAACTGTAACAAAATGTATGAGAGACCAAAGACTTATACTGAATTAACAAAAGCCACAATCCATTTCCTCAACAAAACACAGAACACTTAAGAATGGTTAAGACACATTATCCTTATTCCAGTCATGGAATGCAGCAAGAAGACAGAGCTGATACCAAGACACTTCCATGAAAAAAACTGGAAAGAATTCTCATTTGTAACACTCGCATTTTCTCTGAATGGGTGCCTGAAACTATTCAAGCTCTGGGGACATGCAACAATGAATTTACTGTTCTTGGAATGGTATTGCCATAGCCTCAAAAAGAATTTGTTGCAACATCTCCGTAAAACTTGCATCAAAACTGGCTCTCAAAGGGTCTGAATGCAACCAGAGGTGCACACAAGAAATATGTGAAAGGGCAGAAAAATCAACCCTCAACAGGAGAAGAATTTGACTTTCATGTCATGAAGAGAGAAAATACAAGAACAAGTGTACACACACACAATCATGAATAATACAAAGGTACTGTACTAATCTACCGTATTAAAATGGCATAATTCAAAATGAATAAAAGGATTCTTCTATTAGAAATGCCGCATACTTACATTTTGAGATTTCTTCTTTTTCTTTTTTATTGCCCTGAAAAAACCTTGCTTTTCTTTCTCCTTGAGCTGTTCTGAGTGACTGTTAAGGTTTTCAGGACTTTTCCTAAATATGAAATAAGGTATTGTAAGAGAAATTTTATTATGGTATTACTTTGTAAATTCTGTGTAATACTGAGATCTGATGCCAAAGAATGCAAATTATTGATTAAAGTAAAAAGATACTTAATGTTTTAGCATTCATTGGTTCCAGGGTTATTACACAAATACCAGACAGACTTATTACAAGGGATAGGAGGTACACAGTGTTAGGGCAAAATGATTAGTTCAAACCAATGAATAGTTATTTAGGGAAAAGGAAAGCATGCATGTGTTCTTTTAAGCCAGAATTTAATATTCAAACCAAAATATCACACACGAGGTCTTTAAGAAAAATGAAAAGCATATCTGAGAGAACATACAAATGGTGATGAGCTATAAAAGCACAGGTCCAGTTTATCCATTGCTTGCTGGAGAACCAGGAGTTGCAAAGTTGGCCAGAGATCCACTTTCAATTGCACTTCCTGACCCTTGCTGACATGGCTCCAAATTTATCATCGGGGAAGCTGGGGATCTACTGTTGTCCATTTCAACTTAAAACCTTCAGTTAGTTTGTTATGCGTGAGTGAGACAGTGCTGCCAAAAGGAGGTGACCCAAAAATGGAACAGGTGACTTGCCTGAAGACTGAACTTCTGCCTGTTAACTCTTAACTTACATGCCTGAAGCAACTACAGCTGATAAATAACATGTTACTTTCAATATACACAATAAACAGGTATGTAAAGTGCTTATACAGTGTAAAAAGATGGTTTACAAGGACAGTGGTGAGACATAACTGAATGCAGTTCTAGTGCCCTTTAAAATAGCTTGAAAACTCAAAATGGTGCAGGAAAGCATCACAGAAATATTTTCAGAGATTTTAATCTCTTTAGTGTGTTTAAAAACACAGCCAAACCAGCCCAAATATTTAGTTTCCTTGATCATGATGCACAACTACTTATCCAGAAAGAAATAACAGAATACCAGAAAAATCTTTAAACTAACAGGCAAAGACATAACAAGAACAAGTAGGTGGATGATGAAGCCTAAGAAGTCATATTAGAACTAAGGCAATGATTTTCACTGTAACATCATTAACTGCCAGAACAAACTCCTTTGTGAAATGGATTTCCCATCCTTGACATTTCAAATTAGGACCTAATACTCATCTGGGAAAAACACAGCCAACAGGTCTGCCTCTGGGCCTGGATCCCAGAGGATGGACAACATTAATAGCAGCTAACATACAGAAGGTCATACCGTGTCATTTAATAGTCCCTTTTCACACTTAAATTGCAGGAAAACAATAAAGAAATTATTCCATTGTCTTGATGGAAAACCTAAAGCAAAGCCCCTGTTTTAAGGGCTCTGTATGACAAATAGGAGCAGCTTTTCTTGGAGCAACTGTAATGTAGCAACATTTAACTGTCTAATACAGTTGTCACTGGCTTCTAATTCTGGCTTTAAATGCTATGCTATCAGCTGGTGATTCAGCTGCTACTACATGCCAGGCTGATGATTTTTTTTTCCAAAATAAATGTGAAAAACATAATTGGGGTGGGAATCACTGGAGTCATCCTCCTTATTGATAAAACCATCTTCATTCTGGTAGGTGGTATCAGTTCCTCAATTTCTACACAAACCCACCTCAAGCTTGAAATGTTACCTGATTCTAAGTGTAAATGCATGCAGTGTTTAAATCCTGTAATAGACTGCAACTGTTCATTAAGAGAATGGTCTTAGCTAAAAGATTCATAGGCAGGAAGTATAGTAGAAATTTTCCTAATTTAGATTTTGGGGAACTTATACATAGATGCAGAAAGTGCATTCAGGTGCATGACAATATATATAAAATATATCTATAGTGGACATTAAAATACTACTACAGGGAAAAAACCTCTAGTTTAATGTAATTACTATATTTATAACACATATTTTAAATATATTGGATTGCTAAGGATTGCTGTTGTGTCACATCCCTGTATTTGGTAAATAATGTGACAAGTGTTAGGCATTCTTATACAAGTCACTTAAAGCACCAAGGAGAAAGCCAATGAGTAAAGACTACTGATAGCTATAGATTCAGTGAACTCAGGAGTCTGACTTAACACAGACAGAACACCTGCTGAATTATTTACTACCTGATTTTTACTTGTTTTGTTAGAAAAGCTGGAGGAAAGCATACATCCCAAGTATCCTGCTTGTACTCAGAGAATCATGTAAACGGGGCTAAGGATCTTCTGAGCCTTTCCCCAAAGGAGCTCCTGTGCATCCACATCTGCAAGCATCTCCCAAACCACAGCCCCAGTGCAAATTACCAACCCAAAGATTGTTGTCCACTGAGAAACCACTGTCAGATCAGAAGCAAGACCCCAGGAGGTTACATTACACTATCCTTTAAAATTTTTCAATGTCTTGCTATAGCTCTTCTATTATAAAATCTATTCCAAAAGGGAGATGCTATATTTTAAAAGGTGAAGTTAATCTTCATAGTGAAGCTTGGAACAATTTTTGCCATACTTTCAGACAGAGATTCACTCAGCTGTGATTCTTTTCTTTGGCCCACTGAACCTGGATGAGAAAACTGCTCTCCACAGCAGCTGAGCAGAGAGGAGAGAAATGAAATTCTGCACCATGATTTCCTCTTTATGGCTACAGTGACCTGAGAGAATTGGAAAATAAGGGGCTGAGAACTGCTCATTTTCAATTGCTGCTTACCCAAAAGCCAGTGGTTTTATACTGAATGGTTTATGTCATTAACTCCTATGACTCATATTGCAGTACAGTTGTCTGAAAAAGCATTGACCTTGAAAAGCAACTGCTTCAAAACACATGCTCATTATGTGAAGAGAGTGAACATATATAGCATTATAGCAGGAAGCTTCAATACAGGATTTTGTACTGAGTAAAAATAGAGCAGAACATTTTGATCAATGATGAAACACTGGGATATTTTAGGCATCCCAAAAGATGATTTTCAGATAATGGACAGGAAAAAAATCAGGATTATCAAAAAAATCTGTATAATAGAGCCACACAACATGAAACACTTACAAACATACTGCAAGTGTTTTGGTATTTTGCATAAAGCTTCAGCTCTTGAAAGCAAACAGTTCCACCAGAATCTTTTATGTGCAGTCTGTTTTAAGTAGCAAGTAAGAGCAGCCCTAGAGAAGAGCTCCCACTCAGAGAGCTCATTCTCAAGCAGAAACCAAAATGTGCTGTGCTTTGTTATTTATCTTTGAGTACCTTTTGCATGCTTAGGACATATAATGTAGAACACATTGGTTATTCTGGTCTGAAACACTTGGAAAAGGCCTAAGTACAAACAGAAACTCTGTGATTATCACTGTTATTCACTGGCCCTAGTAGGAAAGGTATCCAGCTTCATGCAGGTGCAATGAGGTGTAGCAGCAAACATGCATGTGGCAAGCAAGCTGATGTGCTTTCACATTAACTAAAAAGAAAAAATAGGAAGCATGTTGCATTCATGCTGCCACAGAGAGATTTGTATTGCAGACAGCTCTTTTTGGGAGGCAATTCCTCATGCTTGTTTTAGTTATTCTTCAGCAGCCCTCATCTCAGCAGGCAGCCTGGCTTGGAAACCCTCTACTACTCCCTTTACTGATCCAATCACAATTACATGAGTAAGGTTTTTGCCTAATGAAGGAGTTACTGAAATAGCTGAACTTTTCTCTGGAATACAGATGACAAACACCAATTCTCCAAGTTAGCTATTAGTTTTACTCAAAGTAAGACCCTTAAAGGGCAGTTACACAGTTACCATTCAGCAAAGGCAAGAAAATGTCAGAAATTAATGGAACAATTCAAATAGATCAAGATAAGAATCTCAATTTCACAAACTGAAGCCCACAGTAAAACTTCATGGTCTAAAAGTCTGGCATTGAAAGCTTAAAAATCAAAAGATCAAATCTGAACTCTGTTTGGAGCTGCAAATTTTTAATTTTTCATGCAGAAAAGAAGGATTTATTAATTGGAATAAACCCCAGATCTATTATCTCATATACAGTATACCACTCAGAATTTCCAATTTCCTGATTATTTTTTCAAAAATTCCATTAAAGCTTTGGAAAGTATTTACAATGCAGCAACAGTCATGCTGCACACACAGCTGAACATGCTCTAAACTAACTTGCTCAGATGCTGGTAACCTTTCACTTTCAGGAACAGTGACTATAATGTTACACTGCTGCTGACACAGCAGTATAAGTCAGTCATCTGCTTACAAAATACTGTTTTGTTCTGGAACCTTGCAACTGAATAGTGAATAAAGTTTTAAGTCTTACTCTTGTTAAGAGTGAGATTTTTTTCTTTTCTTTAATGAGATTTTTTGTGTGTTTATATATATTATATACACATAAAAATAGTAATATTATATGTGTAGTTCCTTTTTTTATAATTTTTGCAGAAATGTATGACATATGCTAGAGAAGATATGACAAGCTGCTTGTCATTGCATGACTACATTTGTATGGACATAAAAGCTCTAGACAAAAATGCTTTCCAGAAGCCCCCCAATATCTTGTAAGTAGTCAATGCCAACACTTCCAGTATGATGTGAGATAGACTCCTGCATGTTGGAATTGATTCTAAAGGGATATTTAGAACTATGGCAGCAGTAAAGATAACTCAGGCCAATGTTCTGGCACACTGGCAGAATACAATTATCTTGCCTATATCACCAGCTCAGGACAGAGCTTGTATGAGTAAAAGAGAATAAAACATCTATTCTTGTACCAATAAAAAAAATTGAGCAAGTTCAAGGTCATTTACAGGAAATTAAACTATAGAAAAGAAAATATTTTCTAGAAGGATAAAAATTTTGCCTTTTTTCAAATCAAGTTGTCTGAAGTTCAGAAATGATCTAGTAATTTAAGAGTAAAATCTGATGACAAAAGTCAAGTTTATAACATCTTTATTTTAAAAGGCAGGACAGTGGGGACAGAGCAAAAAAATGCACACAAAGACAAGGGAACATCTGTGACAATTCAGTCTAGCAAACATTCACAGAATCTTTGACAGAAGAAAGGCAACACAGAGCAATATGAGAAGCAATATTTTACAGTAGTGGCAAGTCCAGGTGGAATACATGTCACTCATAATTCAAGATGAATTGTCATGTACCAGTTAGGTATGTCAGTCAAACATCAAATATTTACTTCATCATAAAATTGATGTAAGCAGAATCACATTGCATTAGAGCTTTTGACATTTTCATAAGCATTTACACAACTTCTATACAGAAAATTAAGTAGAGGAACACAGACTCTTCACCACTCAGGAATCTGATTAAGCTGCATTTATGGCACAGAACAATTTTGCAACAACATTAGACCATTGCCAGGACAACTTGAACAGAGTCAGCATGTAGAGCTGGGCAGGAAACATTTTGGGAAAATGGGGAGTAGGAAAAGAAAAGAGAAAGATAAGCATATGCCAAAATAGCAGTTACTTGGTGTTGCAGGTACTGCTATTTTTTCCATTTCATAAGAAGAAATGCTTATTCTTCTGTGGGTTCTTCTGTCAAAGGAGCTGTTCCACTTTGTGAAAATATTGGAGTAATTTGGAGCAAGGACTTAAACCTAACTGCCTCAAAGTTAACAAAGGGCCTGTTCCAAAGGCCATATTCAGCACCTCTGTGCTCCTCTCACTGCTTTAACAAGATGAAACAGCTTCAAGAGAATGTATTGAGGGAACCAGAAAATGCACTCCAGAATTCTGGTTAAGAACATTCATTTGAGATCTAAGATCTTGGTTCAAGCCTCTGGTTTAAATAACCAAGACCCTGCATTCAAGTTCCTTGCATTCTAAAAAACAATGCTGCCTCCAAAATATTTGTTATTTTGAGAGTATCTCTGGTTTTGATTGGCAATTCCATCGTGAAGCTGAAGAATCTTCAAAATAAAAGGCTAGTGGGCATCAGCCAGTTCCTTTGAAAAGTTTTGGTTTTGGTAATTTGGCAAGATAAACAAAAACAGAGTACTTCATAAAAAAAATTCCCAACCAGCTCTAATAACATAGGCTATTTTTTTCAGTTCAGAGTTAAAAAACCATTACATCTTTCTTTGCAGTCACGACAATATATTGCTGAATGATATAAAGCAAAACAAGATTCCAATTGTCTTATGTTATAGGCAAGATAGAAAGATCCAGGTTACGAAGGACAATGTAAAATGGTAAAAGGGTTCAACAGCAGGAATAAATACCTTCTTTAGCCACATAAGTCACAACATAAGAACCACCTTTTTACATAAATGACTGGTTTCCTCAGCTAACTTCCAGAAAATGGATGTAGGTGGAGCTACTGAAGGACAGGAAGCAGACTCTAGTGAATCAGAGCAGGTGAGAAGGGTTCTGGAGTAAACATCTTCTATTACTGACACAGGTATAAAACAAGCTGAAACAGCAACTGCTCACCACCCACCACCCACCACCCCCCTTTCTCTTTTAAGCACATAATTCACTGGTTATTTGTGGGAAAACACATTAAGTCAACAAACCCCTGAAACAGTTTAGATAGCATGACTTCATGGCCCTTTCAGAGAGAAGTGTTTCAGTGAGTGGTACAAGGCATAGTTAAACCATGCAAATGTATGCAGTCCATTCCTCCCATCAATCCTGTGAAGATCCATCTGCTTATTTTTGTTCAATGTACTTTATATGATTTAACAAAGTATAAGATTAAGGGTATTTCAAAGCCAAACAGCTTTCAGAGAAACAAAATTAAGGTATTTCCCTTTAAATCCTGCAAAGCTATGTATATGCTGTCATTTTATTAGCATAATTAAGGTGCTCTATGTTATATAATCAAGCCATGTGATGCTTTTAATCTTTTAAAATCAATATACACCATTAAGCTGTTGCTTAGTCCATTTTTCACAGAATGTATTATTTTCCTTCTGTGTGTAAACAAAGAGAGCAGCAGTTCCCATTGTAGGGTGAAAATATTCTTCATTAATATAGTATTACTTTATATATGAAACATGCATTTTGATATTTTTTCCACTTGTCCAACAACTCATGCTTCTGGAATCCACAAATTTCTATACATACTACACACACAAGCACTTTGTACTATCTTTAGTTAGGGACTAATAGCGGGAAAAAAATTGTGAAGGACTGGACAAAAATATATCAACTTGAATGCATTCATGTAATGGGTGCAATGAAGGATTTCTTGCTGCTCAGAAGGGGACAGAAAACATGCCATGCTATGCCAGTGTAGCTGGAGGAAGCAAATAAGCACAGGGACAATTGCAAATCTCAAGAAAAACGTGAGGTTTTTTCCTCCTGTTAAAACCACTTTTTCCCCCTGCCATTCTCTACTGGTGTGTGCAAATTCCAACTCACCAGGTGTCGAAGGTGGTTTGTCTCTTGGGGTGGTTGGTCACCGTGGTGCTGTCTGCTGGTAACACCGAGGCTCTGTTGGACACATTGTTTTCTATGTAGGTACTCTCTGGACGCGGAGATGGAACTGAGCACAGAAACAAACAATGAACACAGAGCTCTGCCAAAAACCCCAGCTCCCACTCCTCTGCTTCCTCTCTGCCCCACACAGCAACAAGAGCAGAGACATGGCTGTGTTTTGTGTGTGACTGAAAAAACCCTGACTTGTGTGATCCTTGCAGGGCAATACTGGTTGTAAAACAAGACCATCAGAACTTGGGTAAATTATTATAAAGTTTTGAGAACACTTCGATTTGTAGGGAGCTCTAAGTGTGATTGATATTTAAACACAGGAAAGACATTAGAATACTGTTACTGAAGCCCTGAAATACTATAGTTTACACTTTGCCTTCACTTTAGACCTTAAAAAAGGGGAAAAAAGATTTTTAATGTAATTAGGAGATAATGCATTAAAAATTAAAACATAAAAATCAGGTATTATGTATTTTTAACACAGTGGTTTGGAAAATACACAACTATATACAGATCTAGAACATAAATTTATTATAATTATGAGTATCACTAGAAATACCTTCACTGGATTAAAAATTGACCAGACACTAGTTGGAACATTAACACAGCATCACATTATACCATCTAGCAAAACAGCATCTGTAAGTTCTTGTTCAAGCTGTAGTACAAAAGTATATGCTAATAAATACTGTTCTAATGCACAGGTTAAAGATTATATAAATAAGGATTCACCTTTTTCACACTTTTATCACCCGTTTTGCATAGACACTGTTATCAATGTATTATTTTAAATATAATATCATCTTCCCAAAGCAATGATAAAGTCCATATAAAACATATTTGTTTGATAGATAAAGTCGAAGAGGAAAAATCCTCTTGTTTGTAATATGGAATTTAATAAAACCCAGACCTACAGTTTCTTTAGCACATGACTTATGGAAGGTCATTCTTCTTTAGAACTTTTATAAAAATGAAGGATAATCCATGTCAAATTTTTAGGAGCGTTTTAGGGATTATGAAAGCAATTAAGGATTGAGAATATGTAAGGATCCTCTGTTGCATTTGCAACAAAAACACTCGAAAGCATCACTGAAAACAGCACAAGCTTTAATTCTGCTCACAGGTTTTAATACTGCAGTGGGACACTTGCAGGGCTTGTCAGATTTTAACGTGTCTAAATCAGGTCATCAGCCAACTGATCAACCTGAAGAGGATCAGAGGGAGATTTGTGACTCTGCTTAAGGCTATTAGCTGACTCATAATCGAATTTCAGCTGATTGGGACTTCTTAAGGTTCAGGGGAGCCCCACAAGCCTCCTAACACTTGCAGGACAGTAATTAGCCTCTTATCATCTTTTTCAAAACAATTACCCAGGTTTAACCATGAGGCAGCTGCTCAGAAATCACCATAATAGGACAGTACCTACTTCTGTGTGTCCATACACAGACCAGTTTTATTGTTTATTCTGAACTGAATTATCTAAGTGTGCTCTTGCATGTAGGAAACCCTGATCTTTAGTAAGTCTTAACAAATGAAATGCCACAGGTTTCAAGCCATGAAAAGCTGGTGTTACACTTCCATGCAATACAGTATCTGAAACAGATCAGTGTGTATGTCTGTGTGCTACTAGTGCACAGGTGTAAATAGTCTTTGTAAGAATTGAAAACAAAAATTAAAAATACTAATTAACTGCTTACTTTGGTTATATTAATTCATTTTGTTAATTTAGCCTTGACAAATTATATTCAGCTGTATAAGGTACTGCAGTGGATATACTTTCCAATTGAAGTGAGCTATCATTTACAAATAAACAATATGGTACCAAAGCAGTTCCTGCAAACAACCTAGCAGGTAAACTCACCCTGTGAAGGCTGAGAAACAATTCTTTTTCCAATAAACTTTTGTAGTTGTTCATGTTAAGTCTGTATTAATTTCTACTACTTAATTTATATTCCATGCTAAAATTCTTGATTAAATGGAAAGATCCACCATGAAATTACCTCTGTAAAAGCTGCCAACTCTTCTTGGAACAGGGTCATTATACAGAATTCTATTCTCCTTAGTAGATGCTCCATCTTCTGTGTGTGGATCATGATATGCTCCACCCTATGCAAAAGAACAATAAACTATTTTAAATGAAAGATTGTAAACTGATTCGCAATTTTTAACCAACATACCTAAGCAAGAAAACTCCAAAATTCACCATACAATTTTCCTTTCATATTATTAATAACTGCAAATAATAAACCACAGACTATATAATAAATAATTATTTGGTTTTGCTGCTTCCTTTCCTCTTTCAAAAATGACAAAAATGGCATTAACAAAATTTTGCCTCTAAGTTGTAACTTTAAAGACATGATTCTGACTCAGGCCCTCAGATTTTCAACCTAAATGAAGTGCAGCTGTAACATCTCTGGAGGAATCTTCTACTGGAGGCTTGTTAAACTAATTTCCAATGGAATCTGGTCACTCTGCTACTGGCAAACTTTAAAAAGCAGACAGGAATGCATCTAATTTGTGATAATTGCACCCCCAAAGTACCATCATCTCTTATCATCTCTTATCTCTTAATATCATTACCTAGAGGTACCAACAATCACAAAATCTACTGTATGCAAAATAATAGAAAATCTCTGAACTAAGAATTCTATAGACAAAGTACTTGAGTCAGACAGGACAGCAGAAAGCATATCACTACCTCTAATTTATCCTATTTTCCTGAAAACAGTACTTCCTGGAAGCACATCAAGGAAAAATTTAGGTGTGCCCTTAGAAACACTCTTATGCACATAATTTACCACCAAATATTACTTAATCCCACTCTTAAATTAACAAGAAGCTACAATTTTTCCCTCCATATGGACTGACCACATGGAATTTAATGCTGTCTCCAAGAGCCCAGAGGAAACTACTGAAACTCCTGTACGAACTAAAATATAGAATGTCCAGGAAGAACAAATGTTAGAAACCAAAGCCACAAAAACCCCTAACCAAAATTAAAAACTGGGATTTCAATTCACTGCACAAGTGACTGGCAAAATCAGCTTTGCTTTTTGCAGATGAAGATCTGGTCTCACTGTCACAGTGAAAACAAACCTTGAAACCAAGACCAGAATTGCAGCTAAAACAATGCTTCAAATCCCAGTTGGATTCCTCTGCAATTTACCAGAGGCTGAAGCATTTGATTAAATTACTACTTGTATTAGATAACTCTTATCTATCAGCAGTTAAATGTCAAACATGAGACAGTAACAGCAACTTGTATTTGATTTTCTTCTGCTTAACCCATTTTGTGTAGATTTAATTAAAATGTAAAAAAAAAAACCAACCCTTAAAACAAAACTATTATGTTGAGACTTGAAAAGTCCTAAAACTAAGACTGGATGACAGTTTTTCTTGATTTTTTTTAAAGAAGATTTAAAGCTTGGCAAACAAAGAATGTTTTTCTTTAAAAATACTTGGTAGGACTAAAAAGAAAATCAGTGAGAAACTAGAAACACGGAAGTGAGGAAACGTCACAAAATATGAGCAGAGGAAAAAAACTCAGGAAAACTGATCAGAAAAAGTAAGTATGAAAACAGTATAGAATCTATGAGAACACATATTATTAATGAGTTTTTTAGTTCACTAATCCTGAGGGGAGTGAAATTTTCTGATTCTTAGTGCATAATGTAGAAAAGGAGGGAAAAAACAAGGAAAGAGCCAAAGAATGACTTCTTTGTGAAAATGCCTTTATGAGGCATAGGAAGATTGACAATTTGATTTTGATTTTATACTGAAAGCAGTAGAAACAAATAGAAAACAGCTTTGTGAATTCACAGACTTAGCATCCATTTCAGAAAAGTCATTTGCCTTTCACAATTCTAATGGGTAAAATACAGAGCACTAAGTGAAGGCTGAAGTTTTAAAAATACTGACCATAAGAGATAAAGGCAAGTTCTCTATCTTGAATGAACAGATTTTCCAAACCAAATGAAAATGAACAAAAACATATGCATTACAATACACATCGATTTTGCTAATTAAAATAAAAATCTGTCAACCAATTTTCAAAGACAAAGAATGATCCAATGAAAACAACTGGCCTCTAAACAGTCGGAAATAAAATTAAAATTACTTCAAATTATATCTGCTGCATAATGCAGGAAATGAACTGAAGAATACAGGGTAGTGTGACCTTTCATTATCAAAACCTGAAATGCTGGTATTACTGCCCTTCCAAATAATATCCTGAAGAATAAGTAACATTTAATTTGACTGAAATAAGAGAGATAGAAAAATAAGTACACAGGAAAAAAATGGTTTTGAAATGGAGCTGCTGTAATCCCTTCTAGGTAGCTTTTTAGAAATTATTATTCCATTGCACTTCTATTTTGATATTTTCTCATGTTTAACTACACATGATCTTGAATGGAGGAGATGTGCTACGAATGAAAAAACACATAATGCCTTTTTTTCTCTACCGGACAGAGGAGACAACCACTACCTGAAACTCTTCTTTTTTTGGTACTTATAGCCCCCTATTAGGTCAGCTACACATACGACTTAGATAAACTACTAAGTAGGAAGAATATTTCAGTTTCTCAGAGTAAACCATAATCTTTGGACCTTAAATATTATTTGCAGTTCTTTGACTTTCTTCAATTTGTCAACAAAGGAGCTCTCTCCTTAGAAGTTAGTTTATTACAAGTGTAGGCATAAAGAAACAAACACTAATTTTTGTATTTGTCTCTGCTGCATTTTGTTAATATAGGAATTTAAAGCTCTGAGGACAAATACAGTAATCTTTACATATCTGATGTGTAAAACACAAGATTATTCAGAAGTGCTGTGCAGCAAAGGTAAATCAACACCAGAACCAACCCATCTTCCACTCTTTAATTAATGCTCACAGAAAAACACAACCAGGTATCCACTGACAGTAATCACTGTGAGGAGTCAATTTACCAGTGGTCACTACATCATGAAATCTCTAGATTACCCCAGTTACTCATCATACCAACCTAAAGAAATATTGCAAGCTTTGATATTTCTCTAGTAAATGAGGGCATTTCAGCAATAATGTCCTTCTATACCTGAATGAAACACTGGCTTCAAAAACTAACATCAGCACTAATACCAGAAATACATATAGGAAAAGCTAAATAAAAACACAAATGAGAAATATAATTAAGTAAAAGGATACAATAAAAATGACATCAGACCATGTAACCAAGGACTAGAAACAACTAATGAAATTTTAACTTCAGAGACCATTTTTCCATTCTCATATTTTAGTACTTTAAGATAATGGTATTTATAGTCCATTTTTCAAAAGTACTTTGAAATATTCAGAAATATATATATATATATTCTGAGAAATATAAATATATTCTGAAAAAAAGCCCCCAACAACATCCCCGTGCCTTATAAGACAAATAAATGAATAACTGCAAAGAAACAAACACAAGACAGAAAGGCCACTGCCCCCACACTGAGTTAGAAAGAGGAAGGTAAACCTTGAAATAAGAGGCAATATTTTGGACTAACCCTATTAGAATCATCCGTACAGTCTTCTCGTGATGAACCAACAGACCTTGTGAGTGACTTATGCTGCACCTGTGGAGATAACAGTTGCAGGCTGTTTGCTCTGGCTGCCATCCCTTGCCCTACGCTTAAGCCACCCTCTGAGCCCTTTGACCTCACTCTGTCCCGGCTCACATACATAGAGTGTCTATGAGGGCGCTGCTGTGAAGAGAAAGGACTAGAATAACCTAGACCATAGGAAAAAGATTCGTGTGGAGCAGACAGAGAGTGGGAATGGCTTCCATCCATGTGATCTGGCAGTTTTAACTCCTCCATTGTTTTGGAGTGCCTTGTTGGTGGCCTTCGGGTGTCCAGGGTACCCTCGCTGCGGTTGTTCCTCGCGGACGGACTGAGCATAGTTCTGTTATCGCTGTGCCGCGGAGCGCTCGGACTGGTGGGAGAGTTCAAGTCCATGCAGCTGGATGGAAAATACCTACTGGTGTTGGGTTCTGCAGCTTGGGCCCTGGCCTCAGAAAGGTTGCCCACGGATTTTGAGTCTGTCAGAACTCCATGGCTCTTGGACTTTGTCCGATAGGAGGGGCTCTTAGAGGACTGTGGGATGGTGTCGATGTAGCTGTGGCGGCTGTGCTTGTCGCCGGGCTGCAGCGTCCCGGTTTTGCTTTGAGAAGTTTCCATAAAGGAGTGCCGGTTCTGCTGAGATCTGCTGTTAGACTTCAGGTACTTTGTGCCTGAACCGTCAGAGCTTTTGGTGTCCACGTTAAAATCAAACTCTGTTTTTCCCTTCGGCTCCTTTGGGCTGAGAAGATGCGGCATGTTATTATTGGCTATATCCTTGTTGCCAGATCCAGGTGTGTTGCTTGGTTTTTTGGCGTGCATTGGACTAGGTGCAGGTCCAGGAAGGTTTCCATTTAAAAAGCTTTCATTTGCTGGAAGCCCATCCTCTCTTGGCCCACCAGCCCCTAGTGTCTCCATATCCTTGCTGTTTGATCTGTGGTGTGACTGCAAAGCAGAACTTTTGCTGGCTTGATTTCTATATTAAAATGCATAAAGAAGCATTAGTATACCAGATTACTTATTCATGTATTAATAAGTTCAAAAAAGTACGTCCATTTCAGTTGCCATTTAAAACCATAAAATTTAACTGCAGTAAGATCAAATATTGCCAACTGAGGCACCAGAAGCTTCACTAAAATAACAGACTTGCAAGCATTCATACATTGTTGTTTCTGGTTATAATCTGATGGTAAACTGCTTTGGTTAATGATTTTGCTGACAAAAACCCTGAAGATATCAAATCTAATCATGGAAATTCCAAAATATATTTGCACATTTATGTACGTATGTGCGTACTGTGTGAGCACATCACTAAGTAAAGCATTACATTATGAAAATTAGCTGTGTATCAATTGAAAAAATCTTAAATACACCTGGCATGTCAAAGGAATGTAGAACAATCAAATATGTCAGCACTGTCAAAAAACCCTGATACAATCAAAGGCTCTCTAGTGTATTCCTGATTTGGAGGAGGAGGGGAGAGGAGAGGAGGGGAAAAGAGGTTACTGTTCAGATGGAGTGAGCCTGAGCAAGCCCTGTAACATCAAACCCAAAACCGGGTCTACCACAGGAAGACAGATTTTGTGGAACTTGGCACAATCCCAGTTCTTGGTACATTAACTCGTTCCAAAGCTGCACATGAAAGGCTCTGCACCTAGACTGACTTGGTGCAGAGTTAATTGGTTGTGTCTTCAACCTCTACTCTATTTCCTAGCTCTTCTACTTTTGGGATTACAGGACTGAGATATGAGTTGTTCCTGCAAAACCTGAGCCTGATTATTTTGGAGCAGGATTTCTCATCTCAGGTTTTCTGGCATTAAACCAGTTCTGCTTCTGGACTTAGGCTGGCACTGCAAACTAGCCCAGACGGAGCAGTGCTGGAGCTGTGCTTGTTTGCCTTGATGGACCTAGGCAGGCTATAAGCAATTAACTCATTTCTGTAACAAATATATGATGTAACTCAGAAATATCCCTCAGGGTTGAAGTGAGAGCTCACTGTACCTTTGTTATAGTTTTGTAAATTATAATTGGATAATGCTAGCCATTTTTTACACCAAGGATTTTTGTATTAACCATTTCCAGTGATCTCATAACCTATATCACTACAGTTTCTAAAACTTCAGCAATTTTAATGCTAGTTTAAAATATTTTTCAGTGAATAGAAAGTATATGTTTTAAAAACTTAAGAGAAATGTGGAACCTAGTATTTTTACTAGGCAAGCCTTTTGGACAAGCTTCTAGTGGTTTTTCTTTCTGATGCCACATGTCAAATGGTGAAACTTCTACTCTAAGCATCTGTAAAGGCAGGTAAAACTTTTTGGTACTGTCTTTCAAAAAGTGTAGATTGTGATTGTCATCATCCCCAGTCTTAAAACAGAGGAGCATTTTTTTGAATCTCACAAAAAAAACCAAAAGAAAAATATGGCCAGGATTAAAAGCCTGCATATAGAATATTAAAATATTCTGCATACTTCAGAGGATGACCTTTATGAATTCATTTATCACAGTAGTAACATGAAGCTTTTTGTACTAAAGTATTTTATCCACCAGTAAACCTGGTTCATTGAGGCATTAAGTGGCTTCTCTCAAGCTATGTAGGTCCAGCAAGGGAGTCACTGAACAAACTTTGAGGACAAATAGACTAGAGCTGATTCACAACTGCAACTGCAGACAAAATTCTGTTTACCTTCCATTTGGAATGTGATCAATGAGCACAATTTTCAGGACATTTAGCTGCTACAAATCTGTGTGAACTTTAAGCTTTTTCTAAATATCAAAATCTTGGACAGATTTGTACATATACAGCAGTGGTAGCATTCCAAGGAAAAGAACATTCCTTTGGAATCTTGGGCATCTTCCAAGCCACAAAATTCCTATTGTTCAAGAAAAAGGCTAACATTTTTTGAGGTGGACCAGCCAACTATTCTTCCTTGTCATACGCAGAAATGGCTTCAACATTGTTTTGTTGGTTGTTTTTTTTTTTGGTAAGATGCATTCAGCCTGATGCAGAAAGTTACCAAAATCTCAGCTTGTGTAGCTGTAAATACTGAGTCTGCTTCCTTTATTCAGTGAGGCAACACAGAACAGCAGACAACATGTCTCAGTGTGCCTACGCTGTCAAACCCCCACTCTTCTTATAGGTGATGCTGCATGTGAGCACCACAACTCACTGAGCAAGTGTCAGTGGCAGTAACAGTGACAAGAGTGCATTTACCTGTTAGATAAAGTGTTGCTGTCTGCATGGTAAGGTTTTCTCTTAGCTGACCGTGAAGGTGAACTTCCACAGCGATCCAAGAGTCTTTGGGTTTGAAACGAAGGGTGGTTCAAACATTGCTCTGTCAAATATCTATCTGCTGGATCTAACTTCAGTAAGTTCTTTGAAAAACAAATCCCAACGTTTAAATGTTAGTATCTGTATTTACATTAGCAAAAAAACCCCCAAAAACCAAAAAACCCACAACAACAACAACAAAACAACAACAACAAAACAAAACCAACCAAACAAACAAAAAAACCCACAAAAACCCCAAACAAAAATACCAAAACCAACCCCACCAAACCCAAAAAGAAAACCAAAACCAAACCAAAAAAACCCCACAAACCCCCAACAAAATAAAGAACATTATTGGGGTAATTCTTTAATCTCCAGAGTTTCTGGGATTAGATGTCACTGCTGGAGTAATTTCATGGTGCATTAAACTACATATGATACAAAATAAACACATATATTTGTTATATGTGTATAATGTTATGTACATATATATGATAGCATGTTTAAAATACAAAGATATCTAAAACTTTAAAAATATGTTTTATATATATCTATATATGTTTTAAATATATGTATTTTAAACGTATTTGTCAGGATATACCTTATGACATTCTTTTGATTCAAAAATATTAAATTTACCAGTAATTAAATGCTAAAGTGAAACTTTACAAACAAACAAAACAACCATACGAGAACATTCTTATGCAAAAACAAACATTATTTTAAAGTTGTATTTTTAAAGATACACAAATGTAAGAGTTCTGTTTTTAGCTTATAGGGTTCAAGTCCACCCATTTTCAAAGACTTCTCTAAACTGTTTAAAATGCATTCAGAAAAACACTTGCCTTATAATTCTGTTAGATCAGTTGTGATTCTAAACAAAGGCACTTCCTGACACGTAGAAAATATTTAATCACAAAACTGAAAACATGAGCTTGGGTATTTTGGGAAGTTTGAAAGGTTACTTGCAGGAAAAGAGCAATACAAAGCTTACATTGGAGTATTCAAACATGCATGACTGTTAGCAAGGTTAAAAGTTTGAATGGCTGTTAACTAAAAAACCAGCTATTTCTTAAGGGTTGTCTAGGTTTAAGAGAGAAGAAATCTACATCTGTCTATGCACATGTATACACACAGAGACAGACTACATTAGCACCATATTCAACCACTTGACCACAAACTGGTTTTCCCTTCACAGGATCCCTGCACTTCAAAAGGGAAAATGCTCAGGAAACAAAGGAGTGGCAAACCAAACTCCTATGCAGTTTGGTCACACAGTATGCTGCATCTTTCTTTCTCAAGGGACAAACTGTGCTGAATGATTAACAGCTTATTTCCCCCTTTTTTTCTGGTGCTCATCACTGCAGTGGCTCAAAAGGCTGAACAAATGTGAGAAGGCCACAAGTGATTCTCACATTCCTCCTCAGAAGAGAGGATGTTCCAGGCTTCCCACAAGTGCCTGTACAGAACCTTACACAGGCTGGACGACAAGCAAGGAGAGCTGGAAGTCCACAGGTTACCACAAGGCTGGGAATCTGCCTGGAATCACAGAGAACTAGTGGGACAGGGCTCATGGCTGAGGCACGGTCACTGATGGGCACAACTGGTCTCAGAAGGAAGGGGATGCAGAGGGAGAAGAATAAAACTCCACATAATTGACTTCCTGGGTCACATCCAATGTCAGCATGGAACAAAAGGTTTATCCACTGACAATCTCTAAGTCAGGATTAGAAGGGAAAGCAACATTTGGTGTGTTATGGTGGGAGTTTGCTACAACAATGCACTGAAGAGCATGAAGGTGATGAAGAGGAAAACTCTCTACAACCACCAAAAATGTCTCCTGGTGACAGATCCTCATCCGCACAGCAGACTTCAGCTATCCTGACATCTCACCTGTGTACATGTTCCAGGAGATTTCTAGACTCTGGAAATTGGTGGAAATTTCCTCGTGCAGCTGCTGGAGAGGCAAATTAGCCAAAAGGGGGATTTCAGTTTACCTGAGCTGCAGCTCAACAACAGTGAAGTGCTGGTGAGAAATCTGATCAGAGAAGATACTGTGAGCTATAGCAACCGTGAGATGATTACAGTTAGGACTGAAAGAAGAGGTGGGAAGATAAACATCAGAGATAAGACCAGGACTTCAGGAGAGCAAATTCCATTTTCTGGAAGGAATTACCAGGCAGAATCTCTTGAAAACCTACCATAAGAGGAAAGGTGGACAGCCACTGATTTTTATGGATAATTTATTGAGAGTTCAGCAACAAAGCACCTTACTGTATAGAAGACAAAATGTTTTTCACAGGTTCAGGCTGGCTGAACAGGGAGTTTTGTAATGAACAAGAATGCCAAACAGGAGTGTGTGAGAACCAGAGTGAAGGACAGGATACAAAGGTGGACTATAAAAGCGGTGTATTAGCACAAAGTTTAGGCCACTTCAGAAGGCCAAAGTCCAGCTAAGGCAAGTGAAGAAAACCAAGGGTAAAAAGAAAGGGTTCTACAAGTATTCTCTTTAGCAAACAGAAGCTCAGAGGAAAGGCATGTCTAGTGCTGAATGGCAGAGACAATTGTATGGCAGATGATATAAAAAAAGTCTCAATGTCTTTTTTTTTCCCCAAGTCATAACATGCAAAAACAGTTCCAACTCCCTAAAGCTTGCAAACCAGAATGACTTGTGAAGGAGAGCAGAGGACTGAAGCAACAACAAAGCAACAAGGTCATGTTTGGGCCTCTTCATTAATTTAGTCCAGAAATGCTCTCTAAATAGATATATATTTATAACTACCTACTTCAGTTGGCATAAACTGAAGCGTGGGTTATTCAGTAATCTAGTAATCTGACCTGAGGTCCCTGGGAATGCAGATAATGAGGAGCACAACAAGTGTGGACATGTGTCAGGCTGTCCACTGTCTGCAGATGAGACAGACACACAACAAAGTATGTGCAGCATTTGCAACATGCAATTTAACAAATCCCTTCTGTTCTCTCCTTGTAGGCTTCTGCTCATAGCTTAACAAGGTTCCAATTCCTGAATTAAGAAATGCAGGTCAAACACAAAATATCCCCTTTACAGAATTCTCACCTTGTAGGCAGAAACACAGACAGAAAAGATGAAAAGAATGAAATCATTTGGAAACCTGTGTTTCCCTAAAACTCAAGTGATTCATTTCACAACCTTGCAACTTTTAAATCATATCAAAAGAATCTAAAATACACTGAGATATAACATAAAATCTAGAATAAAATGAAAATAAACCCTCCCTCAGTGCATGTAACAATGGTCTTAAGACTGATCTTGAAGTTTCTATTCTGCAACATACGTTACCAGATCTTGAGCTACAGCTAACTATGAAAAAGTTTCTCTGAATTAGAATGTAGAGGAGAAAATATAATACCAAAAATAGTAATTATATGCACTAGAGTATAACATGTTGCAGACTCCTTGAAACCAAGATAAAAGCCCTGCTGACTCTCTTCATAAGGCAAGGAGATCAAAGGGATTTGGACTGGCTGTGTTGAAGAGTAGAGCAAATTTGGTGGATTTCTGCTAGCTACAGCAATACTACTAAAAGCAAGTAAACACCCCAGTGTATCCCAAAGCATCTTTGTTTTCCAACACAACTGGTGCAGAGGGGTTTGAGATCATACAATTCATTCAGAGTTGATCAGCCATATCCACACTTTGTATGTGTCCCATATTGCCTTTAATTCTGAAGTGGTTCTGTGATTCTAAACCTAATTTTGGATACTATGACTTCTTTCTTCAGCTTACTGGGGATGAAATGATGTGAGGTTTGTACTGCAGCTTGCCATGGGAGTGTTCTTATAGCACAGTAGTAAGGACAATACATGTTCCATACCCAGGAACACAGCACAAATGCACATAGCATGATGTTTTTGTGGGGAATGAGCTTCCCCTGATTCTCATGATTCCTCAGAAAAAGAACTCTCAGGACCATAACCTAGTCTGGCCATGTGTAACTACCTGACTTGTTACAAAACATGAATAATCTAACACAGACGCTGTGTAGAGATGACAGCAAGCAGATTAGGAGTTTGGATAAAAACCCAAAACTCCCATGTGTCAACTCTGTCTTTGACAACTGTCCACATCCTCACACTGACTCAACAACAAATGAAAAACAACTCAGGTTAGCCCAATACTCTGTGGATGTATCTAAATATGATGGGTTGAGACCTCATACTCCAGCAGTCAGTGCCTCTGCATGGATGTCAGTGTGAATGCACAGCCTGCAAAGGATGGTGATGATGCTTTGTCTGAGCTACATATTCTTTATCAAATCAGTTTAAATTGAACAGATTCTCCTAGCATTTGCAAGGAATATTTTCATGATTCCTAGGAAATACCAAGCCTCACTACAAACAATGGAATCAAAATACCTCAAAAGGGAGTTCCCAAGTCCTTCTAAGATGCATTATATTACAAAGAAAAGGTTAAAAGTCACTTACATATTTTCCAACATATTACAGACAGAAAATAAAAGACATTTTCCTACCTTCATAAGATCAAGCAATACACCGCTTAAAATTCCCAAGTATCTTCTCTCTAAAGACTGTGGATGATTGACTGCTGGAAACTGTAAAAAATAGACTGTAAATATACTGCTCATGTAAACAAGGTAATACATGAGTACAATGTTTCAAAAAATAGAAACTAGTGAATCGAGGCATGTAATTAATGGGAACCATAAGCAATGAAAAAGTTAGTGGTTTATGAAAATTATCAAATATTATAGTGAAACAAGTAACTCTTGATGTGTGTTAAGCATCTAGTCAACCAAAGAAAAGATTCTTGATTATTAGGGCAGCCAAGAAACCACTCTCAAGTGAGAAATAATCAACTTTTTTTTTTCTTGTGGCATTATGATTGACAGGAGGTTCAAAATAGATTCAGAACTAACGTAAGTAACATATTTATTAAAAAATGTTAAAAATAGCTCAGAGAGAACTTGAGAGTGCAAATATAATACTAATTAAATACTAAACATTAACAAACATTTCCCAAGTGTTTTTAGTGAAAAAAGGCAAAAGCTCAAAGGTTTAAGTTTCAGGGTTACTGCTGTGGTCTTGCTGCTGGCAACACCATGAGAAGCAGGGCACACTGCTGGGGGCATCCATTAGTTGTACTAGTACTGCTTTTCATAAATTCCATTATGTGAACTTTGAAGAAAAATGAAAGAACAGTACTTTGAATGCTTTTATTCCTAAATAGTCTCTGTATTTTTCTTTTGACTTTGCTTTATTTTGAAGTGGCTTAGTAATAATTGAGAATTTTTTTCAAGTCCAAGTCTGCTGTATTAACTTTAAACAGTAACTTAGGTAAACCAAGGCTTCCATGCTTCCTCCAATTTTAACATAAACCAAATTGTAAAATGTTCATGACTTCCTGTAGAGTGACAATCACAAAGAACTTTTTATATCTAGAATGATAGGGAAACAGGAAAATGTGCTGAAGCCGTGCAAAGCACCAGTGGTTTTTCACTGTAATTGTTCAGATTCTTCATGTAGCTCATTGGTAGAACAAATATTTATAGGCCTACATTGCCACTCACACTTTTCTGTAAAGTCATGAACCTATCAGTAATTTCTGATCCCATATTATTTTACTCCCTTGTGTCTTCAACATACCCCAGATGTTTTCCTCCTCAAAAGAATTGGAGAGAGATCACTAAATATTCCCTAAGCCTTAGGAGCAAGGAAAACTGTGTTATATACATATATATGGAGGATATGAGTAGAAAGAAGAGACCAAGTTTGCAAATTTGGATCCATGTTGGAGCATTTGAAGAGATTTATTTTGATCCTGTTTTACAATACGGTAGTATTCACTTAGGGTAATGTAGAAATTCACAAAGTCTAAGCATATGGATAAAAATTCCACATCATGGGCTAGTTTCTATCTTGAGAATATCCAGCACCAAATCCAGCCTGTAAGTAATAATTGGCTTGATCACAGCAGACCTACTATCTGCTCTGCAACAGAAAATCTTTCACTATTAAGCACTACACTACATTCAGAAAAAATGTACTTTTAAGGTTGTCTTATAGCACAGGATAGTTTTTTCCCATTAATTAACTAATGAATATCATATTTCAAACAAATAATTTTTGTACTATTTTTGATGCTTAAGCCATTATTCAGACTTTATTTCAGTTCTAAAAAATACTCTCTATGAGGAGCCATATGGCCCTGTCCACATCAGCAGTATCCTGACTTTGCAGACAGGACTAAGAAGGCAGGAACACGTCTGAGTCCAAGCAATAAACCACTGATCCAGGATGAGAACAGAGACTCATAACTCTGAACCTTGTGCTAATCACATTAGGTCCGTGCTGTCTTCTTGAATTACTGTATTTTAAAGCTACAAAACAAAGATACTTCATCCTCATCTTAAGACATCACAGAGCATTCATCCAAACAAGATTACACTGCACAACCAGAAATGCTGTAAAATAACACTGAAGGGGCAGTAATTTATTTTGCTTATAATTTTTAAAGCATTGCTTTCCTGATAAAGGGGTTATAAATTTCATACAAAAACGCCATCCAGTTCACTGTTCTAAACAGGGTGAAATACAAATGGGACCTTGCAAGAAATGCTTGTCTAATAATTTTTTTAAACCCTCCACTCTTGAAGGGTCTAAAAACTCCAACAGAAACTCCTAGTTATCCTTACACCTAAAATAATTACCTGAACACCTTAAGCCAACTATTTTATCATTGTCAGCTAAACCAAGTTCATGGCAACTTTGAACATGTTTTAACAAAACTAGGTTCCCACTCTTTCCTTCCCTTTCACATTCCCACAATTTCTCTTTCTTGGAATAAAACTCAGATCTCGTGTCTTTAGCACAGATCAGGTCTCCTAAAACCTCCATATGTGTGTTTATTGACAATAATGAATTCAGAATATTATCAAGATCATAAACTCACCTTTCCAAGCAACATTCATCAATAAAGAAAGGACAACCAAAACTGAATTGTTTTGGATTCATGAGGAAACATGAGTACAATCACTGACCAGGTATTGTTAAAAGTAACAGAGTTATTATTATTTATTGATTCTGGTATTTTCTCATATTGCACATGCCAGCTCACTCACACTAGTGAGTCCCTGTCACTATATTACATTGGCAAACCCTTGGAAAGAACAATCTTGTCAGTAGGAAGAGCTTTTTTACTCACAAGACTTACATAAACTCCCCAGGAATGTAAGTCAAAAGACAGAAAGCTCTTCTGCCATGAGAGTAGCATCTAGAGCTCAGATTTTCCCAACATATTAGCTTTAAGACAGCAGTCCTGAATTTTCCACAACCTGACCTTACAGAACTTTGTCACTAAACTTGATAGTGCAAACCTGGCAGGGCAATGTTAGATTGGGTATAAGATGTAAATTGCATGCCAAAAATATCAAAGAAATGAAAGAAAATCTTTAAACAACTTTTAACAAGAAAACAAATGTATTTATAATACTCACTTCTTGTGCAATCAGAATTTTACTTTGACTTATGAATGCCTTATAGTCTACATATCCTATACTTACTCAGAAATGTAGGCAGTGGATAATGCGTAATGTAAACGAAAGAACCTTTGCAGCGCTTTACACAAGTAAACCAGGAAAATGAGAAAAAAGAACAAAGCTTTCTCTTACCCGCAGGCCATGGAAGCGTGGGTTGCTGTAGAAGAGCTTCATCTGCTCGGCTGGCAGCGGGCCCAGCACCTTCTGGATGGTGAAGAGCTGGTCAATCTCGCTCTCGCCAGGGAACAGGGGCTGCCCGTCGCTCAGCTCCCCCAGGATGCAGCCCACAGACCACATATCCACTGCCTTGCCATAAGGGGCTCTGCGAGGCAAAAATAAAGTGTTTGTCACCCACTGCCTTCCTACTGAGCTGCTTCAGTTTATTGGCCCTACTTCCCATGGCACAATTCCTCACAACACACAAAAATAGACTTTGTTATTAAGGAAACTACCTCAAAACCCAAGCCCTCTGTTTCTGCCCTAGATTTCTTGATGTATCTACCACTGTTCAAAAAGGCAGGAGAGGAATTCTCAGGAGCCCCCAGAGACCTTGTTCTTTTTAAAAAAACTGACACAAAAGAATAATCTTTTTGACTGCAGAGCATTCTCCACTCACAATTAAAACTACCACTAACTTCCCTTCTCTCTAGAGCTCATACCTGCACTCTGTTCCTGCATTACTTGTTTGATTGTGCTTAATAGGTCGATGGGCATACTGGGTCTGGCCACCAGGAGAACAGAAATTCTACAAAAATCTTTATTTCAACACTTATACACAGAAAAAAAAATTGGTGAGAATGACAAACATTAAAAAATTTTATACACAAATATTTTAATTACTGACTGGTCCTGAAAACTATTCCTTAGAACAAAACAAGTGAAGAAGCAATGAAAGCATCATGAAGTAATTCCTATTTGGGAGCAAAGCCATTGGTTGGGGTTTGGGGAAAACTCTTTTTTATACACCCAAATCCTTGCTTGTTGAATTTGTAAAAGAAATTTGTAAAAACCCATATTATTCCAATAATGTCTTTCCAATGTTTAGATTCTGAACAGAATGACTGGAGAATTGTTTTCATGTTTAAAAAAAAGCATATAAAATAATAAAGACTGGAACAAAGACTGAACTGAAAACATATTTCACCAAGTCTCATCTTTTTGAAACTTGTAATTCAGTACAAACTCTATTTCAAGAGACTTAAGTTACAGCTTTCTGGAATAAGACAGCACCAAGAGTTGCAGGTGAGAAACCCTATCCTAAATCTGTCTTTTTCACTCCCTCTTTATGCTGCTTGCTGATTAATGATGCTTAGAGAAAGAACATCCTCAAACTAAAAAAAAAAGTTTGTCTCTTCCCCAGTGATTACTCATGATTATTTACTTTCCTTGTGGGAAGGAACAGTAAACCCTTATGGTGATTTGGCTAGGTGAAGGTGAGAAAGCTTTTCTAGCAGGGCAACAGCCTGAGTGAAACCTCAGGCTCACTGAGCTGCCTGCTGCAGGACTCTGTGGTAGCTGGGAAAGTTGAAGGCATCAAAACTTCAAGAAACACTTGCCTTAAAGAATGTGCCATGAGACACTGTAATTGTTTCACAACAACCATCCCAAAATCAAAAGTTTTCCCCACTGGAAGAGACCTCTCACAAGGAACCACTAGAGGCAAAGCAGACCATGTCACAATTCCTCAAGTACCACTACTACTCAGTGGGGTTCATAATTTTCTTTCTAATCCTGCATAATGGCTCAGTGTTTGAGAGATTCAGAGACAGATCACAGAGATTCATGTTTGACCTTTCTAGGATGCTGCTAGTCCCACCCATTAGGTCAGAATGACAATTAAGGCCAAGGGTTTTATTCTCAGTGCACAAGGCAACACAGGCAAGAACGGACTCCAGAGCCAAGGATCTGCTCTTTCTGTGTCTCTGTTGGGAAACTGAGGCTCTGGAGGCAGCTGTAGACCATGGTACTGTGGAACAGCTAGGATTACAGCTGAGGGATGGGCTAAAACTCCTCTGAGACACGGACCTTGCCTTGCTCTGAAGAACAAAGGAAGCTGAACCACAGTTAAGAACTTTTCAAACAGAAACAAATCAGAAAATAGCCATTTAATACAACACAAACTGCAACATTGTTTGAAAAGGCAAACTCCAGATTTCTTTTCTGCTGGTTGTCAGGATCAGTCTCATCAGATCTGTCCTACAGGAGTTATTTCATCTGTCCAGCCATGTCACTCTTGCATCAAAAATGCAAGAGTGACATGGCTGGACAAATGAAATAACTCCCATAGGACAGATAGCCCATACCTCAGAAACACTACAGTCTATGCCTGCACATATTAGACTCTCCAAAACATGTCTCCTACCTAGTAATTTAGCATGCTTTAAAATCTACTGGCTTTTAGCAATATTTTGTCATCAAAGGGTACAGAGTACTCCACTAACAGCAGTTACCTGAGGCTCTCCAAAGTGAGTAGATTTTACATGTTCTGTGAATAATTAGGGATCTCCTAATTTAATAATCTCCTGAAATTTAAGTCTTGAATGTTATCACTAAACAAAAACCTCTCTGGGACATATTTTAAAAATTGAAAAAGTAAAACTGTATTTGTTAAATTGAATGTATTTAATAAACCTGTGAAGACTTTGGAATATTAGATGCTTATAAAAACTTGGTAAATGTATGGAAAGGGGGAATAGGAAAGATGAATGCCTGGAAATAGAACAGGATTACCAAGAAAGAGGCATCACTTTGCCAGAAAAACTTGGCTTTAAAACATATATCAGCATAACTGAAACATTAAATACAAAAATCCCCTCCCTTTCTCTAGAAGCTAATCAAACAGATTTAGTCAACTATAAACAGACATAATTCCTGCTAAGTTTCCTCTGCCAACAAAACAGTTTCAAAAACTGCAGGTCAGACTAATACTGTGTCTGTCAAGCTTTTGATGCCTTACCTCCTAAATCCTCATTACCACCAGAGACAGAAAAAAAATGGTTTGCATCTAAAAAGGTCACAATTGATGCTATTTTTCCAAGTCTTTTTTTTTTTATACTTATATATGCACACACACACTTCGCTGGAAGCTTTACTGTTTTCTCCAAAACATGAAAAATTGAGCTTTGAGTTTTTTAATGGCAACTTTAAGATGCTATTATGCACATCAGAAAACAACTGCCAACAAATTTGATTAAGATTAGCACAGCTCTGAGAATACCAGGATGACTTTATTGACATAATAATTATGACTTAATCATTTACCTGTTCAAAAAAAATCTAGTTCAGCGTTAATCAAAGGTTCCAACAAAGGCTTGTTTCCCAGGAGCACTTAACATGGTGCTTAAAGACTGTTAGGAGTGATCAGAAATTTTTTGATTCATCCTATGGCTAATAGTTCCTTATTTTAGGAATATGTATATATAAATACACATGCATAGTATATTAGAATTGTATTCTATGAGAGTGTTCACATAGTTTAGATTAATGCTCTGATAACTTGACTGTAATGGGGGATGACATATCATAGATCTCCACTTTTTTTTTCCTCTTTCTTTGCCCTTTTGGTCCTCTGCATTTGTTCATTTAGTACCTCCAAATCTATTTTACTTTGTGAGATAGTAAAATGCTCATTTTACATATGAATAAAAGAGTAAAACTTAATTTTCTAGCTGAGGCTACTCATGTAACTAATACTTTTGCAGTCAATGCAATGCTAACCTATCAGTGCTTTATTAACATGATTTATACAGCCTCCTTCAATAAATTCTTCCTAACTAGTAAAACCCTAGCACCATCCATTTAAGTGACTTTGGCAGTGCTGGCAAAAGATAACTACAAATGAAAATCAAAGCACAGAATCACAGATATTTTTGGGTTGGATGTGACCTTTGAAGATGATCTTGTTCCAATCCCCCTCACCTGGGCAGGGACACTTCCACTAGAGCAGGATGCTCAGAGCTTCATCCAACCGGGTCTTGACACTGCCAGGGATGGGGCACCCACAGCTTCTTTGGGCAACCTGTTCCTGTGCCTCACCACCTTTGAGCAAAAATTTAGCTCTGACTAAAAGGATGAAGATAACTAGGAATGTTGTACTGTGAAAGCTGTACTGCCATTGCTATGTGATGTCCACAGACGGCTGATGGAACATTCCAGGCTAGAGGACTACCATGGAAACCTCTTCTGAAGGAACTGGGGAGGGGTGTGCAGAAGTTGGAAGTACATCTGTTATAATTTAGCCTAACATTTTAATCAGTTCAACACTGCTCAGCTCAGGACAGGTCAATATGTCAATGATTCACACTCACTTACTGGAAATGAACAAAAATGAATGAAAATCTGGAAGCCTCTCGAAATCTTGCCTTTAAATCAAATACAGTTCTCCACAGGCAAAGCTTACAAAAGGTGCTGAAAAACCATATAGAATCAGTAAAGATTTCTTATGGCAGTTCTCAAACCGCACTTACCCAAGCAAGAGTTCAGGTGAGCGGTACCATCGGGTAGCCACGTACTCAGTATAGTTCGCATTGCTTCCTTCAGAGAGATTACGAGCAAAGCCTGGCAGAGAAACAGGGTGAAAGATTACATCCCATTTAAAAAACAATGTGTGTATCACCACTGAATTTGGCAGTAAGAGGTCATGTCTATTACACAGAAGCAAATTGTTTACAACCCCTGCTGCAGAATGATGTCTCCAACGACTGCTTGTCTACTGAAATGCAAGCTTTTATTGATACAACAGTGAAAGTCAGCATGTCTGCCCTAATGACTCCCTTACTTGTGTGCTATCCTCACAAGTCACTGGGGTTTTGCTATTACTATTACAGTTTTATGTATTTTATTTATTTATTACTTTATTAATTTATTACTCAGCTGTTATGTAATCAAAACAGACTGATAAAAGTTAACTGTCAGGATGCCTTGTCAGCTATTGAAATATTACTGAATTTCACTGAGGTGCTGTTTGCAGGAGAAGATTCCTAACTTTAGAAACATTACACATGCATGTGTACTAGGCTGTTCTACTCATTGATCCTAACTACTACAGTCTTTGAATTTTTAAACTGGTCAAAAAACTACGGAGTATTCTCATCTAAGGACACCTTCTCCCAGGCTTGGCAAGGAAAATGGTCATCTCCTCTAAACTATCAAGTCAGGAGTCTAGTAAAGTCAGCAAAACTGTTTATATCTGCACTTGGCTCACTCCACATGTTTTGGCTTCCCAACTGTTTTAGCATCACATTCACAACAAGGTTCTTCATGAATTAGGATGAAAGCAAGAAAGCATGTCCAAATTAACTTCACTGTCCACATAATTTTTCTAAAGAATAAAACAAAAACATTTAAAATGTATACTTATTTGCAATTGAACCAAAACTTCCCTACTGTCCTAAGGCATAACAGTTATGACCACTGGCTGAGACATGAGTGCACATACTGGAAAATCCATTTATAGGAATAATTTTATTTTCATTCTCCTCCATTCATTTAAAGTCAGCCAAGCACCACAATAGCTTTACTGGATTTTTCATGTCAATGTACTCTTGGGCATATGTTTGCACTATTTTCAAAAAGTATCAAGTCTTACTGTTTTCAAATAAATAATTAAGAATTAGGTGAGACAGCACAGACAGATCTCAGCAGCAAGACTCCACATGTGTCAGCTCCTCACTAAAGCTCAAACTGAGACAAAATTTTGGCACTGAAATGCAGAAGCAGCATTTCTGAAAAGTTTTCTTATTGGGATGTGGCAATAAAACACAGCTGAAAATTCCCTTCAGTGAAATCACTATAAGTCTTTCCATTATTGCATGAACAATAAAGAAACAGTAAAAATTCTGAAGTGTTGCAGAAGAATAAGGTATAACTTAATTTCCTGAATCAATAAGTGGTACTTAAATGCAATAGATGCTTTTCTTTATATCTGAGTTCTTCTGAAGAAGCTGCCAAAATTGCCTTTTCCATTCAACTACGTTTGGTAAAGTAAATTTTTAAAAAATTGAATTTTTTTTTTTTTAGTATTCTGAAAGTGTGAAGCTATAGAGTGAAGAAGCCCAGTTCCACTCACCCCTGTGGAACACTAATTTGCTATGAGCTAAAGTAAAAATTTCGATGATGATGATGATGATTATTATTATTATTATCATCATCATCATTATCATAGAAAACGATTATAAATTTGTCAATGGCATAGGTTACAGCTGTTACTTTTTGCAGGTTACCTCTAATTTCAAGTGTTAGTAAACTAAAAGACAGGATGAGTATTATGAGGAATGGATATTTCAAAGCTGTCTGAACATAAGAATTCATATCTCTTCCCATAAAGTCTAATGAACATTACTGCTGCTGTTGCAGAAAAGCTGGAAAGGATTTTTTTTTACTTCTAACATGGGGATTGAGTGAATTTTGAAATATTACTATATTTAGAACTGCTTAGGCAGCCCCATTTCTGTTTCAAATTATGAGCTATCTGATTAATCTTGGCAGTGGAAAATCTTTCATTCATGTGTTTAAAGAACAGAGGGAAGATAATCAGGAGCTACACTGAAGAAATGGGACAGTCAAAACATGGGAAACCCCAGACTGAAAGGGAGTGGGGAAGAAAAGAAAAAAGTTGTCACACAGAAATAAACTGAGGTGCTGAGGTAACACATGAGCCTGGCAGCACAGGAGCTCCTGTGCATCAGGAGAATCAACAGAACCAAGTTTGATCCTCCTCCCTCCAGGCCAGTCTATAAGAATTTGGTCACAGACAGAAGCTATTATGTCCAGAAAGCAGCTAATGTAGCCTGAAAAATCAACCCCTAACTTTACAGACCAGGTGCAGCATGGATTTGATGTGGCAAGACAGAAAGCAGAGTCATCATCATGGGCTTCAGTGTCACCTTTATACTGTTGTGTGATGCATTTTATAGATTCTCTGACCCTTTGACACCATGTAGAAAGATGATGGACAGAACTAACAGTTCAGGAAAGCCTACCTCTCTAAGGGAACAATTAATTTTGGTTATGATGGAGTTTGCTTATTGTTCCTTCTTCCAAATTGTGCTGAGGTATCAGAAATATAAAAATAAGAGAAGGATGCTAGGGAGAAAATTATACAAATTCTAAACAGTGAGAAGGAAAGGATTAGAAGATGAAGATAGGAGGACATTTGGGTGAGAGCAACTATGAAAACAATAGCAATTGCAAAGGCATCACACTGCAGAAAGTAATAAACAAAATCAGAAATTTCAGGAAAGGACTATAAACAACTCAGAACATGGTAGGAGAGATGTCAAGGAAAAAGATGTGAGAAAAAAGGAGGAGGTTTTCAATTTCTTACAGAGAAACAGGGCACATTTAAGTTAGACATAAGGTAAAGCATTCTAATCTTAATGACATGTAACACTAGGGAACCTCTATTATTCAGAATTTTAAGAATATACAAGCAAACACCTGTCAAGAATTACACAGACATTCTTAATCCTTTCTTTGAGTAGGTGGAAAAAGTAGAGGATTTCTTGAGGTCTTTTCCAGTCCCATGTTTCACAATTTCTATGCTTACACACCATACAGAAATTAAGAGGTTGCTAAAACAAGCAATTTTGAAATCCTGGTGTTGAAATAGCAAACACACTAGTCAGAAAACCAAATTATTTCCAACAGTCAGATGCATCTGCTGTAACCAGCACTCTGTACTGTTCTCTTTTTCCACTTCTATTGGCAGAAGTGACACCCACACAACATGTGTCCAGGCAAGCACAACAACCAATCTCCATTTTATTTAGCACGGTATGTACAGAACACATGGCACAAGGACTATGAAGAATTATCTCATTAAAAATTTATGAACTTTTCTGCTCAAACTGGTTTTGTCCACTGGGCTATTGGAAATGGATGCATTATCTTTGTATTTGTAATCACAAGGGGAACATGATGCGTGTGTCAAGTACCCATGTTCCAAAACATAATTTAAGGTAGTCAGACAGCATATGTTAAATCATGCTACAAGGCAAATTCTTATATCCTCATCTCTGCACGCTCAGAAAACACTTGTGGTTAACACCATTCTGACATGTATTTTACAATAATAGCTTAAGCTACTAGCAATTATGTCAATTAGCAATAACACTATAAAATTACCTCTGATTCCATCTTACAAGGGTTGCTCAGAATTTTAAATTCAACTAAAACTGAAAGGTCAATTAAAATTAAAACTAACCCACATGAACATTAAGAACCACAAAAATACCCATAACAGTTTGCCTTCCTTGATATTATGCCGATCACTCTGAGTACACAGTGACTGCACATCTTTTCCAACAGCAGAAAGAGAGCGTGGCTGGAGCACACAGCATGAGCAAACCTACAGACCACACAGAACACTGCTGGCAGAATTCACATCATATCTGGCTGCTGTGAATACTGATGTCCAAAACACCAACACATAATTTGTCTGGCTTTTTATTTTTCTGCAATTCTGCTGCACAGAGGATGTCGACCCAAGTTCACATGCACAGATCTGTCACTGCTGTTGGGTGACAACTCTAATGGCATTACTTTCAAGCAGGGACATCCCTCACCCAAAAAAAAAGAAGGGGGGGTCTTAAGGTTGGTTTTGTTTTGTTTTGTTTTTTGAGATTCTTTTTGGGGTTGTTGTTTCATGAGGCAATAAAGTTTTTTCTTAAGGTTGCTGTTCCTTGGGAGTTTCTTTGGGGTTGCTGTTCCCCAAGGTAGTAAGGTTTTTAGTCTTCTCTTTGCTCTAAGTGTTTTACACTGGAGCTAGAAATGACAAGTTGAATTTACTAGTTTGTGTTATTAAGGTTGTTTATTTTTAATTATTTATCAGTTCTCTCCCAGCTTTGTAAGGCGTCTCTAGCAAAGCAGGACACGTGGCAGACTGGGGCGGATCAGAGAACCCTGCACTTTATGTATGGTACTTTTGACTTAACTACTGTCTAAAACGTACTTTTTATTTACAACATTTTACTAATGCTTACTACTTATGCTAACATGTCGTTTCTACTCTAAACCAATCTCTAAAATCTAACTCAGCAAAAGATGGGGGACAAGAGCAAGAACAAGGAGCACAGGGGCCACTCCCCAATTCCTCCATCTTGTCTCCAGTTCTATATACTAAAAATCTTAACTTCTATATTTACATTCTATAATAAACTAACTACTACTTATTTTAAATCTTTTCAGCTTGTGATTCTTCCTGCATGTGAGTATTCACTCCCATGGTCAGGGATCAGAGGCACTGTCCTCCTGGGCTCTGTGTGAGGCTGACTGACCCCCTTGTACAGATCCCAGACCCCCCTGTCCGGTCTCCAAACCCTCCAGGGTGGCCAGAGGGATATCTTGGACTCCAACAGGAGGGAGGGCCAGGGAAGGATGTGTGGGGTGCATGGGTCCCATGAGGACCCACTCATGCCCGTGTTGGCTGCTCAGCATTGCACAAGGCCCTGGGTTGGTCCCTAGGGGGGGTTTGCTTGGCAGGGCCTGATAATCAGTGTGGGGAGGGAGGGCAAGCACAGCAGTGCAGACAGGAGGCCTGTGGGTGCCCAAAAGGCAAAGGCACCAAAGGCACCACACAAGAGCATCCTGATGTTCTGTCAGAGCTGTGCAGTACCTTACACTGCAGAATAAATGGCACTGAATTCAAAGAACTCATACGGAGTTCTCAACTCTTGGAGAACTCAAATATTCTAAGGTTTTTCCTAGAACGGTTATTGTTTCTTAATATTTAAGCAAAAATGCCTTTAGGATTAAAAGAAATAAGCAGCACTGAAAATGACAAACACCTTTCTTGTCCTCTTTAAAAACCATTTTGATTTATTTTTGTTAGGAGTTCTTTTCATTCAAAATTGCAGAGGTTTGAAATGACAGCTTTCAAACTATTCTTACTGAAAAGTGCCCTTGGGGTAACACTATGGAGTTGGCTTTTATTTATCAAGCCAAACTCTAAGCTTTTCAGAGGGAAAAATACTTTATTCTGTGTTTATGTAGCATATAGAATAAAAATACAGATCGTTGGAACGTTCTGCCCTGCTGTCTTCAGGGCAGAACTCACATGGGCAAAGTTCACCCTGTACTTGGGAGATGATTCTTCAAAGCCTTAAAGCTGACATTAAACAGGCATTGATAGGCCAGGAAACATCAGAGTTAACCTAACATGTATAGCTCTGACTCTGACCTCCACTCATTCAGCCATTAATCACAGGTGGACATGTGATTCCTTAAATAACCTAACAAAATACGTTCCTCAACTACAGGAATATATAAAAATATATATTCCTTAATTACGTAACTCTTATTCCTACAAGACCTATAACTGCACACATAATATTCCACAAAAGCCAATGGTTCAAAAATATATAAAAAGTGTAAGTTTATTGTGTCTTTACTAAACAACCAGTAATTATCTTTTCTTTTAATACACAAGCCAAATAAACCTATAGTTTTGCCAACCTCTTAATCAGCTCATTTGTGCTTTTCTCGGCTGAATCTCAGCAACATCAAAAGCAGAAATCTTGTCTAACACAGGAAGAGAGAAATGCAGTGTTTCTATGGACATGTTAACACAGGTATTTCACAGGGTATGCAAACTAAGAACAGAAATCTTTCAATTTAAAATACTAGCCCCACACCTGAAGCAGTAATCAACTCTGACTGCCAGAAGACTTTTAAACAGTACATACTTACAAAATAAGGCAAAACTGCTCTGCAAGAGATTTTCTTTAAAAATATAACAGCAGGTATCTTCCAAACTTACCAAAATCACACAACTTCAGAACATCATTGTGGCTTATTAAGAGATTCTCTGGCTTGATATCTGAAGTATGAGAATGAGTGAAAAAAAATGCTGTTAAATTGTCTTAATTTAGGACTTTGTCAACAAATATTATTTCATTATAACTTATTTAGAGATATTCATGCAATCATAAATGAAGCATTACAAGAGCAACTGCTGAAACAGCTTCCAGCAATTCAGTTTGTGAACAGACAGAATTAATTTTCTGTCTTTTGAAGTCTTTTAAAGTGTTTCCCAACAAAATATGGAATGATAAAATGTGCTTACAGATATTCCAGGGCAGAAAACCAATATCCATATTTCATAGTGCAAAATATAAGAAAGGACTGATATTCAATTACCCAGTTAACCAATAAAATATTCAGTATGTTGTGCTCAAAATTTTCAGTTATAATGACCATTTGATCACCTCTAGCAATTTGTTTAGAAAAAATGTCTTGCCTGGTTTTAAGCCCTTTTTTAATTCCTATATTATACACACAGTACATTTTTCAAATTACATTTTGAAAATATTTTCAGAATCATGCTGATCTTAAATATAAAAAGCACATTATGTGAGAGTTCTATCTTACTGGAAATATTAATTAAAAATTAAAAAAATATTACTCTTGCAAAGTCACAAAGCAAAATACAGTTTTATTGTACCAGTATAAAATACATAAAACTAGATCATACATCAAGATATGTATTTTAAGTGCTTGAAGCTTTGGAAGAAAGTAAATATACACAGCTGAAACTCAAGGGAGCTGGGAGGAACTGCCTTAAGAAATAAAACATGGAGAACCAAGTTTTAAGTTTTAGGTTCTTTTTCTTCTAATAGTCTATTATCAGATTCAAAAGTGAATTCACTGAGCACCATGAAATGTTATAAAAAATCCTTTTTCTTAGACAATCTCTGTTCCTGTGGTTACAGTTTGCTGTGCTTATCACTTCCCAAAGACAGTGGACAACAAACCTTCTATGTAGATGAATTTTGTTTCAAAACAATCTGGAGCCATGCAGCAGACCTAAGACCCAGCCAAATTTACATGTTTTTTCTGTTGAGATAAAGCAATTGCTTATACTTTTGTTAAATGCAAATTACTTCAAGCTGTAACATGTTTCCCTTTAGAAAGGCCCTCGTTCCATGTGGAGAAGTGCACACTTACCTCTGTGAACAATATCATTCTTATGGCACCAATGAATTGCTTTAATTAGCTGGTAGATGTAGCTTTTCACCTTTTCTGGTGGGACTCCATTTGGCATTTCTTCTAGCAATTCAAGCATATTCTAAATGTTTAAAAGACACATTATTTAAAAGAGCTTGTACTCTGGCTGCTGGAAGATAACATGCCCTCAGCCTTCTGAAGCAACATATTTGGGGTACACAGCTCAGCTATGGAAAATCAGTAGTTTAACATTCGGAGAGTGAATTTTAATCATAAGCATTCTCCTAGCTGCTTTCATTCTGGAGAAAACACTTGTGAAGACAATAATCCTAAAAAGTGAAGCACAGATTGTCATCTCCTCAAAAGATTGTCATCGTACAACTTTCCCTAAAACACCTACAAAGTAATTTAGTTACAAAATGTTGCTTAAACAGAAATACCAGGTCAGGTGTGTGGCCATACAAAAATTTTAGCAAATCAAAGCATTTTGTAAATATTCAACAATGCTTTAACATAATGTTCTCTTCACTAATTTAGTTCTGCCATTTTGACACTGCAGGGTCACAATGAATCACCAGCTGTATCTGTATATGGATAAAACATATAAAACAACAAAAGTTTCTGAGTGCACATGATGCAACAGACATAAAAATGCCTCACAGGGGTGTAGATAAGAACCTAGGGAGTGTCCTACAGCTACAGATCAGCTATGGTCATCTGGGCATCTTGGCAACTACAGCAACTACACTACAGCAATCATGGCACTACGCATCGACTAATTTGTAGATATAAATAGGAAAGAAAATAAACTTACTGTTTATTCTAGTACATTTCCTCTTTGAAAAAGAACACTTAGATTCCCATTATGTTAGCAAATGTCTCTAATTTTGCACAATTAGAAGTACAATGAAGTTTGTATGCTGATTTCTGAAATGATAATGGGCAGCAGCAGCAGCCCACTTGAAGAGAGAAAAAAAATTCTTATTTACTCAACACCAAAATAGGAGTATTTTGGCTATACTGCCTTACACAACTCATTTAATTATGGATTTGAGTATTTGTAGATTTTTCATTAAAAGTAAAATTGCTTTGTCTTTAAAAACCATTTTCTTTAGCTGTACAGTAATTTTTTCATGTTTTTCTTGAAACATGTTTTAATGAACAGTAGAGATTTTGGTGATAGTTGAAAACATTTTTAAGTTTTGCAGTTTGGGAGTAAATACTGGAATGCCTTATATGCCTGAGTGTAAGTTTTCTTACAAACACACTTCAGTTCTGAGGAAAGGAATTTTCTGTTATTGATTTTAGTTAGATTCCTGTCCACACAGAAGGTTGTGGATCTGGATAAGTAAGTCAAGAAGTTAGTGTTACAAATACAAAACAAAATAATAGCATCAACAGAGGAAGACATAATCCTGTATGAAGACATTAACTAAGGAGATGATGAATAAAGGAGATTAGACTAAATGTGAATTTAGGTAATCTGGATTTTCAGTATTGCAGAGTTAACATTCCCCAAAGGACACAAAGTGTCCAGTTAAACAAAACATTGGTCTATTCCACCATAATTTATTTAATTCTTTCTACTTTCCCTTCATCCAAAGAATATAGAAACATCCTGGTCTACAAAGAAACTAGGGGTGACACTACTTAAGATATCTGAAAATAAGAAATGTTCATTTATTTCAAAGTTTAACTGAAAAATGAACATTAATATAGATATGACATTATGTACAAACTATATATGATGCCTACCTTTATCTTTTTTTTAAATATGTAAATAAAGTTAGATACTGCAGCCTGATATTAACTGATATTAACCAGTTTTTAAATATATATACCTCTTATCAGATCAATTAAATATCTTTAACTTATGCTGCTCTTTTTTCCCACTTCTCCAGATAGCTTAGCCAAGTCAACTATAACAGAAAATTAAATGTATGTTCTAAGTTGGTGTGTGATCAAAGACATTTCATGTGTCTGGAACAATGACAAGGAACATGGGTGAAACAAGTTAACCTTTGAATGTTAGATCCAAGGAAGATCCACCACATCAGAAGTGGCTGATCTGCTGGTGAAAACCAAAGCTGATTTCTGCCAAATTGTGGGTTAAAAGAAGGTCACCTAACATTATGTGGTCAAGTTACATGACAAAATAAGCTGTCAACTTGATGCAAAGGAGATAGCATTTAGGGTGAGAAATTTTTAAATGAGAGAAAATTGACTGCAGAGGACTAGCACTCAGCTAGACTGCAACACCACACTGGCAGGAAATTAAAGTTTCAATCAAAAGAACAGTATCTCATGAAGGCTACAGACATATTTAAACCTGTATTTTATTTTACTCTATGTATCTGAATACCATCTATCTGTTTCCATGAAGAAATGCTAAATGGTTAGAATTCAGAGGGAAGGTCTACCTTCATCAGGAAGGTTGCAAAAATGACAAAAGACCAATCTGTTCTAGGTCATTTCTCCCTGGAAACAGATCAGGATGCTTGGCAGCAGTAGGCCAATCTAAGGAAATTTTGGAATAGTTTCAAAATGAGGTCAGGATTGCAGTTAATGACAGTGGTCTTTGCCAAATCCCTCTAAGCAACTATTGATAGTGGCCTTGTTACAGAAATACACAAACAAATCCTATTTTTAACAGGGAAGGGTGGTGAAAGTTGAAAGAGATTCCAAGGTCAAAAGTCTATGATCTTGTTTTGAAAGACTATGTCAAGACTCATTACACAATGTAAGACAGGACAGTTATCCAGCTTTACAATTAAACTGGATCAAAGAGTACAGATGGAAATTTTTCTTCAAATCATATGTGTTCCAATCTGCATAATTTTTTAACATGTTGGCGTTCACAAATGGAAGATTTTTTTTTAAATACCAAGACATGATGTAAAAACAACAGTAGTAAATGTTGCTGTCTCACAACAGATACCTAATTACAACTCACACTGTAATAAAGTTTCTGCTTCTTCTGTTTAGAGATTAGGATAGCTCAATTTTTAAATATAAAAGCAATTGTAAAGACATTTTCAGTAAGCTGATAATTTAACTGTGGCAAGGATATTACAAACTCAACTCACTTTTTCCACATATTCAAAAACTAAGTATAATTTTCCTCTTCTTCTGAAGGCTTCCTTCAGCTCCACAATGTTCTCCTGTTTCAAAGTGCGAAGCATTTTAAGCTCTCGTAAAGTGGTTTCTTTGACTTCTTCATTTTCTAGAGTGTAAAGTAAAAGTGAGAGAGTAAGCTGATTAAAAAACAAAACAAACTTTCCAAGTAAGAAGTGTTACGAGGATTTATTTTGAACCCCTGATTAAATTCTCTGGTTTTAGACATTACAGAGAAAAAGAAAAAAGCTTATTTGCCACTGTGGACTTTCTGTTGTCTGCATACTTCTGCATTGGAAGAGAGGTCCACGATGACTGTGCTTATCATACAACCCTCACAGATTTCCCATCACTACCATAAAGGTTTTCTGTGGCAGAGATAGTCATAAGAAACAAACTGTTTGCATTTCTACCTTTTATTATTATGAAGGCAACTAATATGCTTCAGAAAACAGTCGTGTGTGTACATGCTCTACCCCATAAATACACATCACATAAACCACGGGGAAGGTTGTCCTCAGCAGAAACACTGGAATGCAAAGCTCATTTTGAACAATACAAAACAATGTGTTTGATTATGAAATAATTTTATTTTCCAAAAGCCATGACAAATTTTAAGACTGAAGCACAGATTTTTAAGTTCTGTACGTTCTCCACATGGCTTTCAAAAGAAATTCAGCAATTTCAGCCAGACCAGTGTAGCAAACACAGAAGGCAGTAGAGTAAGTACTGACACAACAAAGTCTTGAATCTAATCCAGAGGAGTCAAGAAATTTAACTGTTTAGTCAAATTACATTTAATTTTAATTTAACTGATTTGACAATTTAATTCTCTGAAAGGCGTTCAAGAACAGAGGAGCGCTTCACTAATGCTTCATATGCTGCTTATCATTAAGGGGCCCTGAACCAAGCAGGTTCTAAAGGACACTAGGAGTGATATGTGAAGTAAAACCTGACTATATTAGGTTTTATTTTTCATTTAGTAAAATGAAATCCATTAAGTCAGTAAATTTGCTCATGCACATATAGAAACAGCATACTTAATCACTTAGAACTCTTATCCACAGCAGAGAGTTACTAAATGCGAAAAGCTTGCATAAATTTATAACTAAATCACATCTGCAGGTCATGTACCACAAAGACATTAGAGACCAAGGAAGAAGAAACAAGGAAAAGAAATTGTTTTTCCAAGACAAAAGGCAAGAAGTTTGCAGGGGAGAGCAAATAACACTGGTCATGCAAACGCACTAATCATTATCACAAGAGAGAGGGGAGAAATAAAAAATTGAAGTGCAGCAGGAGGGAAAAGGAAAATAAGATACTATAATCACAAATCTTTTGATTAAAAAATATATAATTTGGAGCAATCTAAATCTTTTCATTTTAAAACTGAGTGCTTGATGTTGGCTTGCATCAGTCTGATTGCATAATCTCATCTATAACAAGACAGTCACTTTCCAGCACATTTAGTATTCATATGTCAAACAACGGCAAAAAAATTCAGAGAAACAAAAATGTCAATAGAAACAATTACAGTATATTCAAACTTCTAATGAACTACCATATTAACAAGACAGATGTGAAATGGGCTGAATCAAATCCATCAAAAGAGCTTCTGTCATATTTCCAGAAACTCGTAAACAACCAGCTACAAATCTGAAAAGCAGTCATCAGTCATGTAAACTGACATTATGTAATACCCTTGGAAAGCCAGACCTAATGGCAATGTTGTATTTTTTGTTTCCATTTTTTGGTAGACAAGCTAATACAAAAATCCTGTTTAGGGTTTAGTAATGAGATTTACTTCCTAGGATCTGTACCGAATAGCTACAGCAAGTTCCAAAAATCAATTCTGAGATATTCGCATGACCTAGCCAAGATGGTCACCACAATCAAACTATCTTCTACATCCTTTACAGGGATTTAAAACAGATTTCTGAACAGCAGAGCTAAAACATTTATCAAATATACTCTTCAAGTGTTTGGGAAAATGACGTGCCAAGCAGAGACTGCACAGTGCAAAACAAGATGCAAATCAGACTTTGCTGTGTCTGACTGACTCTAAAAAATACAGCCTTTGTAACCAACACCACCTTCATGGCCACTAGCAATCCTGTAGGATAGCAAAAAAGAAAGTTTGCTAAAATAAAGGGACTGCTGTTTGTTTAAACAACATTGCTAACTTTTGGCTAAAGCCTCGGCACACATCAAACCACAGCAGCATCGCATCACACCAGGATGGCTCCTCTCACTCTTCATCCTTCTCCTGTGTGTGCAGAGCTTTGGGGCTCATGGCTGGCTTGGGATGCACACAAGGTACACAGCTGCCCTCATGGCTGATTGCCAGTGCTGCCTATGACAGGATACAGCAATTCCCTGCCCCCAACAAGCAGGGGTCAGAGAGCCAGCCATGTCTTGTCCAGTTCTTTGGGTTTTTTACTCTTGGGTGAGGAATGTGTGTGTGGAGTACTCAAAGTAATTTCTAGGTGTCCTGCCTTCTGCCACCCTCTTTGCCAGCAACACTAATCCTTGCAGAAATTGCCTCTTCCTCCCTCTCAGCAAACCCAGCAATGCTGTAGAGTACACAGGGTCTGCTGTGAAGAGGCAAAGAGCAAGTGTCCTGAGGAGACTGAGGCTCACTGAAGGGAGGACAGAGCTGCTGCCTCACCACCCAGTTCCCTCCACGGATCTTGGAGAGCTCCCAGATTTATCTTCCTGTGACTGAACTTCTCAATGACTTCTTTCAGTCTCCTCCATTTATACCTTCACGTTGCCCTGACATTTCGATTCCCTCTCACAGATGAAGAATGATAAAGTCCAAGGACTCTGCAAGTCACTATTACAAAAGGACTTTTTATGTTTTCTGGTCACATCCAATCTCCAAATGGTAGATCTTACTACCATGTACAGCACCACAATCTCATCCATATTAAGACAAGACAGAAAGGTAGTTACCTAATTAGAGTGTATAACACAGTCTCTAGGAAGGTATGAAAGATCAAGTACCTTGAATATTTACAGAGCTAATAAATCATTGTCTTTTTAAAATCGTATCTTGCTATATGAGACTTCTCATTTTACCTGGATAGATATTAACAGTGTAGTTGCTGACATTAAAGATCATGCAGCAAAAAAGATTACCTTCACTGTCTTTGAATTTCTTGATTGCCACAATTTCATGTGTCTCCTGTAAAATAAAAACAAAAAAAAAATGGAAATGAGCAAGATTTGTTGTGCCTTTTCTCTTGCCCGTTTTTTTCCCCCTGAGCATCAGAGGAAGGAAAAAAGAAGCATCCAAAAGGAATTTCATAATGCAAAATTTAATTGAACGTCTGGTAAATATCTCAGTGATCAGACCAAGTGCAATACAAACTCACACACAGCAATAGGATCCCCAGTACAAAAGCAATAGAGTTAAATGCCAAAAGTTCATCTTCAAACACCTTGTAATATATACCAGTGAAGTTTTCAGAAGTATTTTTCCTGTGACTTGTTTCTAAGTTATTCTGAAGGTCCAGAAATCTTTTATGTACCCACAGTATGAATATTGGTGCTCATCTTTATGAAGTGAACTGAAAACACTGTGCTAGTATGTGGCTAAGGCTTATAGTTAGACCTGTGATTTTGGCTGCCAATAAGTTTTGGGCTTCAAAGTTCAAACATCCACACAGAACACAGTATTAGGAAAGTAGATTCTCTGTGCCTCCTTTTAAAAATTTTGTCACTTTAAGGGAAATGTAGCCAAAACAGATGGGTTTCTGTAACCTATTCCAAAACAGGAATCAGTAATTGCATTTTGCAGTGTTCATCCATGCTTATTTACAATTGTGGTAACTTCCTAATGTTTACTTGCCTTTACAGTCCTCTAGCATTCTCTACTCACCAAATCATAGGTCATATATTTTTCCTAAGTTTCCCTCTTGTTGTAAGAGCAGGAATGCATTTTGCACATGGACAGCATGCAGCCAGCAAAGGTAACCTAGTCCAGGTCTGCTCATACAATGATGCAGCGACTCAACCTTAGCACCAGGACATGGAGGAAGCCTCAAAGTCACGGGGTAAGGGCTTATGAGCAGACAGGCAGGAGGCACCTGAGTACTTGATGAGCTACATCTATCCTGTACACCCCTTCCAAACATCACAACTTTAAAAAAACACAAACAGCAATATCCCATTATTAACAGCATACAAAGGCCAGATTGGATATAAAAATGAAACCATTCTGGAATACCTGAAGACATGTGCATAACCAATTACTGAGTAACACAAACATTTACTCCATTTTTCATTTCAAATCATTGTAACACATGAACCTGTAAAATAACTGATCCCCATTAAAATAAAAGCACCTGGAAAGAATGGTTTGAAATGAACTGAACAACCTATTTTACTAATTATATTTCTACTATGGAGTTACAGTATTGCTATATTTATTAACTCTAATTTTAATAATAATAGTAATAGTTACTAGGACTATGAAAGGACATTAAGAGGGTGAGCAAATTTAGTTAATTTGACTTCATGTATCTACTGGTAGGTGCTCTGGCTAATTAAGCCACTGAAAGATTTTTCAGAAAAGGAACATGGTAATAGCCCTTAAAAGCCTCTGCTGACTGTAATATGCATATGTTTAGACAGCATGCATACACCACTTGGCAGATAAATCAAATTTATCCATTAGTATTACACATGTAATACTTCACATGAAGTAAAAGAAAAATTTCTAGATGTTTCAGTTACCACAAAAAGGCTGTGTTTTTATTCTCAAAGCAATAGCTAAGTGCACTGAAAGAAATACAAGAGTTGAAACATGTATCTTCATACAGACAGCAACTCTCATTCATTCAAGGAAACTAATCCATGTAGCTTCTCTGCCATATCCTGATGTTTACAGTGAATGTGATTACTTTGGAAGTTTAGTTTTGAAAGCTCTTGGGCCAAGGTCTTTCAAAGACTTGCGTAAGATGTGCTATCAAACATCCTGGAGGATTCTATTTACCATACTTAAAGCATGAGTGGTTCTAGGAATACAAGGAACAGAAAAACCTCAGGAACCCACTTAGGGCCAAAGAAGCTACCTGAACAGTTAAAAAAAACATTTAGGAATTCTCATTTAAAAATCTTTGTCACTTGTGTTGTTTGCTTAAACCAATGAAATGATTATTAATGGTATCATTAAGGAATTAAGAAGATATACATGACATTTTATCTTTAAAAAACCCCAACAAATAATATTTAAATAACCTGAAGTGAGGCAACAGCAGAATGAGACTAGACAGAAGGTGCTTTAAGGAGCTGCCCTAGTGACATTATGTTCTCTTAATGAGGTACGTAAGGTTTCTTGGAGAATCTCATCCTATGTAAATTATATTCTCTAAGAATGTGCTACCGGTGAAGCAGTCAAGGCTAAAATGGATACAAGGACACTAAGATACAATGGATAATAGATACAATGGATACTAAGATTACTATCCATACATTTTTAAATACTCTGCACCTGCAAAAAGTCTGTAACTTCCCTGTGATGCAGAACACCTCCAAAAGAGCTGGGGTGCTGTTTCCGACAGAAAAGAAAATTGCAGCCAAGTGCACATTCCTCAGTTCTTGCTCACATACTCTAAAACAACTAAATGGTTTATATGAATTGACATAAAAAATAGGAGCCCCTCATAATGTTTAACTAGTTTCAAATGAAAGAACCCATCTGAAATGCCCTGTTCCTCTGTTTCCACTACTCCTAATATTTTTGAACTAGATGTCTGGTTTCCATCAAATTTTTAAAAGAAACGCAAGCTATAAGAAGAGGAAATTTCTAAAAAACTGTCTCAAATTTGTCATCTATATACAGAATATCATTCCTTGGGGAAGGAAGCAGGAAGAACTCAGTCTCTACCCCATGTAATGTTGCTGCCCCATATAATGTTGCTACCCCATATAATATAAGGTCAGCAGTATATGTGGACTGTGCAATGCAATCAGCCATTGCACATAATTTTCATTAACAAAAACTAATACAGAATTGAAAAAATGCAATAAATTTTGTATATGGATGAATGCAGCAGGCATATAATAGAGGTGGTAAAAATACACTTCCTGGCTCAGGAGAGACATGCTGGTCAGATGCAGGCCAAACCTGGTTTCAAACAACTACTGACAGACATTTGGTGCAAAGCAAACAGACACCACTTGCTGAGCCCTGAGAAGATGGACACAACAGGGGATACAAAGAAAAGCAGAGCTTTGAGGAATGAAGAAATTCAGTAGTGGTAATTCAGACTTCTGGGCAAATCTGAAAGGTTCTTTATGGATTCAATTTAGAGTCTGTTACTTAAATGTCTACTTAAAAGACATTTTGGAGATCTGAGCTCTTTTGTGGATCTGGTTTTCTGCTCTTCAAAAACAGGCTAAATTGGAATTCTCCAAAATGGAATTCTCATTCACTAAAACTTTTTTTTTTTTTTGCATTTCAAGGGGTGTTTTTTCAAGAACTATGAAACAGAACAGTACTGATAACAATGTTCAGGCTGATTGTGGAAACCTACTTATGTAATAGCTCAGTATCAAACTCCTAGCATGAAAACTGTCGTTGACAATTAAATGTATCACCTAGGTAGATAAGCTGGTGCTAGTTGATTCAGTGTTTGACTTTAGTGAAAGTCAAAGAAAAAACTCACTTAATCCTTTCTGATCTCTGCTACTTACTACTACCAACTTATATCACGAAACAGGAAAATTTGAGTTTGCTTAGCTGAAATTTTGCTTCACTCAGGTACATTTATGACTAAGCACTTCATTACCATGTTCTAAGAAAAAAATTATGGCCTCAATATTTGTCTTTACAACAACATCAAACACAGAAGTCAAATCTCAATGCTGGCATTATCTCAGATTATTAAGCACGTATATTATAAACATCCTATGTTACAAAACTATAGGAAGAACACCATTTTACAATAAACAAACAATGACAGAGGACTATTACTGAAAAGACTTTGTGTAAAAGTCAAGGATGTATAGAAACTGGTTATTCAGATTACATGATTACACGTGTCTAAATTGGGGCAAAATATGTCTCTTCATGTACAAACCTGCAAATACCTTTTAATAAGGCTAAGACAAAAATTTCTGTTCTATTTTCTCCACACATAAATATAGTGACAGGAGGAGGGAGATCTCTGTTCATGGGAAAAGGGTACCTCCAGCCCTGGAGAGACAAGTCACTTCATATTGAGGCTCAGTCCTTTCCTATACTTCAAAATATGTGTGGGAATTGCCTCTGGAGGAAACAAATGCTTTACTGTCTGCCCATTTAAGCACAGATGAGAGTATGGATGTGAGAGCTGAGCATTTCCACTGCTGTGCTCCTTGCCACCCACAAGTTTCTCTCTGAGGTTTCTTCACAATATTGACACAACTGGTGTTTCTTGTCACGACTATCAAACTAGAAGAGTTCCTAATTCAAAACCATTTAATTTTATCTCATTTAAAGGACAGAGGTCCCCTATTTCTCCACTTTCTCTACAAAATTTATATGACAGAAGTCACTTTTATTATATGTAATTATATTTGGCACAAGTGTCAGAACAGCAGAGTACTGTATCTCTGTTGCTTTCTTGAAAGATCCTTGATGGGAGCACTCAAGGAAATAGATGCTGCTTAGAATAAATCAAGATAATAGAATTACAAACATTATTGTCTGGAAAGATAAAGCATATCCTATTCTTGAAAATGTCATGCTACAAAAAAATCTCTTTAAATATTTGTCCCTATTTGATTTCAAAGATTTCTGTTAGGACTTTTCTTCCTTTATCTTTTGTGTATCATGGAAAATATGACACAAAGCACAGATACACAACAAGATTCTTGAAAAACAGATAAGATTCTGACCTTCTGCTAGCTACATAGCTCACCTATAATTTTACTCCCTCACCCTGTATGAGTACAAGAATTTCTCAAACATGGAATTTTTAAGCAACTGAAAAAACAAATGTTTATAAATATCAACAAATGTGAGCAGAGATAGCAGCAGTCAACGTTGAGCACATCCCATGCACATGCAGCATATTGCTGCCTTTACTCAGATGGTGCTGCTCAAGCATTATTTAGTACCTCACATCAGGGTTTTATGCTGATATATTGAGTGAAACAATAAAATATGATATCCCATGTTCTGTGATTGGCTCATCATTTCCATCTGTACAAATGTGAGGCTGTTTAGGCCCAAACTCAATTTTTGTTAGAAAAAGTGAAATCAATCGCATTCTCTACTCACATAGAAGATTTATATGTCATAAAAATTATTTACAAGTGAACAATAACCTGATTTGATCCTCACAGATCCATTATTATATTTATACAATTTAGCTTGCCACAATAAAGACACACATTGAAAAAAAATCAACAAAATTCAGCCAAACATATCCAATGGCTAATGTCTTTTCAGAACAAAGTAGTAGTTTTACTTTGACATACATAAAGATTAATATGTTCTACAACAATAAAGTATTTAGAACAGGTTTCTCAATAATCTTGATTCTAGCAAAATCACAGAATATTAAGCAACCAGCTTCAAGGCAGCAAAAGCCCAGAAAACCATTACAAGATGGTAAAGCATTTTTCATGAGCTGCTTAAAATTAAGCTTAAAAAGAAACCAACCCAAACCAAATAATTTTTCAGATTTCCTCTTCAAACAAGAACACTAAATATTAGCACTTTAGTCAGATCAATGCAACACAAATGTGACATTTGTAATTACCAAAATTTTTAAACTAAGCCAAGCAATGCACACTCTGAGAGGCCACAGGCGTTGCTACCTGCAGTTGTGTTGGGTCCTTAAGTCACTGCTGACTCCATTTCCATTCTGCCTTAAACCACTACTACCTTTACACAGAACTAAGGCTAGAACACAGCTTCCTGTTGTCCCAGTACTTCTGATACAACGTGCTGGCAACTTTGCTGGAAATCACTTTCAAAATCTAATTGAATACCTTAAAATATTCTCAATAGAGAGAGATGTGCAAGATGATGGAATTGCTTTTTTCAAACAGTTTGACAATATGAAGTATAAGTCACAGCATACTGTGTCCTCTACACCTAAAAAACTTAAGGGAATTTTCCCCAAGAGATGCTTCACTGTTTCAAAGTTATATTTCTCCCTTGAGAAAATTGCAACTCTTCTGTTTATCAGCTAAACCCCCACACTTGGTTTATCTAAGCAATATAACTCTTAGCACAGGAGAACTTTCAGGAAATTACTTCCTAATCTAAAAGTCCTTTTTATTTTTAGGAAGAGACAGAGTCTTTGGATGACAGAACAGTATGTCTGAGTTAGCACAATGCCTTTATTTACTGGAAAATTACTTAGAATTTTTCCAACACATATATGTGAGAGTTTACTTGAGAAGAAGCACCTAGAGTGAATCACCACACATCAATTTTTTATCTCTTGAAAGCAGAATGTTATTTACTAACCATCTAAGTGAGGGGAAGACTCCTAACAGAACAAAGAGTTCTATATTTGATGTGCCATTTTAGGGAAGATGGTCACACTGTCTCCTGAGGAAGAACAAGAGGACTAGGGAAAGCTAAAACCACTCTAAAAGATTTTCAAAGGAAACAGCCCTATAAGATCAGCTATTCCACTGGGGAAAGAAGCACAAGAAAAGGCCCAAACCTTGAGCTGTAAGTTTGACAGGAAATTACCAGCAAGTGCAGGTAATGATGGAGACTTTTTAAAAAAATTGCATGCAGATTGAAACAGTTTCTCTGATTTATCTCTGTCCTTCAGAAACACTTGCAACAACTTTACTTTATGAACATCATTCACATGTCATGAGCAAATGCTCACATTACCAATCTTACTTGTATTTTAAATCAAGTGTAGCATAAGGGAGTCATAAACAGCAGGCATTTCTCATCCCCTTTCCAAATGACTGCGCAAGCCACCCATCTGTGCCCATGGACCCCAGACAGGGGCTGCAGCCCCAGGGACAGGCCCCAGTGACAATGATGCTGATCCCAGGGATGCTCCAGACTGCAGGACATTTACAGCCCACAGGACAGCAGGGGCTGGGAGGCACTGCTGCTCATTTTGAATGTCCCCATTTCTAGGGATATTCTGAAGTCTCCAAGGCATTCAAAATCCACCAGGATGAGATTTGGAGCAACGTGCTGTAGCTGATTCTGCTTTGAGCAGTTGTGAAGAGGAACACCTGAATTGTAAGGAGTGCACTACAAAGCATGCATTTTACATTCTTCAAGAACTTGCAGTCTACTAATTTAGGGTGTAAATACTACCCTGAAAAGAACACCTGAAAGGAAGTGAATCTACTCAGCATTTTCTACTAACTATTGGGCTGATCATAGTGGTTAGCATCAGATCTTCCATTGTTCCAAGTGGATTTTTCATATTCATTCACAATTTTCTCCAAGCAAGAAAGTAAATATGCATCTCCAAATTCTGTGTACAACAATGTAATGAAAAGGACCTGGAATAAAAACAGCTCTAAACACTATAAATGTTTCTAGCTTTTCATGATAAACTAGCACTGTCGTAGCAATTTTTAAAATAATCTGTGTTTCATTTCATTCTGTTGTAGCACTAATCCATATAATTTTACAATTTGACAGTATTGTTTAATTCAAACCATGGATGTAAAACAGAAACCAAATTCAGTAAATGTCTATAAAATTCTTTCGAAGCTGAAATGTCAGTAATAGTAATTTCACTTTCAAACCTCAGTCTTCTTCCAGTTCTATTTGTTTGGGTTTTTGAATTTTTTGGTCTGTTAACATTGGAAATTGGGAAAATGAAAGCTATTTATAAATAGCATAATACTGCACTGGCAGATACCAGCATTATTTAATTACTTTTTATAGCATAATCTTGACACTTGTAACACAAGTGATGAAAATGCAGAAAGACAAACTGTACTACCTTCATGGCTTTCTTTAAGATATCACTGACTCCATAAATTCAGAGGTCAACAAGACATTTATAATTACATTGTATTTCCTAAACTTTTTGTTATTATAATGTAATGCTCCTTTTCTGGGCACCCTATAACTTAAGAGTAGGTAGAACTAATCAGAAAATAGTTACTTTGGTTGGTTGGTTGGTTGGTTAGTTGGTTGGTTGGTTGGTTGAGTTTTAAAAAATATATCAGTGCAAAGTCCTCAGTATATCAGTCTTTAAGCCTCAGAGTCAAAATAGTTTCAGCATGATTGGCTGAAATTCTGAAGTTTATCACACCTCAAGCTTTAGTTTTGAAATCTTTATTTCTATTTCAGTGGATATAATTTATTTTTAATCTGGTAATTTCACATTTTAAATTTTTGGGGGTTGTCTTTTTTTTCTCAGCAGCAATCTGACAGGCATTTTCTTTAAATTGTAAAACAAGGCTTACTGTGAGGCAAAGGCAACCTTGTCAAGCAGGTTCCTGAGGCTGAGACTCTTCAGATGGAATTCAGTTTCAGATTAAGACATCTATTTCAGATCCCTGTATGTGAGTTGTGTGTTCAAACTTCTGAGAGCTCCACATTGACCAGTCACTCCAGTCATGACTCAGTAGCCTAAACATGGGCATGTAGTAGCATTTAAGGTTGCTGAGGTATCTGTAACACTCACATGGGATTGTCAGAGAGGCCTTTTAGAGCTGCCTCTCCTGAAATCGACACCTATCAGTTTTTTGAATACTCTCTACTCAAGATCTGCACTTTCTAACATTTTCTCCTCAATATACTCATGATATTGAACTCCACTATTTTGCAAACACTGTAGCCCATTATTCTAACAATCTGGCTGGTCTTTCTATCAGCTGTATCAAGTCCTGACAGCCTCCAGAAATCTCTGGGGTTGCTTACATCCCAGCACACTGCCTGTCCAGGAAATGCTAGGGAAGTTAAAGTCCCCCCTGAAAACAAGGGTCAGAGTTCTCCCTCCAAAAAGAAAGTGTTTCAGGAACATCATCAGTTGTGTAGAGAAGGCTTTGCCCATTTTTTCAGTTTGATCAGGTGGTCTACAACAAAGGCCCAATATAATGCCACAGCTTCTGGTCTCAGCTCTAACTGAACCACAGGGTCTCAATCATACTGTCATCCATCTGCTATGACCCACTCTTCCCTTAAGAATCGTTCAACACACCATCCCAGAATATACCAACATATACCTGAGACACTCCTTTCCACAAAGGGAAACTTCAGCCCTCTTTCTTTTGAGCCCATCTTTTCTGAAATATCTGTGTTCATCCAACCATTAATCATAAAGTGGACTATTAATTCCATGTCAACAATTTTTACATACCAACTAAATTTTTGTTTTAGTGTGCAAGCTACAACAGTTTACTCAGCTTAACACTATCTTACAAAAATAATTGTCTCTCAGTGCTGAAGGAAAACCACCTAAACATAGCAGCAGCTATTTTCATTTACCTACACATAGCAGCTGCAGAAGTAGAGGCAAGGTTTGCCCTAATTTTAACACCTCTGCTGCAAATGGCAGCAGCAACTCCTCTGTATTCTGCAGTGGGCCTTGAACAACCAGAGGTGGCAATTGCCTATTCAGATGCCAAGCAGCCATTCCAGATCTGTTCTGGAGCAAAAGCAAGAGCCAAGGTAGAGGTTATTTTTGGTTTTAACATATTAATTAGTTAGGAATGGTAAGTTCTCCACATCTGAGGGAAAGCCTCAGCTAGAATGGTCTTCCTATCTAGAACAGATGAGAACTGTTATGTTTAGTGTCTCCAATTAAAAAAAAAAAAGTTTTAAACTGAAAACTTTCCTCCTCACATTTTGGACACACAAAATAGTGTAACACTGTAACACTTTCTTCTTCATGCAGTTTGGTATGTAAAATGTCTTACTTAATGTAACCATCATCTTTGGTATTCTGGTGTCAGCTCATTGTTAGGTTTGGCTATGGAACATCTCATAGATGTCTGCACTAACCTTGGGAATCTGTCATTCCCGTTCACTTATTCCAGATCTTTAATTATAGTATTTTTGGTATTGTTCTTCAGGATAGGAATTTGAACAAGAAATGCCACTTGTATTTTCAAGCCTCAGTTCACATTAGACAACAGTATTATAGAAAGAAAACAATATCCTCCTCTGCCCCTAATGGTCTTGTGGCATTTACAAGACATCTTTTGCTCTCTAGGTCTTTTTCATCAAGAAATACTTTTGCTGACATTACGCTCTTATCAAAGCAAATTAAATTTTAGAACATCTTTCTAATCTCTATATTGACGTGTACTTGAGTGGAGACCTCCATTTCTTCTCAAAGTTTCTACATTCAGGTTGCAGAGAAAAAAAGCTTTTTTTAAAATCTGGCGTTATACAGACAGTCCACTCTGTGGATAGTAAGAGAGAAATTCCTGCCTCCTAAGAAAACTGCTGTTTTTCTCTGTGAAGCATTTAAAAGTGAATTCCTTTTAGAGATTTTCTCTCCTTCATAGAATTGCATTAAGATTAAAATTTATTCCAAACTGCTTAAAAGAAAGACAGCAGGCAAAATTCATACCTCAAACACCTCCTCATCACTGCTGCAGAGGTCAGAGGAACAGGAGGGCTGCCTCTACACGAGCTGCATAGTAATTTAGCTAACTTGAGAAGCCAAAATGCATGTGGAAAAAAAGGAGTCCGCATCCAAGGAAGACTTCTGCTGCTACTAACAGATGAAAAAGAAATGGCAGCTAAATTTTCATAAAAATAGTGTTTTCTGCAGATGAAATTTCAACTTTGGAGCTAAATTGAGAAAGAGAGTTTGTGGACTTATTTCAGACAGTTTCTTCAGCATCTGAAAAGTCGTGGCTAGATCAGTATATTTTCCCTTATATTTCAGTAAGGAGAAAAAAAAGTCTAAACATCACAGAAATTCTGGGAAGACTAAAAAAAGCTCTTCTAGCAAAAACTGCTCTTACCAGTAAGACTAACATATTGCACTTTTAGATCTTACACACACACATGTACTTTTGAGCCAGGAGAAAAAAAAAGGATAACCACACAGAATTTAAGTTCACTGTGAAAGTTTGCCCAAGCATGACAAATAAATACTTCTTGGAAAAAGGGGAAGGAAAAGTGTCACAATCTCACCGAGTTTATTATCACAAACACTGGAAACACTGTGTGGGGAGAGAGGACAAAAAAGTGCAGAGTGAAGAGCTGAGGGCCAGGGAATACACAGGCTAAAGAAACTGGGAAAAGAAGACAGACAAATGCAGCCTGCAAACAGATTGGAAAAGAGAACTAGGGTAAGGCATCTTGACTCAGAAGTTAGTGCTAAAACCAGCATAACAAATAAATGAATCTGTGAACATGAAAATTCTAGTGGAACCCAATTTAACTGAAAGCAGAGGAACGGTGAGAATTCAGAAATAGCTGCAAACCCTCTGAAACCACAGATGAGTCTCATTCCACGGTGTTCTGGTATGCACGGGGGATGAAGGCAACAGGTTACCAGCTATGCCATCTCAAATACTAGGAGCTGACAGCTGTGTGACAACTGCGTGGGTGTCCATATGGTGCTCCATGATGAATTTTGTATTTGAGAAGGCTAGAAAATTATGGGGGGAAAAAAAAAGTAAGTTTATCACAGTGTATATAAGCAAGGCAGTATTTGAGGGGAAAAGGTAGCATTCTTTCATTAGAAATACTGGTGTATGCAAAAGAAACTGAAGCCCTTCTCCAGGCCTAAAATAGAAACAGCAACCTCCAAGGCTAAATTTAAACTGAGAACAATTATATTCTGAGTTTTAAAAGACTCAATGAATCTACATAAAATGCCAAATATTTCATAAGATAGAGTCTATCTTATTTAGATTTAGCCAGCCTAAGAATTAGATAATCAGCATGAATTGTCAAGGCTTTCCCCCCATTTAGTAAAAGCAGGGGAGGAAGAGAAGCTCTGGCCAGAAGGTTACTGATTTTAATAATTTCCAGATGGTAAGAGTTACTTTTTGGATTTTGGACTCTCTCAACTTATATAAATGAGGGAGATTGGTTATGCAAGACCTAAGCACTGAAACAGTGGGTGAGATTAATTCCACCCAAGTTACTTAACTTTGCAGGCCTTCTGTCTGTATGTTTTATTTTTGCATGCACAAACTTATATGTATGCACGTGTTTTTAAGGTATATTTCCAAATCTTATCAAGACTAGTAACCTCAGGGATATTACTTTCTCTGGATCATTGTTCTTCGAGTTGCACTGCTACATAAAGATCATCACAGTCCATTGGATTGTATTTCTAATTAACATGCTAGAAACACAAATAAAGTATTCCAAACTGTGCTACTCAAGTAAGAACATCTCCATTGCCAACGTAAGTGCAGCGTCAATTCTCACATCCCACAAAGCAATCTGGCATAGCTAGCAGCAAGACCAGATTTTCTGAAGCTCATCCTTCTTCTTTCACCTGCATATTAGAGAATAAAGTATATGTTCACTCGTGAGGATCTTCATGAAGCTATAAATACCCCTGCTATGAGCTTTGCATTTCCTTTCTCTGGTATAATAAAGGTACTACATGAGATCAATAAAACTTTAAATAACTTGCAAATAAGGCCACATTAGAAGCAGCTTTTCTCCTTATGTTAAGCTTCCAGAGGAATGCTTTAGATCAGATCCTTGAGCAAGAGCTCAAATATTTAACATGACAGGTTTCATAAGGAAATTATGGATTTAGAATGTATGTCATATACTGACATCCTAGAGACATATTTCTCTCAGTTCCAAGGCACTATAAAGATTCATTTAAACAGAGGTGAAAGAAAAAGTAACAATTGGAAAAGTTTTATGATTCTTTGTGGAGTAAAGGTTTTGAACCTTTTACTTAGCAAACAAAATTCTTCACTAACGTTTAGAAACAGGATTCCTGCTTCAGATTTGATTTAAGATTACTAAAAAAATCCAGAAGCTAAACCTGTACAAGTAAGCTTGGAGATTCACTGCAGTACTTGGTACCTAGCACTAGATGCAGAAATGGAAAACAAAGCTTCCTCAGAGGAAGGGAGCCTTCTGTCCTTTGTAAATTGATGTAGTAGCAAGCCTTCTGGTGGTACAGAGAGTAAACAATAGTTCCAACAGCAGTTTGTTGACTAACATTTGTGCTTGAATGTGCTAAATCTGACTTGGTTTCATCATAACATGATTCTGGGTGTGATTTATTTAAAAAAACCCAAGAAACCTCCACAAATTCGCAGTATAAAATTATATAGCAAGAGTTCTGGATATGTAGTGATAAATAAAAAAAATTAGCAAATCAATGAATTGGTTATTTTAAATACAGTTGAAATCTTCATGGAAAAAAAAAGAATTAGTCTCATCACAGAGGTTTCATTCAGGTAGTACTGTCTGAATAGTCAATTATCACCATCTCTTCAAAAAATAAAAAGGTGGCCTTGAAGAATGTTAATTGTTAACCTACCCCAGTCTAAAAAAAATCAAGAGAAAAATCTCAAACAAATCCACAGATAAGAGATCCCTGTACCTAATTTTTCCTTTACTTTTGTCTTTCCACATATTTGTTCTCTGCAAGAATAAACTATGCCCTCATAATTTGATTCCTAGCCAGATCTGTTCAGAAAGGGCATGTTCTTCCATTGAAAAATTCTGGGTCTTACTGTTTACTGTAGATACAGAGCTATAAAACTAAACAGACTCTTCATTTTCATTTTTCTTTTAGTAACTCAGAAGTGGTGAAAGATTATCTTCCTTCACACAAACATTGTTATGAAAAAACACAAGACACTTTAGCAATAAGGATAAATTTTCAGGAAGTTCCTAAAACACATTCTTCAGATGAAGAGACAAGTGAAAGCTGAGAAAATATAATCACAAGACTTTGGCTGTGAAATTTTTATTCATATTTTCATTAAAGCCTTGTACATGCCTGTTAAATACTTGGATAAAACAACAGATTTATTGCCATTCATATTTTATACTAAGATACAAGTGTTCAGTTCTCCTTACATCCATAAAAATGAGAAGTGTAGCAGTGTACTGGTAGTACATACAAAAATCTTTGTAGAAGCAACAGAAGGAAAGAGCTAGAAGCATTTTCCCAAACTGAGCAGAGGAGACCACTGTGCTGTAACTCATTAATGAAACAAATGAGTGTGTGTGTGTGCATGCAATGCACACTTGTGCACAGCTCTGTACATGTGTGCACGTGTAATTGGAAGGATGTCAGTAAAGGAACAGGAGTTCATCTTCAGCAATGTAAATTAAACATGATCCACTTCATTGAGAACCCTACTAAATAGAAACCAAGAAATACTAGACATGCTGATCACCCTTGATTTGCTTCTCTGATCCTGACATCATCAAGACATCTACTCTGCATTCTCTTTTGTGCTATCTGAGGAATATGGATGAAGGGAGCCCTACACCCCAGAATTTCTGAGGAGAAATCTGCCACTCCCTCCCTTTTTTTTTTTTAAACCTGGCAGAGCCCATGGGATGGATGTTATTTGGTCTATGTTTAGCCTTTCTAAAAGTCACTGGGGAACCTCCTACCAATTCTCTTTTGCTTCCCAAATAGTTCCTTAGCACTACAATGACATTTACAGCAATGGAAGCAGGAAGGCCTTACAAAATTACAACAGGTTCAGAGCCCAGGGTGCAAACCCATCAGATACTCTCTGGTATATGTTTCTTAATACCAGTCTTCGCTGGCTGATGCTTTGAGGGGAAAGAAATGGTAGGCACCACTCAGATGAATTTTTCTCAGTCAGTCACAGAAAACTTGATCTTGTAGAAGCAGCAGCTACTCAGCTCTGCTCTGCAGATGGCATTGCCTGCAACATATTTCTGTGCATAAACATGGCATTACTCTAGCTCTGTTGGAAATGTTAATTGATTTCAAGAAGATAGCTTGCCTCCTGGTCAAGATGCATATTGTCAAAAGAAGAGGTAGGTGTAACCAGTCAAGTTTTTTAGGTCCTACAGAATTTAATCTTTCCACATCTCAGTGCATTATTACATTTACAAATATCACCTATCTCTGTCACATCTCAAAACCATGTTTTTGTTTTAAAGCCCATCTAATAATCCAAAGGAAAATCAGTAATGATGATAATCCTGTTCAGGCAAAGTTACATCTAAGAAAACTGTTTTGCAAATAATACCACTGGGATCCATAGTAATCTTCTGTTCTTAGAAATGTATGAAAAATATGCTTCATAATATGCATTTTGGAAGGAGATCTCAATGTTATAAGGATTCCTTCTGGATTGAAAGATTAGGAGAGCTGTTTAATAAGGGAGCACACTTCTATGCCAAAAAGTAGAAACAGAACAATTACTCTTTCAGAGAATATAGGAATCTTGTTTCTGCTGCAGAAGTGTGTAATAGATCAGGGTAAGAATGAAAATGATACTGGGGGAAGCACTGAGAGAGTGCACAAGCTTGAGAAGAAACTGCAGAAGGTTTCAAAAACAACCAGTGTTGATAATCAAGAACATTGTTCATGGGGTGGTGCTTCAAAAGTAAAATTGAGTGAAATATTACATCAAACCCAGAAGGTTGCAGGACAGCTGATTCACAACAGACCATGAGTCCTCCAACAGGAGGAGGCCCAAGGTTACACCTTGTAACACATGAGCCTATCTAATGTTAGACCATCCAGGAAACAGATTATAAACATACTTTTCAAACACAAACTCCAAACAAGGAAAAGCAGAAAACAGACCCATGGAAATTGAAGAAAGCAAGACTGAAGCTAAGGACCATCCCATAAAAACAGACAACATCTAAACATAATATATACACAAAAGATGTAAGAACTAGTTTGTCATCACCACCCAGAGGAACTCCAGAGATGAAGTGGGGACTTGAAGGCTCCTTACCCTCGTCCTCTGCACACTGGAGATACTGCCCAAACCAGACACCTCTCCTGAGCACACGTATAAATATCCATTTACTTCTTAGCATGTAGGTACGAGGGTACTCACATGCTAAGAATGAATGAATGAAGCCATGAAGAGCAACCATAAGTACAATCATTTCACTTCAAGAATATTCACCCTCCCTTTATGCAAGACTGATACTGATTCATTATACTAATCTTTCTACAACCAGTACTGTATAGAAATTTGTCTTCACATGGAGGAAGAAACAGAAGATGCCTTATCAAAGTTTTTAAGGTTATTATAGTTTTTAAGCAACTATAAAATTAGAGAGCAATGTTGGTATCTGTTTCCAAAAAGAGTCACCTGCTCTTTTCAGAAACCAATTCTCACTTTGCTACACATCTGAAAAAGTGAAAATAAAATTGCATAAAGCGTGTGTTTTTTCATAATGGGTGAAGTAAAGTCATTATGTTCTACAGTGTTAGGGCTTAAAAGGAACTTGCTCCAAGACAGGTCTAATTTAGAAATTTAAACCAAAATGAATCAGGAATAGTAAAAATCAAAATACTTTATAAATCCAACGATGTTTTAGTTTTTATCTTAAATCAGAAGCAGCTTCAATAGATATGCTTTAGAAAAAGAGAAGCCAGCATGCAGTTGGACTATTCTTAAAAAAAAGCAAGCAGCAGACTCATCAAGCTTTATTGTTGAGCTGCAGGTGCAAATACACAGCAAAAAGAAGTATGTGTTTTGAAGAGTTTCAGAATTGTAACACATGTATAAGGCATAGACAGCATAAAGAATGAGTACAGTTCTGTGCAAACATTTAACAACTGCTATTGGCTGAAAAAAGAGCACAAAGAAGTCTTAGCAAAAGTGGGCCCCTGTTCAAGAGCTCAGTCTATTTTCCCACTGTATCTAAAATTTCTTGATCACCACACTCTGATGTCAGGTTTTCCAGTCTCTTACTTAGGCTTTTAGCTGTGTGCAATTATTAGGTCCTTTGCACAAGAATTTACAAATTTGTACAAATTTTAACAGCTGTAATGGTACAAAAGGAAAACTACTTCCCTTTTTTCCCCCTTTTATTGTTATCCGGGCTTTGAATGAGAAGTAAATATAACTATACTTCTAAACAAGTTACTAATTCCAAGGATTTTTATTTTAAAAGAATAGGAAGGTTTTTTTATATTTTAGGAGGGTATTCCATGAGTTAGGAATTACTCAGAAGTGAGTAATCAAGGAAATATAACTTGCTTTAACCAGGACATTCAGAGTGACAACTTACTATTTAAAAACACACAGTAATATTTACTGATGAAAAATACAGTGCCAAGAAGCGCCTGTAGAAGGGTTTCAGAAAGAATAAAATGATAGGAAAGTTTTCCCTGCTATTGTCAGTGCTTTAACTACACTGTCAAATGCTCATTTTCCAGGACTCCTCAGTTTTTTAAAAAAGGACTTTGAATTCACACACAAAAAAAAAAGAAAATAAGGTAATGTGAATGGCATATTCAAGACACTTTAGTGTATTTAAATTTTAGTCAACTTGGTGGCTACAAATAATCTTGAAAGCCAGACAGATGATCCAGACCCATTTTTACCATGGTACATTTAATAACCTACATGAATGATCTGAAACACTGAGTTGTGCTCTTAGTGGCCTTTTTTAAATACACAGAATGTTCAGAAATCAATGATTAACCTAGTGCTCTTAGAGCTGCTCATGTGTCCTAGAAAAGTTCAAAAACTCCACAAGAATCCCTCACAGGAAAACAAGTAGCCTAAAATTTAGAAACACCATTTTGTTTGCATCAATTATGCTACACAGTAATTTGCAATTTGATGACAAGACTAGATTGTAGTCCAGTGTTCAACCAAGTTCATACTACTACAGATGTAGTCCTATAATTAGCCATATGCTGTTCCCTCTCCCATATATTAACTTGCATTAACTATAAATTCCCTCGCTTGCACCGCTGCTTCCCTAATGATCCAAGACCCCACATCAGGTCTCTAAATCTCATCTCTTTCAAATTCCTCTGCTACTGCTTCTAAGAAATACTATACCCATGTTCCTTAACTTTTATTTTCAGCTTAACATTTCCAACTATGTTCAAGGAGAAATAATTTGTATGGATAGTCTTGCTTTGGGTGCTCATCACATTCACACTTGAAAGTAAGATTTCACTTACAAGGACCTTAAAATGAGATACAGCTCTACAAGCTGTTTGCAATTAAGAGCCATTAAGGGCAGCCACAGAACACACTGCTGCAGGTCTGAATATGATTCCTATATTATTACAAGTGTAATGATATATAATCCCTTTGCAGATGGAGCTTGCAGCAACCACTAAGGGGCTTGTTTATTTACTGGCAATACTCCAAGCAAAGCTCCTATTTGTGGCATAAGCAGTAACCTTTCACTTAGCAACACCAGTATCCACAGCAAAAATTCATATAAAAGATTATGTAAAATACTACCAGAAATACATACAGTTTCTTTAAAAAACAAAAGAAAAAGTGTAAAAGATGTCTAGTTTATCCAAAGCCATTAGTGTGACCAATTGGAAGAAACTGTCTGACTAAAATAAATAATAATCTGAGATACTGTGACCGCAACAAATTGCTTATCTTTTTGACTTTATTTAAATTGAAAACCATCAGTAATACATTTTACTTGTCCTTCCAAAGCAAGATTAATCACTCTTGCTATTTTTAACTCAGGCTCCTATGCTTCTTTCAGCTACCTGCATTAGTACAAGTACAAGGGTGATCCCTTTTGTCTCCCTCACCCTTCTTGTTTTGAAGATCCTCTGCAGCATGAGGTGTGTCTGCACTCCAGCTTTGTTCTGCATGAAATGTCATAATGGACAAGACACCTTAAGCCATCCTAATTTGTGGTACTGAGAGCAAACACCCTCACAGTGTACTGTGTTAAACTCAACACATCTGAAAAAAAAATCTTAGTATTCCCTTCCACAGCAAGGTAATTTCTCCACTCTGAAAGCTCTGTCTCTTATCTTTGCCCTGCACCTTCCATTTCTAAATATTAGCCATCAGGAGCAAAGGAGTGATGGAATGAGAATTTTTAGTACTGAACGCCATCCATATCTGAGCAGGGTTTATAACACGACAAGCACAAAGGAGGAGATGGGGGAATGGAGTATCCACAAGGGAACTTTGAACCACCAGTCTGGATTGTCAGAGAAGACTCAAAGGGAAACAACACAGCACAACTGGAGGCATCAAAGCAGCATCATTCCATTGATATGGCTACAAAGTGATTGATGTTATCAACAAAAAACACCAATTTTCATAAAATCATAGAATATCCTTAGCTGGAAAGGACCCCCAAGGACCCTGGAGTCCAGCTCCTGGCTATGCACAGGACATCCCAGGAATCACACCATGTTCCTGAGAGCATTGCTCAAGTACCTCTGGAACTTGGGCTTGGTGCTGTAACCACCTCCCTGGGGAGCCTGTTCCAGTGCCCAGCCAGCCCCTGGGTGAAGAACCTTTTCCTAATATCCAGCCTAAACCTCCCTTATCATTCCTTCTGGGGATTTAATGCATTTAAAAATGCCCACTTTGCTGAACCTGGCCAGGCCCTCTCAAAGAAACCATTGTATGTGACTGATAAACATAGCAAGGGTTTATATAAAATCAAATTAAATAAAACCTTGAAACAGAGCATATCTCAGCAACACATACCAGTAGTAACAGACAGAAAACACTTCAGTGTATTTATTTACAAATAAATAAATAAATAAATAAAAGAAATTAAAAAAAGATCTGGGACTACCTTACTTCATCCCTCATCCTACACAGCCTTACAACTGTGAACCCAAACGTTTACTCCAGTTAATCCCAGGACTCAGATTTGACGAAATTAGAAAAACACCAAACACACATCTAATTTTTTATTCCAGTAGTGTGGGTAAGTAATTTTAGTATCTGATAGTTTTCTCAAAATTAGTACTTTAATGGTTTTGATTAAGAAATGTATTATGAAAAAACTCTTTAAAAATAATTGAAGAATGAGAGAGACTTGGGAATAAGATTTTGAGGAAAATAAAAAAGAAGGAAGCAGTATTGTGGCACAGAGAATATTATAGCCTACCTTGGGGGTGAGAGGGGAGACTGAATTAGTAGTGGTCTGCTCAAGCTGTGGGAACTCAGCAAGGTTTCAGAGTTTCTATGCTCCATTCTTCAAAACTATCTGATCTTTGGAACACTAACAGCACACATGAATCTTCCACTTACCTGAATGTAAATCAGCACTTTACTGACATCAATTACATTTAAAACACATTATTATAATGCTATCTGATTGTCTGTTCCCCCCTGCCACAGGGGACTGAGAGGACTATGGAAGAGGTTCAGGTAAAGACAAATGTCACAAAGCATCAATGAAAAATGAAAGCCTGATAAATTGTCAATAACCACATTCACATCTACCCTGCATAGGAAGCAGTTATAGGTGTTCACTGTATGTCTCTTACATGTGTAGAGAAGTGAATGAGCACTAATCAAGCTTGCCTTTCACTGCTGCACTCAAGGGAATGCCATGGAAGTAGAGTTTGGAAGTCCACAGAACAAATATCTACATTCTAACATTTCACACTAAATTCTGTAAGGAATTCAAAAGCTAATATTCACTGCCTCATAGTGAAGTTGAAGCAAGTGGTTATTAAAGAGTTACCATGACTTTCAGCACTACCACTTGTCTAATAGCTCTATTTTCCTCACATAATACTTAGGACAGATCTCAACTTTGACTACTGCAAACATTTACTACCAGCAAACTCTATTTATCCAGAAGGTTCAAAAAGTCTCCTATTCATTGTATGTGTTTCACACAAGTTTCAGCACAAAAAACCAACAGTGATGATACTTTAGCTCAAGGAACAACAGCATTAATGGAATAATCTTCCATAGATAAGCTGCCATTACTGAAAGAAAACAGTATGCTGCACAGAGATTCTACCCTGGCAACAATTAAAATCAAAAATCTTGCCACAAAGCTAAACCAAATTTGATTAATTGAGAAAATTAGCATATTTCTTTTAATCACATACAAAAAAAATCAGCAAAAAATTTAGGACGAGGGGAAAAAACACAGGCAGCAATCTGGTCTCATTTTGAGAACTCAAATTTTTCCTTTACTCAACATTTAATTTCTCAATCAACCAAACAGAACCTACTGTCAAATCAGTCACATCAGGCTGTACCCATTTCAATACAAAAGATAATACCATTGAAGTTAAACTGCAATGACTGTATTTTTCAGTCCAAGTACTTGACTTAACACGTGCTGGGGAGTTAAGGAACTTTGAGAGCCAAATCTAAAGAAAGTACAAGAAAAATTACAACACACTGAAAAGACCTGCAACTTTTACAAACAAGTACAATAACCTTGTAATTTTGACACTAAAGGGGAACTCAACAATATAAAGATGGTTAGCAGATTTAGAGTGCAAAGGTATTAATAACATCAGCAGACACAAGAGTTGGAAAAGGGATTCTAACATCCACCAGGGAAATTCAGAACTCTGCTTTTATGACAATATTAGAGAAACCCCAAATTTTCTATGAGTATGAAGTTCTCATTTGCTCTGTGAAAGCAGCATGACCAGGTTCCTGGTGTCTGTACATAAAATTTCTGAGGAAAGACCAGGTGGGACTAGGAATCAGTGCACAGATCTAGAAATATGCATTGTCTGAACTACCTGTCATCCTAGATGATGAAACCTTAGGGCTACAGAAAATATACAGGAATAGCGTGTGTGAGCAGAGCTCTGCCACAACAGCCACAGCTCATCTTCTGTCAAATATCCTAAGAAGGTGAGAAGATACCTGCAAAGGACAGGGGTGCTTGAATGCATGTACATTTCCTTTCAAACAGCTAAGACAAAAATTTTGGCACGAAGGTTAGAAGACAGAACAACACAGGTTACATTAGGGGGAACACCTGCTTCACCTTATGAAGAGAGCAAAATAGATCAAGCCTTTTTAAGGGAAGCCTTACAATGAAGCCCAGTTTTCAAGAGGACTTACAGCACTCCAACATTTGCTGCAAGGGTAATACAGCATGATGGATGCAATCAGATTTTTCGAGAACAGAGAAAGCAATTGCTTGACACTGATCAATGAACCAACAGGAATGTGAAAGCTGATGGTAACCTCAGGGGCAACGTGTATGCACCCTGACAGAAGACCACTGTACATGGAGGAATTAGTGATGCACATCAGAGTTCACCTGAGGTGGACCAGGCTCAGCTGCCTGGGACTGCAGGACAAACTCAGCCAGGTCACTGTACCAGAGCAGCCTGCAGCAGCTCCCACTCAGCATCTGAAGCTACATAACTTGGCCTTGCCTTTATCTGGGGATGTAGCAAGAAGTTCTCCTGTGAACATCCTTCTGTTTGATAACAGAATTGATGAAGAGTTTTCTTTTAAAAGAATCCTGTAATAGCTTGAATAATGAAAATAGTGAAAAACCTCTTCTTATAGACTGCACGGTCTGTAGTCTGCACAGTTTGTAGTCTGCTGTACTCTGATCAGAGGCCATTTAGATGCTGCACAACTGAAGATTCCCAGCAACTAAGGGGATGTAAGATCACCTGTTCCATTTTTACTTTATTGTAGTGAAGTTAATACTCACTGAAGAAGCAGCACTTTAAACTACAATTTACAGAGCCTGAGTGCCTTATTACAACAGACCAGCATATCCACCATGACTGGAATTTAAGATTCTGAAAGAATTAAGAGAGATAAACAATAGAAATACAACCCTAGACTTTCAAAAGAACAAATTTCACTTTGTTCTAGGATCTGCTTAGAGACAGCCCTGAAGGGCAAAGGAGTCTATGAGGGCTGGTTGTTCTACAAGTATTACTTCCTCAAAGCACAGTGATGGCCATGGAAAGTTTTTCTTTAGTTGGCCAGCATTGGTAAAAGGGGAATTCCTGACTCTGCTCAAAGACAAACAAACAGTGTGAAGAAGTGGGTTACCTGTAGAAACAAAAAAAGAATATTGGTTTCAAAGGGGAAACGAAGAAAACCATGACCCTGCTGGTCCGTAGGGATTCCAGTAACAAAGGACATGAAAAAGGCTGAAATACTCTAAAGAAATGTAGTGATTCTGCTACATATGCATATTCACTATATTTTCTAATGAGGAAAATGCACCTTTCTTTAAGGGGTCAGCAAATATTTCTTTCATGTAAACTGAGATAGACAACAACTTACCAGAACGCAATGCAAGAGTATTACAGAAGGCTCAAAATTAAATATTAGGCTAAGAAGACACTGTCTAGAAGTACTAAACCTATTCCAGAGGTTATTCTTCATTATTCTTCAAAGCACTGAAATGTCAAATAATTCTAACTAAGATTTCTTTTTGTTTGTTTTTAATATGGGAATTGAGTGGTGTTTATCTCAAAGAAAAAGGTCTAAAAATGTTTCATATTATTAAGAACCACTAAACCACTCATATTTCCAGAAAAAAAGACAAAAAAACCTATCTCATGAGCAGGAGTTGTTGCACATGTAAGACATACAACTGGCATGAAACTTCCAAATCATTAAACTGTATCCCCCAGCCTCAAGGCCTTTGGAAAAGCACAGCACACTGCAAGAGAAGGAGAAGTCAAGGAGATTTCATCCATTTCAACTATGCTTTTAAAGAATCTGCATCACCAGACACCTTACTGCATACCTGGCTAACCTAAAAAACCACCATCAACCCATAGATACAAATATATGTATACAGGCATAGAATCACAGAATGTCCTGAGTTGGAAGGGACCCACAAGAATCACCCAAGTCCAGCTCCTGGCCCTGCACATGACACCCCAAAAATCAGAGCATTTGCCTGAGAGCATTGTCCAAATGCTTCTCATGGTTTGACTGCCTGCTTGGATGAACCTATCTTCCTCTCCAGCCTGGCTGTGTGGTGAGCTCTGCCTCATCCTAAGAAACAGCCCCTGTTCCAGCATCATCATCCTCTCCACCTAGACAGAGTCTCCACTTATCTCAGGCATCAAAGGATGTATTCACCTTATTTCTACAAACTCTACTTGCAGCTGCAACTGTAAGTGTTTCTCCTATAAACACAGTTTATTATCTCACAGTGTAACACTTCCTTTACACACTGGCTTTTGGCTTAATCTTTTTCTTTAGGCTTCTTTCTCCATGTGCCCATCTTTGGAGACCTATGACTTTACCACAGCATCCTCCTATCATATTATTGCCCAATTACTTTGCATGAAGCAGCAAGACCCCTTTGTAAAGTAAAAGGGATACTGGTTTTATTTAAAGGGCAAACATTTGACAAGTCCTAAACATCAGCAAAGATTCTTTTCCTCAGCCATGATCGCTGACACTACTGAACTGTTCAAGTGGCTTTTCATTTTAGAAAACAGCCAAAATCCAAATAAGCCAAGACAGCCTTTTTTTAATAGTTTGTAACTATCAAATGTATTTCCAGTATCTTCAAACACAATGCACTTCAGTGTACCTCCTTAGGAAACATCCCCTGACTAAATGAAAAAATAGGAAAAAAGCTTTTCAGAACATCATCTTGGCTTTTTTTCAACATTATTTCTATTAGCTTAGTGTCAGAAAAAAACCTTCAGATAAACAAGTAATCTTTGTGCACAAACCACAATTAGCAATGAAGGATTTAGGATAAAACCAGGCTATATAATAATGTAAATACAGTGATTCTAGAGGAGCTACTTCAGCTTTTCTGGTAATGTTCCCTTAGCAAAGGAAAAACACATATAATAATGACAAGGTATTTGTTCCTTATGCCATTCTCCCCTATTTAAATCTATATATACATGCCAGTGAAATGCACTGAGGTAAAAAGCTACATATTTACTGAAGCACAAGTGGATTATATGTTGGAAAATTGTTGCAATTAGGGGCTGGCTCCTCATTTCACACTAAATTTACCCTCTCAACAATACAGTGGAGTTATATTGACTTAAAATAGCTGCGGATTTGATCCTGGCATATTACCACAATTTATAAACATTAATATAAATAGTTGTACATTCAAAATTCCCACCCACCAGCAGCCAAACAGTAAAAAAAAAACCCTCCCCCCCAAAAAACCCCAAAAATGCAAACAAAAACCCACAAACCATACATCCTTGCATTTCCAGATTAGTCTTTCAAGACTGTAAGAAACTGTACTTAATCTTTGTTTTCCTATAAAAGTAGGAAAGGCCAACATTTAACTTTTAGACTTTTAGTTACTTTTTTTTTTTTTTTGTAAAATTGATAGCTCCCAAACTCATCAGCTCTCAGAGGCTCGGTGCAGCTTGTTTTAAGTGAGAATCATAAATCAGTTAGATGGAAACAGCAACATACCTCACCTTTTCTTTAGATCTCCAAAATCTGGAAACCCTAGGTCTTAGTAGACCCACCTGCTAGAAGCTTAAAGAAATACCACTTTATTTTAAACTTCAAGCACAGCTGTTTCCATTAAGATGAAAATGTAGAAAAAAATGGTGTGACTACCAAAACATGTAGATGCTCACAAGGAAGGCTGCAGTCTTATACAGGCTGGTGGAACACCTTCCTCTGCTAAAGGAAAGCCTTTCCTTTCTAGTCCTCTGGTGTGGTGCAAGGTATTCTCATAGGAACAGGGACAACAGATCACCCTGCCAATGTACTGCACTTTTAGAGCACTGAACTCTTTTGCATGAGCGTGAGTAGACATGCACAGCTTAAATTTCACTCAGCAATGGAGGAAATCCTAGAAACTTCCTGAGTCTGGGTGAGGTTACTTTCCAGAAAGAATAGAGCTGCCTAGTACAAACTGCATCATCACTACCCAGGTGTTCTAAAACTACTTGCCCTGAATTTTCATACCGTAACTATCTAAAAAGACCCAATTTACCTAAGTCATATTGACTATTATACACCTTCAAACCCAACAAGGCTTCAGCTTGAGATGGGATCTAAGTTCTAATTTTTTTTTTCCTTTTTTAAGGTTTTAGGCTTTTGGACTAACTTTTATGTCCAACTGTCAGTACAACAGTGTAAGACCCTCAAGATAGACCCATACAGCGTGTGCAAAAGCCCTGCTGTGTACATGCTAAAAGCCACCATTGGAACATAAATCCTAGGCACAGTCCTAACTTTTTCTAGAAAAAAGGAATAAACTATATAAAAAGATTTTAATATATTCTCATATCACTACAATTCTGTGATTCTGAAATGTTTTGCTTCAGAGAAGTTATTTTGTTAAATGACTGCACTGTAGCTCTGAAGACAGCAAAGCAGCTTGCGTCAGTTCCGTGTCGACCAGCAGCTAATTCAGACACATCCAACTTGCACACTAATTGAAATAGTGTAGACAGGTTGCCAGACTTCATTTTTGTATCAAACAGTGCTTCTTCTTTCCTTTTTAACTTCTTCCTTTTCCAAATTAAAATCAACAACCAAAAAACTCACTGCTTTCTTATTACTATTTGATCATCCTACAGATGCTGAAATCCCTCATGGACTGCCCCGTCTCTCCTCTGCCCCTTCCAAGACAGCTAAGTGCTTCTACAGCACTACTTGGCAAACAGTTTGGCATTCTAATTAAGACTGCTTGAGCATAAATTGTGTTCCAAAATAATTTTTTGGTCTCTTTTCTTAAAAGCTCTCTTAATTGAAATTAATATAACATTAGTAATATTTCAGACAAATATTAAACACAAAAAACCTGAGATTTGGTACTAGATATAGGCATTTCCTCTGCACCTTGCAATTAAGATTGCTGCTAAGTAACTGACTGCAAGAAAAATCCAGCCCAGATGCCATGTCTCATACATATTAACATGTTAGTTCTCATTAAAAGTCATTGCTTCACTCAAACACCAACATTTCCCTCTGACTTAAAAGCAATTCACTTACCTTGTGTCTGCATTTAAGTACAACGCCATAGGCTCCTGAAACAAAGAGGATGAGAGATAAGCCATTTCAAAGCAGAAAAAAATTAAAAGTGGCAAGATAAAACAATGTTCATCAACCACCTAACTATAGAAGTAACATTGTTCTCAGTATTATTACCCAGAACTTTCATATACAGGTGCTAAATCTCTGTACACTGAAACAATTTCATTAAAATTGTCAAAAACAAATGGATTTTAAAACACTGAAATTATTTTTTTAAAAATACACTTGCAGGTAAGTTTGATAACTTGCATCTCCCTAATTCACTAATGAGAAATCAATATATTCAACTTTTAAAAGGAAAAAAAGAACAACACAAAAAAACCCCAAGTCCCCACAAAACTGTTCTATTTCTCTTCCCTTCCTTTCTCCTTCCAAACTTCTCCATACGACAAGACAATTAGCAGAAGTTACAGATAATAAACACATACAAGAAAAATTTTGCAGTTGGTAACTTCTTATCATCAAGAGGACTAAATAAAATATAAATAAAATTCTAATTAATCTTTAATTAAGATACTACTTACCTTCACCGACAACCCCAAGGATCTCAAATTTATTCATCACATTACCAATGTTAGGAATCTTCATCAAGACAAATTCCTTTTACAGTGAGAGCCACAAAACATGGCACAAATGGGACCACTTGAAGATTTTGCAAAAGGCAGTTGTCAAAAGGCTCTTGGAAAAAAAATTTCCACCTTGATCAATCAGACTTCTCACACCCTTGTTTAATTTCTAGGCAATCAATAGCATCCTAGGGAAAGAACAGAAAATAATATAATTACTACTTTGATTTATTTCAGTAAGAGAAAGCAATGGTATACAGACATCACATCAATTTTAACAGACAATTAATTTACTTCTACATTTTATGACCAGGAGGGCTTAGCAGCAGGTGTAATGGACAGAACTTATTGAGACCATACATCCGATACAACAGCTGGGCTTTTAATCCCATACACAGGATGCCTATTATAATAACAACTAACTGGCATAAAGTAATTTCCTACAGAACAGAAGCAAACAAAAATGTTGACACATGAACTACCTCAGTATGCAAATATAAGCTTACAATTATTCATGGTCTGCTTGGTGCATATTGACAGCTAGGTATGAAAACAAATTTTGTTTAGTTAATTTCTTATTTGTCCGCTGTAATGATAAAAAAGCTATGGCAGAAAGAACACTCTAAAGAAGAAAACAGCTTTCTATTACTATTTTCTGTATTAAAAACAAATTAAAGACTTGCTAGACTGACTAGGAATGAGATTTAAAAATTATTTCCATTATCAGCTTATTTAAGAAATGGGGTAAACAGAAATAAAATGTTTTCAAAGGGTTTTTTTCCATGCTCCCCAAACATCAAAGTAATTTTTCAAATCAAGCAACTATACACAGGGTAAAAAACAAAGTTTTTTGGCGTGTTTTAGGCTCACCACTTCTTTGCTATCCTATCAGAAGTTTGATAAACAAAACTCCTCAAATTTTGGTTTTACTAATTCAGACTGCATTTGCTCCCTTAATATTAAAGGAATATATCCCACATTCAAAAATGGGGAAAGAAAAACCTTAAAATGGTTTCACCAGGAATTAGAAATCTATTATCTTTACAAATCAGTGATTCCAGGACAGAACTACTCATGAAGAACAAGACAGCAGGATGGAAGTGAATACATTTAATTAAATTATGTGCAATGGGTGAGTGTGACCCAGTAATGCTGGGTTCAGCTCATAAAAAAGGGGATCTCACTATAAACCAGGGGTGCTGGCCAAAAGCCCAGTGTTGACCAGGAGACATGCAACAAAAGACAACCCAAGGGTGGAGGGGAATCACAATGACACTTGCTTCAGCAAGACATAGGCAGATCATGTGGGGAAGGATTGTTATTTTAGAAGCAACTCCAGAGTTAATCAACCACAGTAATTTGAAAATAAAGCAGTGAATTCCAAATTAAAGGGATAAGCTAGGGTTTTCTGGTTTGCTTTTGTTTTTCTAAAAAAGCTGTCCAGTCCTTTATTAATTATTTCAGTGGTTTAATTTACTGTTTTAATTAATCAAATTTTTCTCCACTTGTGAATTGTATGAAATACTCTTTCCTTTCCCTTCCATATGTTCTCCTCTTACTTCATCTGGCATCTCCTTTTTACAAAAGCCTTTTTCTTTTTACTGTTTGTCCAGACTTTTTGGTTACAGTAACGAACTTTAAAAAAAAAAAAAAAAAAAAAAAAGGTCCTGGAAAAACAAGAGCATCTGCTCAGTTGCACCCATCAACATGAGAACAGAGCCTGCACTGAGCTGCTTCAGCTTTCTGCTGAAACAGGCTGGTGCCAGGCACAGGGTGCAGCTGACTGTGCCCATGCTGCAGCTGAGTGGCAGAAATTCTGCTACAGAGACCTTGAAACAACCATTAATGCCACCATCATGAAAGCAAGACACAACAAAACTGCTCAGCCAAGCTCAGAACAGCAAAATTACTTGCCAGAAAGAATGGAAAAGTCTGAAAGCATATATTCTACTAGCACTATTCAGTAACATCACCTAATCTGTTACTTCAGTTCCCAACATTATTCACTAACAAGTCCTTCTAGAAATTAGTTTGTGATAAATTGATTACTGATCTGCTAATGTGATCACTTTTCACTCTCATTCTGCCTTACAGCGTTCACAATACTTCCTAAATATATGATGAAACAGTGAAGAAATTTAGGAGATAATATACCTTCTTGAAAAATTCAAGAAGAAATTTAGATGCAGTTTCCTTTGTCCCTTATTCATAATTTCTAAATTTCTCATGAACTACTTAAGCTATACAGGCCTGCAGCTTGTGATCCACTATTTTTATTTCATATTTTCAGTTCTGCCAAATTTATTCAGTATGAACTCTAGCTTTTTATTGGGAAAAACGGTTAGACTTGCAAGTAGCTGATCTTCCTTTCTGAAATCCCCTAAGTAGGGAGGTTGTGGATCCCCAGCCCCAGCAGTGCTGCAGGCCAGGTTGGATAAGGCGTTGAGCATCCTGTCTAGTGGGAGGTGTTCCTGCACATGGCAGGGAGGGTTGAGAGAAGATGATCTTTAAGGTCCCTTCCAACTCTCAACATTCTATGACTCTATGAAATTCAACACTATACATTTTCTCCCCACTGATCATATATCATCTTCCCTTTCCACTTCATTGGAAGAGCCACAGAAAACTGATCCCCTGCTACCCCTGGATTCATGGTACCTAGAGAAGCATTTGAATGTAATTCCTTAAAGGTAAAACCCTGTCAACTCACTGTTCACTCACCATCAGTGACACACTTCAACGTTCCCAAAGAAACACACAGAGCAGCTTCCCTAACTCTCCCCAAAGTGCATCATGAGTGACTGACATCACGGGGAACAGAGATACCTACGGGGGCACTCCCAAAAGAAAGCTGCACTGGAGTGACCCACACCTCCTCTGCACTAGCTCCAGGCAGCTTGTGCATAATTCTGCTGAGGGCACTTTATGAAAACTTCATCTTGAAATGAAAAGGAAAGCTAGTTAAAGGTGACTAGTGGCATGCAGCAGTACTATGGATTCATACCCAAATGCTTTTTGCCCCAAATCTTTTGCCTCAAAGTGGGCCATAATTCAAATGTTGGTGAAGTCAGACTACCTAAAGCTATTTAATCTTCAGAAAAAAATTATATGCTTGTTTGAGATCTTTGCCTTCAAAAGCTCCTGAAGGATTAAAATCAAGCTGCTACAAGTATTTGTTCAGTGCCAGTACCCACTTTTTGGGATTCTTCTGCGTTTTGAAAGGCATTGACCTTTTTAAGGTTGTTTTGAAAATCATTGATTGTTGCAGGGAACCTGGTAACATGAACTCAAAATACCATGAATGACAGAGTCTTAGGAACGTCAGAGTGAGTAATTATTATAACAAAAACAATACCACCTAGAAGTTTTAAACAAAAATTTCAAACAAAAAAGTAATTTCAAAGGAGTTATCCACAGCAAGAACTACTTTATTCTGTAACTTAGTGAGGACAAGCTGAACACTGGAAATAGCAAGGAAAACATAATAGCTGCCTCAATTTCATTCTTAGCACTGAGTGCCACACTGGTCTGTTTTCATAAGCTGCTTGCTGGCTAGAATAACCCTTGCAGAAGTGGAAATAAGGCCATCATTTACCTCTCAAAGGCTCTCCATAGGGAAAGAGCAGTCATTCTCCAAATATCCCTTTTTAAGGCAGCCAGATTTACAGCACATCAACAATTTATGAATTAAACCAACAGATCTCTGAGATGCTCTCAACATTACCATGATGCTCTACAAAGCACAGAGCCAAATCAGCAAAATGAAATGTCATGAGATGAACAAGAAAAAATTAAGTTTTATTTAACCCAGAAGTGTAACAGAGTGAAACTTTAATACAAAAACCCCTGTTTTGCAGTAGCATGTAAGGCTTATAGGTAAATCCCAGAAAACATACAAACACTTTTGAAATGAGCATACAGAATACTACAGCATTATGGTACCTGATAATTTGAATTGAAATTAAAACAGTGGGGAAAAACCGTAGCTTTTCCCTAACTCCTTTTTCCTTCGGGACCATTAAGAATTCTAGTGCATCACCCAAAAGCATCAGACTTAACCACTCAATCCAAAGCCTGAAATCGTAAGCAGAAATGCTGTTCCTTATTTCATAACCACCAATATCTGTGCAGAGAGGGGAAGCCTTTTTTACATGGTTTGATTTTAGTAGAGACACTTAGAGAGAATTATGAAACACATGAGGTAGGTGTTTGCCTTTACAAAATGTAGAGAAGTAAAACTGTTCTAGAAATACAGTTAGATTTGTATATCTATGTCTTGCAAATCAAGTATTCAGTTAATTTTATTTATCATGAGAGAAAGAATGTAACCTGCATCCTGTTGAACTTTGTAACAAACTTCTAATTGACTTCAAAGTCACCCATGAGCTTTTAAACAAGCTTCTTGCCCGCAAATAATATAACCCCTCTTGGTCTGCTAAAACAAGAAGTAAACTTAATCTGTTTATTTATTGTCTTGGGTAATGTAATTTTTTTTAAAA
>VXBR01011359.1:574-11387 GCA_013400215.1 Cisticola juncidis
GGCGGGCGCGGCTCCTGCTTCGGTGGCTGTGGGGTCTGTGGGATCTGTGTCGGGGAAATGCCCCTCTCAAGCCGCTCTCCTTCCACCCCTCCAGACTACGCTGCAGACGGACGAGGTGAAAAATGTCCCGTGTGGCACCAGGTGAGGCGCTCAGCCCGCCCTGCCCTTCATCCCGGCCGGGAGATCCTCAGACCCTGAACTGCCCTGCAGCCCCGGGCTGGGCTCACCGGGAGCTCCGCAGGGCTCCCGGGACAGTGAGCACCCCCAGGGCTGTGTGGGGTTCGGGCTGTGTGGGGTTCGGGCTGTGTGGGGTTCGGGCTGTGTGGGGGTCGGGCTGTGTGGGGTTCGGGCTGTGTGGGGTTCGGGCTGTGTGGGGTTCGGGCTGTGTGGGGTTCGGGCTGTGTGGGGTTCGGGCTGTGTGGGGTTCGGGCTGTGTGGGGTTCGGGCTGTGTGGGGTTCGGGCTGTGTGGNGGAGCGGCTCCGGGACGGTCCCCCCGAGCCCTGAACGCGGGACCGAGCGGGGCGGGCGCGGCTCCTGCTTCGGTGGCTGTGGGGTCTGTGGGATCTGTGTNCCCCTTGTAGCCGCTCAGCCCGCAGCAAACAGCATTTTCTCCTTTGTCCCTTTGCAGTGGGGGAGTGATGATTTATTTCGACAGGATCGAGGTGGTGAATTTCCTCATCCAGAGCGCGGGTGAGTCACGGCTGTGCCCCGGGGCTGTGCTGGTGACAGGAGGGGCAGAGGCTGTGCCTGTGTTTGGTGGGGGCCAGGCTGTCCCACAGCTGTGACAGGAGGGGCAGAGGCTGTGCCTGTGTTTGGTGGGGGCCAGGCTGTCCCACAGCTGTGACAGGAGGGGCAGAGGCTGTGCCTGTGTTTGGTGGGGGCCAGGCTGTCCCACAGCTGTGCCTGGGCCCCTGGCAGAGCTCTGAGCTCGGGGTGTCACCTCTGAGCCTGCTCTCCTGGGAATTTGGGTGTTTGTTGTTTCCTGCTTTGTGCAGCAGAGGTTGGGATCACAGGGAGTGCAGGGGGGAGCCAAAGGGGCTGTGAGCAAAGGCTCCTCTGTACAACCACCCGGGCAGCCTTTGCCCAAATCCTTTGTGTTTTAGTGTTCAAGTGCTTGGCTCAGTGGGGAGCTCTGTCTCTGTGTGTGTGCAGCCCCAAAACAGCTTGAGGCTGCCTCAGACCCTTCTGTTCACAGAGCAGGGGACAGAAACTGCCACAAAACACTGGCAGTAAATGAACCTGCCCCGAGCAGAGGGCAAGCCTTATTTCACAGCCCTGCCTGGCACTGAGCCCCAGGGTTTCCCTGGGAGTGCTCAGCCTCCTTTCCCTGCTCCAGCCCCTGCTCTCTCCTCTCCCAGTGTACGACATCGTCAAGAACTACACGGCTGACTATGACAAGGCTCTCATCTTCAACAAGATCCACCACGAGCTGAACCAGTTCTGCAGTGTCCACACGCTGCAGGAGGTTTACATCGAGCTGTTTGGTGAGCTGGGGCTGGTGCTGAGGGTTCAGAAACCCCACTGGTGCCTTTTTTCCATTAATCCCGTGTTGGCTCTGCTCAGATTCGGGGTTGTTAACCAGCTGCCATCGTTTATCCCTGTTATCTTTTGGAGCTGAGTGTTTCAATGTGTTGTAACAATAAACCCCACCCCCAGCCCTGCCAGTAGGCTCCCGTTACGGAAGGGAGCAGGAATTCTGTGGCATTCTGTGTGTGTGCAGCAGCTGGGATGGATTGAATCAGTCACAGGGCTCTCTAATCCAGTGGAAAAGGCAGGCTGTGCCTCTCTGCTGGTACAGAAACATTGAGCAGGCACTGCCTGGCCAGAGGTTTGAAGAGCTCTGGGCCGTGCCCGTGATGCCCACAAGGCAGGAGTGCTGGCAGGAGCCTGCTGGCCTTCCCAACGGGAAACCAGGGAGACACAGGGCAGGAGAGCTGAGGAGAAGCTGTGGTTTCGTGGTAGGATTGGCCCCGTGGCTGCCAGGGCCGGGTGTTTTGTTTCTGGCTCTGGCTGACAGGAAATCCTCGCGGCCTCTCAGCGCTCGGCAGCGCTGGCTGCGGGCACGGAGCTGCTGGGGAGGGTTTGGGGTTTGTGCCTGAGAGAGCAGGGGCTGTTTGCAGCCTCCTGTTCTCTCCAGCATGGCCTTTCCAAGGAGCCTGGCTTCCCCTTCCCACACGAGCTGCGGGGCTGGGATCCCCCCAGTCCCAGTTCCTGCTGGCAGCTGGGCGGGTTCCTGGCCGAGGGAGGCTCCAGATGTCGGCAGCTGCTGCTGAGGGCTGCGTGACACGGGCTGGGAGCCCCCCCTCTGCACAGGAGGAGCTTCTACAACCTCCCTGGAACCCCTGGCTGGGCTGGCTGGGGCTGGCTGGGGCTCTGCAGTGGGGCACAGCCCCTCTGAGCGGCCTCACATCACCCTCTGCCCCCACATCTGCCAGCAGGTGCAGGGAACTGATAGCAGCTGCTTCCCAAACTCCTGGCTGGGCTTCATTAGCAGCCTGAGTTCCAGATAGGAAACTGGGACCAAAGCAAACAGTGCAGGAGTGTGGTGTGATCCCTCCTAAAGCCGTTACAGTTTGATTTTCCCTCTGCACTCCCAGCAGGCCCCAGCTGGAAGCACTGCCCTCCTTGGAGCTTTCATCGAGCAGGGTTTTAGGCTGTGTTTCCTTTTGAAATCCTCAGCTACGCTGGAGTTCTGGGACTCCTTGAGCCAAGGAGACATTAGTGATGATTTTTGCAGCCTGTTAAAGTAACTGATGCTGCCATTTCCCATTCCTGCCTTCCATTTGCTTCGTGTCCTGCTGGTACAGAATCAGTCAGGATTTACCTCATCACTTCAGGATCTGGTTGGGAAGTTCTGTGGGGAAGGGGCTCAGGGCACAGACTGCTGTGAAGATGCTGTGTCTGGCTCAGGAGGATTCCAAACTGCAGCTTATGGGAAACTGGAGGGTTTCTCTTCATGCCTGCCACGTTCCTGTGGGTTCCAAGGGTTGGTGCTGTTGTTGCTGGGAGAGCTGGGAGCTGCCTCAGGGTCAGCCCAGCACTTCTGCATCCAACTCCCACTTGTGCTTTCCAGGAATAAGAAATGTGAGCCACCCTCTCACTCTGGGTGCTGACAGCAAACTGCCTTGGGGGATGTTTCACTCCCTTTTCTTTTTTCCCCGACCAGATCAAATTGATGAAAACCTTAAACTGGCCTTGCAGCAAGATCTAACCACCATGGCCCCCGGATTAATTATACAGGTAATCAGGATTTGAGTGACATATTGAAGGGGCAGATTGTGAAGAGGGAAAAGGGCTGAAAGGAAACAAGAACCTGAGATTTGTTCAGGAATTTGTTTTACAACACAGACTTCATTTAACCAGGGAGTGGGAGCAGTGTCCTTCCTGTCCCCTCACAGTTTTGATGTGCTGTTTCTCCTGGAATTGCTCTGGGTGCTGGTTTGCCCAGGTCACAACCTCCTGTCATGTCAGGAGACCTCTCAGTGCTGTTTCTCTGTGGGTTTTGGGCCTGGTCACAGTTTGTGCTGCTCTGGTGGCAAAGGATGCCCTGAGTGCCAGCCCCAGGGGCCACTTGGCTGCTGCCCATGTTCTCCTGTGTCTCTCTTTCCAGGCAGTTCGAGTGACAAAGCCAAACATCCCTGAGGCAATCCGGAGGAATTACGAGCTCATGTGAGTGCCTGCCTGTTCCCACAAGGATCCAGAAGGGCAGATTAATTGGGATTGAGGCATCAGGGTGCCCTCAGCCTCGTGCTGCCCCTCAGGGAGGGCCTGGGCAGCAGCACTGGGCACTGGCTGGGCTGGCAGGGCCCTCCCTGGCACCCTGAGCACAGGAATGATTTGCCCTGGAGCTCCTTCCCCTGGGCACTGCCCTATGCTCAGAGCCCTCCTGAGCCTTGGCTGAGTGGCAGAAGGATGGATTTCACCACTAATCCTCTTGTTTGACTGGGATAGAGAAACTGTTGATTCAACAAGCTGGAGACTTGCAAAGCTCTGAAATAACTTCCTTTGACAGCACTTGACGTGCTGATCCCTCTGCAGTGCCCTGGAGCTGCCTGCTCCTGCAGGGCCAGCCAGACACACCCGTGTTCCCTGAGCAGGCAGGATGGATCCCTCTCATCCATTCTGCTTCCCCAGCACTGCCTGGCACCTTTGGGGCTTGGGTAAATCCTGTGTGCTGTGGTCATGGCAGGAGGCCCCAAATCAGCCTGTGCTCTGTGGTGGATGTGGTGTGAGCCCCACACCAGTGAGCTGCTGGTTTTGACTGGTTTTTCTGCTCCCCAGGGAGAGTGAGAAGACAAAGCTGCTGATTGCAGCACAGAAGCAGAAGGTGGTGGAGAAGGAGGCAGAGACGGAGAGGAAGAAAGCCCTGATCGGTCTGTGTGCCTGGGCTGGGGGAGGGAACGGCAGCAAAGAGACCCCAGGCCCCAGAGAAGGAGGGAGGGATGCACCTGGTTCACTCTGGGACCTGCTCTGATCTGAAACTTTCCCAGAGAAACTCAGGAGCTCTTCAAGTGGGCTCCAGCTTTGTGTTCTGGAAATTCTCCCCACAGTTCATTTCCACCTGAAGTGGGTGATGAGTGAGGATTTTCCAGGGTGAGGCTGCTTCTGGCGTTAGGAGGACGAGTGATGACAGTGTGGGTGTGTTCTTGTTTTCATTTCAGAGGCAGAAAAGATTGCACAAGTTGCTGAAATAACTTATGGACAGAAAGTGATGGAAAAGGAAACAGAGAAACGAATTTCGGAGATTGAAGGTGAGTGGAGGGTGAACTTTCCAGTAAGGAAATCCTGAAGCAGTTCACCAAGGAGTTCCTGAAGAGAGTGTTGACTGCTCTTCAGTCCAGGCTGACGTTCACTGGGATGAAGTCCTTGACCAGAGGCAGGAATAGGGATTTCTTTTCAGGCTGTGCTCCTTGAAACTTCCTTTCTCAAGGTGATCTTTGTAGGAGTGTGAACTTCAAATGTTCCCTCACCCTGCTGATACAATGTCAGAGAAACTCCAGGGTGTGGAGAGGGCTGTGCAATTCCAGCTGGGGAGTGGCAAGGCCCTTTTCCTCCTTACATTCATTAGAGGCCCTGACAAGCTTTGCAGAAGCCACTGAGGAGCCAATTAAGAGTTTTACAGATCAGCAGCTTCTCATTAAGAAGTTCTTTGCCAAAATACAATGGGGTTTATTTCTTATAACTGTGCCAGCAGGTATCAGCCCTCAGTGTGGGTCTGTGCTGGCAGAGGATTCCTGCCTCCTCCTTTTCTCCTGGTGTCTGTGGCTGGGACCAGCCTCTCCTTTCAGCCAGGACAGGAAGCTGTGGGCCAGACCATCCAGCTGTTTACAGGATCTTTAAGTGCAGCAGCTCACAGGGGGAAGTAAACAAATGGTTTATCCAGCTCTGCAGCTCTCAGGCCCAGACTGATGTTGCAATTGTGTGGCTCCATGCCTTAGGAGGAATGGCAGGAGATGGGCAGGATTCCACTCATTTTATCCTTAACCTGGTGGCCTGGTACCCATCATTATCCCTGATGGATACAGAGGCAGAGAGGAAAAAGGAGAAGTGTTTCTTTCCTCAAGTGTCTCTGCCAGGAGTCAGGAATTTCAGTATCCACAGAGCCTTGGAGCAGTTGTTGATGCAGCAGAGAAAAGCTCTCCAGCATCTGTGCAAGGGCAGAGCCTGTAGAGGTTCAAACCCCCTGCTCTGCGTGCCAGAACCTTCATCTGTGCATCCCAAATCCCATCTGGGAATCACATCCACAGGCACAGACCTCATCTGCAGAGCTGCTCAGGCTGCTCTGGAGCCCTGGGCAGGGCTGGGGGTGAATCCCACGTCTGCAGGAGAGCAGGCTCAGCACCAGACTCAGTCCTGGCTCGAGAAGAAAGGCTGAGCTCTGCCCACGTGATGGGGATAATCAAACCCTGATGTTGGTGAAGCTCTTTGAGCTCTGCAGTTGCAGATGCAATTTACTCATTAATGCTCTCCTCCTGCAGCCATTTAGCTGTAAATTGAGCTCCCATTTCTGGGTTTCCCATTTGTTCCCTCTTCCCTTGGTGGTATCCTGTGTAGTTTAGATGTGGCACTGGCCACTCTCTGAAGAGTTATCAGCTGCAAACACTGCTAACATGGCTGGAAATAAAAATTCAGAGCTTGTGTTTGCTTCCAGATGCTGCATTTCTTGCACGAGAGAAGGCCAGAGCTGATGCTGAGTGTTACACTGCAATGAAGGTGGCCGAGGCCAACAAGGTACTGTGCTTTCCTCTGGTGCCTCAGAGCAGCAGGCTGAAGGGAAACACCCAGCACAAGAGCAGGCAGTGATCATTGTTTTAGTCAAAAAACAAAACAAGGCCATCTCCTCTCAGCAAAGTTGTCATCTGAAACAATTAGTCAACAATTAGATCCTTATTTGCAAGTTCATGTTGTTCTCTGGACAGATGAGTGTCAGGGTTTGGGAAATCCCTGCTCTGCCAGGTGCTCAGGGGGCCGTGGCTCTGTGGAATTTCACTTTCAGTGCTGCCCTTTCACACTGTTATGATGAGAAATGTGGTTTTATTCAGCCTCAAGCTGACAGACAGTCATAGCAGGGAGATCTCCAGGGTGACAGGCAGGGGAAGAATAAACCACAGGGCAGGGAAAGAACAAATGGAGCTGATCTCAGACACCCTGGAAGAGCCTCAGTACTACAGAAGTAAAAACAACAAAAAATCCAACCTGGAAACAGAAAAATCACATGGATAGAATTGCCAGGTGTGTTCCTGCCTACAGCAAGGTGCCAGCACATCCCAGCAGGAAGCTTCAGTCCTGTGGGGTCAGTGAGGAGGGGCAGAGGGCTGGGCTCTGTGCACAGTTTTTGTGCCAGTTTTCCATCCTCTGTGAGCTCCTCTCACCCACACACACTCGTGGATCTGCTCCTGGAAAAGAGCCAGGGAATTTCCCTCCCCAGGAGCTCTCCTTGCAAGGGCTGCAGTGAGGGAGGTGCTCTTGATGGGACTGAGCCTCTCCCCAGCTGCTCCATCACTCTCCCATTGAGTCCCTGGGTTCAGAGCTGCTCTCAGCCCTGCTGGAGCAGAGCCTGGCCCTGGGCACTCTGTGTTTCCCTGTGGAGGGAGGGCTGCCCGTGCCTGCTGGGCCTGTGGGAAGTGTGTGCTTCGTGTGCTCGTGGCAGGGATTTCCTTTTCCCAAACCAGAGCTGTTGTGACCCATTTTCTCTCCCTGCAGCTCAAGCTGACTCCTGAGTACTTGCAGCTGATGAAGTACAAGGCAATCGCAGCCAACAGCAAGATCTACTTTGGCAAAGATATTCCCAACATGTTCATGGACTCTGCAGGGAGCCAGACCAAATCTGCAGAGGGACTGGCAGAAGAAATCCAGGAGGAGGATGGGGCAGGAATCAACGAGGACACAAAATTACTTCATAACATCAACTGAAAAGAGAGATTTCTATTCATTTTGTATCAAAAAATCATGAACTGGGAAATTCCTTTTTGTTTTCCCCCTTTGCTGTGCTGAAAGAGATGAATCAGATTTAATCCTTTCAATCTTTTGTATGACAATTAGACTTTGGTATTCATGGGGTGGGTTTTCTGGTAATTTCTAAGCTCCAGCTGTGTTCTGTAGCTGCACCTCCCCAGCTGTTGGTCACCCAGACCAAAGATTTGGGAGAGGCTGTCAGGGCTATCAGCTGGGTGGGAGCCTAATTTGGGATTGAGGTGGTTCATAGCAGCTGCAGGTAAAGAAGTGTTGAGGTTTTGGAGGGAGGGGAATTGCTGCTAGAACTTGTTTTGGGTTTTTTTCTTACTGAAAATTCCGAGTTCTTTGTTTGAGTCCCCTCTGAAAATAAGGTGCTAGATTTTGTACACTACAAGTGGCTGCTGGAGGCTGGGGCCAGTGGCAGGGGCTGCTGAGCCCACAGGAGGTGACCCCAGGAGGGGCAGAGGCTCAGCTGGAACCCTGCAGGTTCCCACCCACGGGGGGATCAAAGCCTTAGACCACGTCACGCAGGGAGTGACCCAAACTATTCATTTTCTGTGTCTAACTCTGCTTTGTTTTCCATTTGTTGTGTTCCTGTAGGGCACAGGGGAGCTTTCCCAGCAGTTCAGCTGCTGGGGGAGACGTGGGCAGCCCTGGAGTACAGAGCTGGGTGAGATTTTGGTGAAACGATGGAAATTGTCATAGAAAACCAGGGAGGAAAGAACTTTTGTCTCAGGGATCCTGACTTTACAAAAGGCCTTGCTGGGCAGCAGCTGCTAAGTGAGCAGACAGATTTTCAGTTTATCTGCTCTGTGGGAGCAGCTGGATCTCAGTGTTTGCAGTGTCTGACTGAGGAAGGACCTTCAGCTCCTGTGGGACTGGGGCTGAATTCACCTCGTGGAAGGGAGATTTCATAGCAAGGACAAACCATGATCCTGACAGGTCATGGGGCAGAGAAAAGCAGCTCTTCCTGAGCTACCCAAAGATGGATTCCCCTTTTTCTGTCAGAACTGTACAGAATGTACCTTCCCCTCCAGAGACCTGCTCAGTCCCTCACATCCCAGATGCGAGGAGGGAACAGGGCTTTGCTTTCCACACATGCAAAATTTGAGGATAAAAGTTCAGGCCTAGAGAGAACATTTTTCTTTCCCTACCTAATCCAGGCAGCAGAGCCTGGTGATTTCCTGCTGATATCATTTGAGGTGTCCTCTCCTGAAGTGGTGCCAAGGCTCAGAGCAGCCTGGTGCATTCACAGCCTCGTGCCCACCCTGGTGCTCCCCAGTGCCCCTGGTCTCACCCCTCAGTGTTAAACCTTTGTCAATCTGTGTTACTCCAAGAGAGCTCAGATGGATCTCAGCTGCCTCCAGGGTTTTTACAGCAGTTTTCTCTTCCCTGTTGATGCTTGAAAATGCAAAATAGAAATTAAGCATCAGTTTCTGCTGGAGGAAAGTCCCATCCTCTTTGTATTTCTTGGGAAATAGGAGCTAAGGGAAGTCCCATCTCCAGGCCTGCATCAGACCCACAGTAGTGAAGAACATCCCCAGGGAGGCTGTGATGCTCCTGACCCATAAATGGGTCTGTGCAGGGAGATCATAACAGGGAATAGCAGAAGTTTAGCCATGAGGATGAGCTTGTTTGAGATTGTTCTATGTTTGTGCTCAAGGTTTCCATCAGCAACTAACACCTCCTTTTACACAAGTGTTTTTCACTAATGAAAAGACCCAACTAAGCCAAAGTGGTATTATAAAGGCTTTTTTTAATGTGTGATTTCACAGCAAGACAATAGCTTGGGATAAAGAGCTCTTAATGATTTTTTTTTAATTAAAACCCTGACTGCTAAAGTGTTAGTGTAATTTAGTTAAATTGTACTAAGAGTAAAAAAGCAAAAGCAAAGCTCAGAGTGTATCAGTCTTCACAAGCCAGTATCTGTTCTCGTGTTTTCATTCAGGTTTCTTCACTCTAAGATGTCCTGAATTTTCCAGAGTGGATCTGTCTCCATGTAAACCTTCATTCCCTCTGTCTCTGTAACAGGCGAGTTGTCCTGTTTGTCTGATTTTGAGATGAAGATCTGAACTTTAAACCCACTTTATAGCCAAGAGAGCAGAGGTTTGTGGCACTGCTGATACCTGGGAGCGTGGAAATGTTCTGCCAGTGCAGATTTCACATTCTCGTGTACTGAATTCAAAGCCTTTTATTTTGGTATTTGCTATGACAATAAAATGGCCTTCAATTTTAGAATCTTCAGTTTTAATGTCAGGATTTGTGGGTGAGCTTTAATGTCAGGTGTAGATGGATTTGCCGGGTGGGAGCGGGGAGCTGAGGGGTTCTCCCTTTCCAGGGAGGAGGAGGAAGGTGGAAGAAGAAGGATCAGAGGTGTCCAAGGAATGCGGTGTCTGTCAGCCCCTGCTTTGGTGTGGAACGAGTGAAAAACGCAGGACCCAGGCTGGAGCAGCAAAAACACCTCGGATCTGGAAAAGGCTGCACAAAATCCTTGACATGTTTTACCAGACACAGGGCAGGAACAGTCTGGGTGTTCTTACCCAGCTGTGTAAACACCGAATGTGCAGAGGGACACGGGAGTTCTGCACATTAGGACAAATATTTGAGTTAAGGGGTTCCAGCCGTGGCGTCCCGTTCTTCCCCCGGAGCTCCTCGGTGAAGCCTCCGGCGGCTGCCGAGCTCCAGGCGCTGCCCCCGCCGCACGCCGGGCCCGCAGGACGAGCTCCGCTCCCTGCCGTGTCCTTACGGCGCCTTTGGTCCCGCAATAAATGAAATTCACCCCCTTGGAGCCGGCTCCTCATGCAGGGATAACCCGCTCATTTGGGAGGGTGCTCGGGACTGGATCAGGCGGGCGGGCTAGGAGGCAGCGCTCGCTGCTGTTACNCTACAGCCACGGGCAGCGCAGCTTCGGCGAGAACTACGTGAGTGGGGCCGGGGCTGGGAATGGGCCCTCTGCAGGGCTGGAATGGGCCCCTCTGCAGGGCTGNGGGCAAGGGGACGGGCTGGGAGGCAGCGCTCGCTGCTGTTACAAATCCGATGATTTGGATTTGTCACCAAACCCAGGCAAGGGGACAAGCGGGGAAATCCCGGCCGGGCGCCGCTGCCCACTGGGGCCGCCATGGCGCCCGCGACCNGGGACGGGCCCGCGCCGCGGGGACAGAGCCGCGGTGACCGCGGGGACAGAGCCGCGGTGCCCCGGGGAGGAGCAGACCGCGGGTCCGGGCGTGTGAACCCGCACAACAGGAGCCGGGAGCCGCTGTCGGGCAGTGCCCGCTCCTGCTGGGCCCCCTGGTTCCCCCGGGGAGCCGGGCCGGGTCCCCGAGCTCAGCCCGCCTGTCCCGCAGGGGCTCCCGGCCG
>VXBR01011359.1:41085-52912 GCA_013400215.1 Cisticola juncidis
CCTCCTCCTCCTCCTCCTCCCAGCACTGCCCCAGTCCGAGGCCAGTGTCGCCGGGGTCCCTCCCACGGTCGCTGTTCGTGTTTTACAGAAACTCTCGGCGCTGCCCAGCCCGTCCGTCGGGTTTCCCCACCCGCAGTTCACCAGGAAGTTCCCGCAGGACCAAACCAGCCCAAAATTCCTGCGGGATGAGCGGAGCCGGGCACCGGGAGGGGACGGGGCCCTTTCCAAACCGCTCCTTCAGAACAAAGACACGCGGATCAGCACACTGGGTTTAAGGTGGTTTTATTTTAGTGTTCCACAAAACCGAGAGGTGTTTAAAAACAAACAGTACCTGGGCTAAAAGCAGAGAGTACAAACAGGCAACATGCAATCAGATCCTTCAATAATAAAACAATTGTTTTATTTATTGTTCTATTTAAACACAATATTTGATTCTTAAGGCCCTTGAGGATGTAAAATGCCAGTCCCCTCACACCAAAGGAAGGCTTTAATGAGTACTGCCAATAATCGAGGTACCAGGGTTGGAACTGGCAAGAAAAGGTTGCCAGGGGAGGCTATTCAGAGTTTTAAGGCTTCATCTCTGCTAAGAGATCATATTATTTATTGCTTTGGTTCTATGCTGGTCACTCTTCCCAGCAGAAAAGAGTCTAAAATACAAGTTTATCAGTGAGGTACAGGATCCTCTGTCCAGAGATCCACAGAGGCACCAGGAGGAAACAAATCAATCCTTCATCTTCCTCCCTCGAGAAGGCACAAGAGGCAGCAGCAGCTCCAGCAAGGCCAAGCAGCAGCACCCAGAATTAAACCCCCACCAAGGCCACCTGCATTTGGGACCCTTCACTCAGAGCAGAGGGGACAGGAGGAAAGAGAGAACGCCCTCACTGCTCAAACAACACTAAAATGAGAGAAAAGTACCTGAAGTCTTGCAAGACTCTCAGCTCCTAAGGCTTGTTTGAGGTCAGGCTGCCCATGGGGGTCAGCTCTGCCAGTAAAGCTCCAGACTTTGGTAGCAGGAATAAACAGGAATAAAAATGTCATTTACAGCATTTTTTTTGATATTTCTAATAAATGTTTATAACTCCATGCAAATATATTAAACTGCTCCTCGCTACAAAAATACAGTATTTGAGATCTCCAGTGGTTTCCAGTGGTTTATGACAATTGTAAGCAGACTGCTCACAGGGTGAGAGCCCACCCAGCTGCTCCAGTCCCTCAATAAAGTGCTTTTCTGTAGAAAAACTGAGTTAGAAACTCACCCCTGAGTCAGGAGTGACCCAATAATCCAACCATTTCCAAAGGTAGGAGTGTTTATTTCCACAGAATTAAGGCTGGAAAGCTTGAAGCTTTGGTCCTCACGAAGCTTTGGTCCTTTGCTTCCTGCTCTGTTGGTTTTCCAGCTTCCCTCTAAGCCCTTTATGGACTCTCCCTACCCTGGTAAATCCCAGAGGTGCACAAAGGCATCTGAGGTTTTTGATCTTTGACAAGAGCTCGCCAAAGAGAAGCCCCTGCAGTTTCCAGCTGTGGTGCTGTCCCCGCTGTCTGACAGGACAGGGAGAACCTCCCTGAACCCACGAGGCACCAGGAAGGTTCTGGTCCAGCAAACCCAGCAGCCCTCAGCTGCACAGGGCTCTCCTCCCCTGTGAGCAGCACGGAGCCCGAGCAGGGGCAGCCCCAGCGCTCCCTGCCCTCCCTGGAAGGACAGGAAAAAGCACTGCAGGACTGAACACCTTGCAAGGGCCATCAGGGTGAGCCCCAGCTCCAAAATCCAAGCTATTTGTGTTTCCTGAATGCAGTGTAAAAGGGAAATGGTCACAGAACTCCCACAGGGCACAGATGTGAGACCCAGCCCTGCTCCAGAGCACAGGGCAGAGCCAGAGCAGCCTCTGCCCCCTTTGAACAACCTCCAGAGCAGGAATTTTAAGACACTAAGAGAATTTCTGATTTAAAATGTACCTTTGGCCCAAATTCATTCATGCCATTTCTATGGTAGAAACATACCACGAACCTCAATGTCTCCTACTCCAAAAAACCTGCAGATTTTCCCCTGAAGGACTCCTGGGAATGTCCACTTGATGAGATGCTGAGATTTGGTCAGTTTACAGTCAACTTTCAGGGCATTAATTCCTTTTAAATTACAGCCCAGGTCTGAAGCTGGGACATCTTTGGACTTCTCCAGTGTAGTCAATTATTATTTTAAAAACAATCAAATCCTCAAGCTCTACTGTACAAGGATTTATATTGCACTACAACTTCAGAGGTGGAAAGAAAAGTAACTGATCTATCAAAGCTGCTACAAAACAAACCCATTTAAAAAATCTTCCTAAAGGATCATCAGTGCCTTACTGGGAAGCAAAACACATCAAAAACCCTCCTCCTTCCCATCACAGCCAGCCTTTGGATTAATGCCTGATCTTCCCAAAAAATGGGAAGGAAACAAAAAATAAATATGGTAAGGTGACTTCATTACAACACCTGATGGAGCTATTAATCAATCCGAGAGTTGCTCAAGGCAGAAACAGGAAAAAGGTCATTTTCTGTGAGCAGCACAACCAGCAGCACCTGCTCCACAGCAGCTCCTCACCCTCCTCTGGGGGAACTCAGTCCTTGTTCACCCCAGGACCCCTCACATCTTCCCAGCTTTTTTGTTCCCGGAGATGGAAACACGGAGGATGTTTGGGGTTTCTTCCATGACCCTGACCAGCAGGTTGTCGATGTAGTCCTCGAGCTCCCGCACCTGCAGGTCCTTCCTGGAGATGGTGTCCTTCTGTTTCAGCACCAGCTGGATCAGCTCATCGTGTGTCAGCTGGGCATAGGCATAGGCAGGGTCGGAGGGATCGTATTTCTTGGGGAGGGAGGGAAGGAAGGCAGGGTCAGAGCAGACACAGGACACTCCAAACCAGCACCGTGACAGCTGCTGCCTAAACAAACCTGGTAAAGCTCAAAGCAGCTGCTTAAATGCAGACTGGTAAAGCCACACTCAGGTTAAACAGCAAGAAACGCCCACCCAGGCCACTGCTGCTTCTTCCTATTTCTTTGAAAAGTCTGTTTTTAACCCTTGAGCAGCATGAGGGGTACTGGGCAGCTTCTGGTGATTCCTGCAGCTCCCAGAACACTGCCCAGGCAGGGAGTGTGAGCACAACAGGCTCCTGTGGGGCACCACACACAATTTAGGTGGAATCAGAACACCACAACACCCACTGCAAGTTTTCAACTCCATTGAAACAGCAGCTTGAATCACTCATCACATCCTCTCCCCTCTCACCAGGAGGAGGCACTGCCAGGATTTCAGCTCTAACTTCTCTATTTCCCCAAAAACCTGACAGACATTTAGGGGAGCTGTGATCTTCCCTGACCCAGGGATGCTCCTTTTGTTTTAACGTGGCAGGTAAGCTCTGCCTCGAGCCTGGAGGTCTCTTCTGAGGCCAGGATTATACTGAAAGCTCCTCTCAATCCCACTGCTGATCCCAAGTGCACAAAACACGAGCCCCAGCTCTATTATAGATAAGTCTGCAAGAAAATAATCATTTAAGGACTGTTCCCAGGCTTGGGGGCTGACCAAAAGGAAGTTCATGTGCCAACTATCTGGAATACACAAACTCTTCAATTAAATCAAAGCTTGGGCAGTGGAAGTGCCACTTCCCTCCATACCTTCACACTCATTTCCAGCAGCTTTTCATTCATGGTGCTGATGACATTCAGGTTCTTGCTCTGAGGCTTGTTTGCCATGGCATTCATTGGCTTCACAGGATGGAGTCTGCAACAGGAAAAAAAGGGTTCCTGTTGTTTAGGCAGAACATGTAACAGCAGCATGACACAGATCTTTAGACTAAGAACAAATACAGCAAGAAATTGGGGGTGATTCCCTCCCTGCTCTGTGTCCTGAGAGAAAAGAGATTCAGCTTCAGGAAGACAAGGTGTTTCTAAGCCACGGGGGGTTTTTAAGTATTTTCCAGTTCTCTACTATCTCTATTGACCTAAAGGATTGGAGATAAAGCAGCAGCAGGAAGGGAAATACATCCTGTGTGTGTCATGGAAGAAAAGCCAGGTCAGGCTACACGAGGAGACAGAACACAGGGCAGCTACTCTGATCCCTCAGGAGCTGGTATTTCAGCATGACTTTCTTAATCAGAACATATTTCTGATCTTACAACCTATCAATACTTCTGCTGTCCTCAGACAAGTGTTAGGCCTTATCCAATCTGAACTGACACCACAAGCTGTGAGGAAGTGCAGTCATTATTTGCCTGAGCAGGACTTACAACACCAATTTTAACACAGGAAGAAAATTTTCCTCCTATTTCAGCAAACACTGGCCCAGAGGTGTCCCAGGCCCCAGGCAGAGCTCTGCAGTCTCCAGGGCTCACAGGTCAGTGGCATCACTCCCACACAGCAGGAGCAGCAGCTCCAGGAGCAGCCTGAGCTGCAGCAGTCGTGGTGACCCCTGAGGAGCCCGGTTCAGCCAGGAAATGAAGCATCCCTGTTCACCAGGGGGACATTGTCCCATGCCTGACAAACAGCCCAGCCCCAGGCCACTTTGCCAATGGCATGAAATGACTCCATTCCACCTGCACTTTCCCTAACAGCTCCCCTAAGAGCAGCTGCTCCCCTGAGGAGCTGCACAGATCCCCCTGGAGCCAGCAGCAACCCCGCACTGGGTGACAGCACCCAAGCCCTGACAAATCCAGGCCCTGGGGGAACTCAGGGCCATCCAGTCCTGGTCAGGTCCAGCAGCTAGAGGGACAGATCTGCACCCAGAGAGCAAAGCAAAGCTCACACCTGCACGGAGGAACCTGCCCTGACCCCCACATGGTCTCACCTGTGCTTGGGACACACGGATTCACCACCCCGTGGGGTCTGGCTAGGGAACGTTTCAGAGGGTGAAACCCGTGCCTGCAGAAGTTTCTTCTTGCCCGAATTTCCCGCTTTATCTGCGAAGCCCTCGGCTGTTGGCTTTTTCGGAGACTCTGCTCTACGACTTGGGGTGTCAGAGAGAAGGGAATGAGAGGAAGAGTAGGGCTGGCAAGGACTTGACAGGGAGGAAGAGAAAGCAGAAGGCTCAGAGAAGTCACACTCTGCACGCTCCTCAACACCTGCACTCCTCTCCAGCTCTTGTTTCTCAGAGGGACTCTCACACTCCCTGGAATGAGATGTCACACCTAGGCCTGGTTCAGCTGCCTGCACACAGACCATGGGAGCCCCCACTGCAGCAGGCAGCACAGCCAAACCCCCTGGCTCACCAGGAACAGCTCCTCCTGCTCCCGGAGCTGCTGGGGCTGCAGCAGAGCTATCAGAGAGCTCTCTCTGCTCTCCATGCAAAGGTGTCAAACCTCGGGGCTGCTCTCCATTCCCTAAAACATCTCTGTCACCTGCAGGGACCCCAGAGCCCTCCTGACAGTCCCCCAGCAGCTCATCATCAGAGCCCCCCTCCGGGATCACTGGAAGACTGGCCAGGGCTGAGCCCCGCTCTCCAGGAACAGGAATGGCAGATTTGACATCTGTGAGAGTGACAGACAAATCATCACCACATCCCTTTTCTACAGGCCTGTCACTACTGTTACCTCTGGCTGTCACCAGAGGGGTGACAGTCTCCAAGGAGCCCCCTGAAGCAGGACCATCACCCCTTAGCTCACCCTCAGTCAGTGGGGATTTCCTCAGCAGCACAGCCCCTCGTGGGGCTGGCTTTGGGGAGACAAGGATCTCACTGCCAGCCCTCCCTGCATCCCCTTCCCTTCCCCTGCAGGCTCTCAGGGTTGGTTGGACTTGAGAAAGTGGCTCATTTCCAGCAGGTGGAGGTGCCTGGGGCTCCAACACGGGCACACATTCTGCCCACTGCTTTCCATCACAGGCCTCCTGCTCCTCCCTGAGCTCCCTCTTGGGGGACGGTGCCTGGTCAGCCTCTGGCACGAGGCTGTCACTGGACTTGGAGAAAGACACAAAACCTTTGTCACCCCTTGTGCAGGGCTCCGTGTTGACACCAGTGACCTCCACAGCTGTCCCATCACTGTTCCTGGTGGGATATGTGCTGTCCCCAGAGAGCTCTGTCAATGGGTCACCCCCTGCTCCCAGCTCACCCCCAAACCCTGCTGCCCCTGAAGCCGTCTGTAACCTTCCACTGGAATCCAGGGGCTGCTCTCCACCTTCCTGTCCACCCAAACCCCCACCTGGTGGCACAGCCTGCCATCCCCCAAGGACAAAGGACACAGATTTCCCATGGCCTGGCTTGCTGCTTTCCAGAGAATCCTCAGGCTGGAGCTGGGCAGAATCACAGTGCAGCTCCGGAGCCAGCCCAGGGGGGCCAGACAAGGTGCCAAGAGGGTCTGGCACAGCTGTGACATCGCTGGTTAAAGCCACATCTGCAGAGCCCCCTGAAGCACCACGAGCAGGGTGTCCTGCAGAGGAACAGCCTGGAAGGGAGGAACCAGTGACAGCCTGGACCCCTGGCACTGCCTGTCCCCCAGTCCTGGACACAAAGGGGTTATTGTCATTGAAATGACAGTCAGAGGGGACAGAAGGTGTGGGTGGCCCAGAGAGACCCTGAGAAGCCTCTGTGGCAGAGCCCCCAGGACCCTGCCCCCAGTCAGCAGTGAAAGGGTTATTGCTCCTAGCAGAGACCTGCCTGGGAAGAGGCACTTTGGGAATGGAGGCTGCAGGATGATGGGATGGAGGGGAATGGGTGATGCTGTCGGGATCCAGGGGCCTGGATGCCCTGTCCCACTCAGCAGTGAAAGGGTTCTTGTCATTCCAAAGCTCTGCAGCAAAAGCAGGAGAAGTGAGAGAGGCAGGAGAACCAGGGATGTTCTCAGAGTCTGGCACCTGCACTGTCTGCTCCCCTTCAGAAACAAAAGGATTATTTGCACTGCTGACACGGTGCACAGAGAGAAAAGCAGGGAGGGGGACAGGTGCAAGAGTGGGAAGCGTGGCTTTGGGTTCCTCCTCTGGAGACAGGCCCAGTCTGCAAAAAGGGACAAAAAACTCGCATGTCACTTGCAGATGCAACACGAGGCAGGAACAGACAAGCTTTAGCACCAGCCTCCATCAGCTCTGCCACTGGGGATGAGCTGTACTTTAAAGAGACCTCACAGAGAGGTCCTCTTGTCTGTGACACTTTATATCCTTAACTGCACCTTTACCAAGCACTGGGCTTCTGTCAGAACTCTCCTGCTGCAGAGCTTGTTTCTGCTGCTTTAAGCACCATCTTTTTGCACCCCAAGCAGGTTTATTAGTATGTAAAACACTGCACAGGCAAGAAGCTTAAACTTGAGGAGCACTGAAAATGAGGAGTTAGGGACACACACAAAACACAGCCTTATTAGTAAGGCACACCTATAGATATATATATATAAACCCCAAACACAATTTATATATATACGTGTATGAAGGATAAAGGAGCAGAATTTCCGAAAAAGCCTTGTGTACAAATCCACACAAAACCCCTCTGTGTTGCTGTGAACGATGCCAAAAGCAGAAGGGCTCCAGGGCTGCCCTTTGGGAAACCACAGCCAAGCAGGGAAGAGGAAAGCAGAGACATTAGAACAGCATTCCAGACCCTGGGGAGGCTGCAGCACAAGCTCAGAGTTAGTTTGTGCAAGAGATCCAGCAAGAAAATCACCCTTCAGTACCTGCACAGGTGCCTGCACTAGAGAACCACTATTCCAGCATGGCTTACAAGGAGCATCCCTACATCCATCCATCTCTCACACTGAGGAAGAACTCAGGAGTTGTTATTTGCTGTTGAAGCGCCCAACGCCAGCACCAAACCCACAGAGCAGCACCTGAGCCCAGGTGTGGCAGGACACGGCCACTGCCACCACCCCTGCCCATGCCAGCCCTGCCAGCAGCTGGGACTAACCTGGGTTTCACAGCTTTGGTCTTGGCTGGTGCAGCTTTCTCAGGTTTCCGTTCCTCCTCACAGGGGCTGAGCAGCTGCTTGTCTGTCACCTCCTCCATGGGGTGAGCGTCTCCTGACGGGCTCCCCCTGCCCAAATCTGCTGGGACCTCTGGGCATTTGGCCTCCTCTTCACTCTTCTCTTCTGGAATTGTATTTTCCTCACTCTGCAGGGTCCTGTCAGGAATACTCTCATCACTGGTCTTCACCGTTTCCTTCCTCCCAGTGACCAGGGAGAGCAGGGCAGACTTTTTGTGGTCTGGTTTTTTGGTCTCTCTGACAGCCTCAATGCTCGGTGAAACGCTGGTGTCCAGGTTCTCCTCACTGCTGAGCAGTTTGTAGGATGGCAAAGTCATGGATTTGAAGGTCTCCAAGGATGTGGACCCAGACAAAGCCTGACCAGGAGAGGCTCTTCCCATCTCTTCAGGTGATTTAGTGGGCCTGGAGGACAGGTTCTCCTCTGAAGCAAAGAGCTGCTTCCTCCTGAGGTTGTGAGGAGAGGGGGAGGAGGTTGGAGTCTTGTCCTTCATCGTGGTCTCCTCCATATAAACATGACTGCCATTGATGCACAGACTAGACTTGGACACGGGATCGCTTTTGGATTTAAGGCCACTGAACAAAGAAAGCCCATCTTTTTTGGTGTGGTTAGTGGTGCCTTGGGTTAGCTGCCTACTGTCCAAAAAGGCTGGTTTACGAGACTTAAACAGAGGAGAAGGAGCTGGCTTCTCTTCCAGTTCATTTATAAAGGATCCTGGAAAAAAAACCAAAACAGGGAGAAATTCAAGATGCAAGAACAACATTTTTCCTGACACTACTGACAGCCTCAGTGCCAGCAGGGACTTTCTATAGATTTATTCAGGAAGAAGAATTTAACCAGTGCTGTGAGAAGTGTGAACAGCCCTTTGGAGGAAGGTTTTGTGCCAGTACTCACGCTCTGAGACAGGAGAGGTCTCGGACTCCTCCTCATCCCACTGGGGCTGGAAGTCGCTGGGGCGCAGCCGGACCCTCTGGGTGGGGGCCTGCAGAGTGGGCAGCACTGACAGGGACTGGGACAGGGACGTCTTCTGCAGGCCAGGCTTGGAGAACAGCGCTTTGAACTTGGATTTCTTCTTCTCCTTCTCGACTGCCTCATCCTCGCTGTCAGCAGGGGAGTGGGACGTGCTGGGGACGATCGCCGACGCCGTGTCCGAGAGGCCGCTGCTCCTCTTGCCCTTGAGCTTGTCCTTGAGCTTCCCAAAGGGGGAGCGGGGCTTGTCCTTCATGGACAGGTCAAACATGCTGGCTGTCATGTTGCTCCTCATGAACTGGATGTCCACCTCGATCTCCCCTCTCTCTTTTTCTTTCTTCCCTGGTTTGGAGTGAAGCTTGTACCACCTGCAGCAGTAAGGAGATTTCTTTAACCACCAGTAATTGAGAACACAGAGGGTGCTTATGGTTGAAAAATCAAATCAGCCTACAGTGTAGGAAAAAAAAGCCTTTAATCTTATGATGACGTCATGGTCACAGCCCCAGGTGCCAAGGAAAACATTCCTTATCGTAAACAGAAAGTTATTGGTAAGATTTGGTTTAAAATCCAGATCAGAAAGGGTTAAAAAAGGGAGAAAAACAAAAACACAACATGGAATTCCTGTATTTCAGCTCAGCCACTCTCCTCTGCCCTTTCATCCCTCCCCCTGACACTGGCAGGGGCCAGGGCTTTGAAGTGGAGCGAGAGCAGCAGCCTCAGAGCTGCACAGCGTCCCACACCCTCATACCTTTCATTCCAGCTCCTTAATGCCTCTTAAGCCAAGGAACCCCTAATCAACACCAGAGAGCCAACCCGAGCCTCACAGACCTCGGGGGATTTCACTCACCTCTGCAGGCTCGTGACTGGCACACACCAGGAAGGGCCTTGCTCAGACAGAGCCTTCTCCTCCCAAACATTCAGCTCTGTGGGGAGTGCCCAGGGCACCCCAAACCACAATCCCAGCACCCACACGCCCTCAGCCACCCCACAGTGACACCCAAACCACATTTGAGCCAGCAAACAGAATTATCAGCTCTGCACACCAGTATGGTTTGGTTTGTTGATGGAACCGCAGAATTCCCGACACCACAGAACCCATAGGAAAGGGTGCCTGGAAACTGCTTTGTTTCTTCCTCCTCACCAGCTGGAATGGGAAAATAAAGGAAGCAAACGGAGCATGCAAATGTGCCCTGCCATCAAATTTGCACTTCAACTTCCAAAGGCATACTAGAAGCAACAAAAGAGAAAAGGAGAAGGTGATTTGCTCCAGAGAAAATTCAAAACTAATGGGGATAACCGAAGGAGATGGATTCAGGAATCTGTTACAGGCACTTCAGAGGGAAATGAGGAAGAAATTATTTCCTCTGAGGGTGGTGAGGCCCTGATGCTGGAGAAGCTGTGTCTGTCCTGTCCCTCAAAGTGTTCAAGGCCAGGTATGGAGCAATGGTCTGGCAGATGTTGTCCCTGCCCAGGGGAGGGGCTGGAACAAGATGGGCTTTAAGGTCCATTCTGGGATTCTAAATGAAGACCTGAGCTACAGTCAGATGCTCCAGCCTGGGTTAGAAGACATCCAGGGGAGAGGTTTTATCAGGAGAGGCTTTGCCCAGTCCCTGAAGCTGCAGCAGCCTGGGAGTCACAACCCCTTTGCCTTTAACATGAGCCAGCACTGGGCACATTTGTTCCAAACTCGTGATTTCCAGGAGCATCCCGTGTGTCCCGGGAGCCACAGGCAAACACCGTGGTCAGCAAAGGCACCCCTGGGAGGGGCTGGGAGGAAATCATGGACTGACAACCCCCAAACCACAAAAAACCTCATTAATGGCATTTATTGTGTTAGCACCTGTCAGTCAACGTGCAGCTATTTTCCTAATAAAACTAGTCCTTTATGGCTACACGTCACCATGGCAGCAAGAACAAAACAGGCTTCAAACAGGAAAGCAAGGGATGGAAACAACTGAAAACACGAGAAATTTCCCCAGGAGTACCAAAGCTGTATTTTCATTTTTTCTCCCCCTCAATTTTCCTTTACCCAGACACAAAGGAACGCGCCGGAGGCACCGGCCCTGAGCTCTGCTGACCAAGGGGCTCTGCAGTGTAAACACAGCACTGTCTGACACAGCCTTAATGAAGCCACAGCCTAATTAAGCCTTGACAAGCGGGACGGCTCCATCGGCGCTCAGGTGAGCCAGGGAGGAAGGTGAGTCACCGCACATTACAAGGCTGCTGACTCCCGGTAAAACCCTCCGGGAGCCGCCCCTGGGTTTCACCGTCCCGTGTTTGTGTTCAAGCAGCGAGGGTGACACAGAGCTGGCGCTGGGCAGGCACGGACAGCAGCGGGGAACATGGAATTATCCACCCTGACACGCGTGAAGTGTTCATTAGGAAAAATAAATAAAGGGCTGCTGGAACCTGCGCTCGTTCCCTGCTGGAAGGAGGCAGAATTCCAAGGACAGCGGGTCTGGGGGGGTCAGGCTGGCTGTTTCCTCTGCACAGTGCCAGCACTGACACAGAAACGTTTAAAAACCAAACCCGAGGACCAGGCAGGACTGGCTGGAAAAGCTTTCTTTGGGCCCCAGCCTCTTCCAGGGGAAGGCACCCCCCAGTTCCAAGGGGTCACCCCAGGGGCATTTCTGGGGCTGCAGGGGTCCCTGTGGGGAGCCAGGGTCCCCCAGCAGAGCCTCCCCACTCCTCCGGGGCACGGCGTGACCCCCAGATTCCCACAGGGGTCTCCCGCTGGATCCACACACGAGGTGCACAGCGGTTTCGACAGGGAAGGAGGGACACAGGAGCAGGGACAGCCCGGGGGGAGCTGGGGCTCCTCACAGCGCTCTGACCCCCTGAGCCTACTCCCAGCCCCCGGGGGACACGGAAGCCCCCTCGCCCCTCTCCCTGACCTCCGTGGGTCCTCTCCAAACCTCTCCCCGGCCCCCGCGGGG
>VXBR01011359.1:53145-66191 GCA_013400215.1 Cisticola juncidis
GAGAGCGCGGGGAGGGCGGGGCCTGCGAGGGGCGGGGCCCGGGGTGTACAGGTGTGCACAGGTGAGTACAGGTGTGCACAGGTGAGTACAGGTGTGCACAGGTTGTATAGGTGAGTGCACGCAGGTGCGTACAGATGTGCACAGGTGAGCATGGGTGTGCATGCACAGGCGTGTACAGGTGTGCAAGTGTGTACAGGTGTGCACAGGTGAGTAAGGTGTGTATGCACAGGTGTGTACAGGTGCGCACAGGAAAGTACATTTATAAACAGGTGTGTACTCACATGTGTGTACAGGTGTACAAGTGCATATCCATGGGTGTGTACAGGTGACTGTGCACAGGTGTGTACAGGTGTACACGGGCTTAGCTGGGTCGCTCAAGTCTGCACAGTTTAACCCTCCCCTGAGGAACTGGGTGCTCGTGGCTGAGCATTAAATAATCGGTCACTTATGCATAATTGTTTATTTAATTTAGAATTTATTAATTAGAATTTGCCTGTGAAAAAAGGCAGGAGAGGCTGAGCTGTGCCTGGGGGAGCTGAGGGGACCAGCACCGAGCAGGGGGAGGCACAAGCAGAGAGGGGACAAGGGGTGACACTGAAAGCACGGACAGTTTGTGTCCCTCTGCGGGGCACTGGCAGCTCCCAGCACAGGCTGCCCCCACCACCACACCAGCTCCACTCCAGAGCCAAAGTCTTCTCAAAGCTGCCCCAGTCCTAAAAAGCACCCTCGTCATCCTCATCAGCCACGTCTTCCTCCGAAAGCTCTTCCTCGACGTCATCTTCTCACTGGGGAGAGGAGAGGCAGGGCTGCAGCGGAGTTAGGGTCACGGCTGACAGGGGTGAAGCCCCCCGGCTGCAGAACCCAGCACACACCGGGAGCGTGCCGGTGTCCCGCCCCACGGCCGCAGGGCAGGGCTGGCACAGAGCGCCGCCGATCCCCCGAGCAGCCCCGCTCCATCCCGGGGCGCAGCAGCCAGCACCAGCTGCCGAGGACCCCAGAGCACCCCCCCGAGCGACCCCCGAGCCCTCGGCTGAGTGACACTCACGGGTGATGTGCTGCCCGCTGAGATAGACTGGCCCAGCTCCACACTGGAGCTCGAAGGTGATGGGAGGGACGAGCTCCAGACCTTTGAGGCTGACCTGCAAAGAGTCAGAGCTCAGAGACCCCCGGGCCCGGATGATGCTGTCACCCCCGGGCAGAGGCTCTGAGTGCTTACCATGGTGAGCAGGGAGCTCCGCAGCACCGCGATGGGCACCGGCTTGTGCTGGGCAGAGATGTTTTTGGAGTCCACAGCCACCACGTGCAGCTCGTCCCCGGTGTCCTCCCCCAGGCAGACCTGCAGGGCCGAGCACAGAGCCCATGCAGGAAACCGCCGGCCCAAGCTCCGGCAGGGCCCGGGCAGGGCTCGGCTCTCACCGTCCTCAGCAGCACCAGATGCTCCAAGAAGTTGTCGTCCTCCTGCACCACGCAACTCCGGGCGCCTGTGCCCAGCTGGCAGCCTGGGAGGCACGGCAGGGTCTGTGCACGCACAGGCTGCCCCCTCCCAAGAGCAAAAGGAAGGTGCTCCCCCCACCCAAAACCAGAAGGGAGGCTTTCCCGGGCCACCCCCTCCAAAGAGCAAAAGAAAGGTGCTCCCCCCACCCAAAACCAGCCGGGAGGCTTTCCCAGATGCCCACTCCGTGGAAAGGGGGAGTCACACCCAGCCCGGTGTGGAGAGCAGAGCCACCATCCCCGTACCCCACAGCGCAACCACGGGCCGGTCCTCTGACAACGACCAGGAGAGGGAACACGAGGTGTCCATCCTCCAAAGCAAATCCAACACCCGAGACAGCAGCACTGGCAGAGCAGGGGCTCCCTGCCCTCACACCGACTGCTAATAAAGGAAAGGGGGAGCCCGGGAGGGGCAGGCTGGGAATACAGTGCAGGTGTGGGGGGTGGAGCTGATACCAAAGCACCTCCCACAGCCCCCAGCAGCACCTACAGCCCACCTGAGCACGGCAGCTCCTGGGGATACAGCCCCGAGTGCAGGATGAGCCCGGGGGGGTGGGAACACACGGGACCTGCTCAAGGTCAGCTGCCAGGATGGGGGATGAGTCCCCAGGTATCACTAGACCCGGGCCTGAGGCTCTGAACTGGGAGCACTCCCGAGCTGCACTTCTCTTTATTTAGTGATTTCATTATTGCAGGGTGTTAAAAGCAAAACACCAAGAAATGATCCCAGCAGGGGAGACCCTGCAGCAGCCCAGGTCCGGTTCCTGTGCAGGAGCTGGGATTTCCCTGGCGCCAGGAGGTGGCACTGGGCAGCTCTGACAGTTCTGCCGGCCCTCTTGGAGTGTGGGAGCATGGGGCAGGGCTTAGGAGTAGCACCACGGCGTGCCCACAGCCCGGCTTTTCCCCGCTAGGCACAGCCCCGGGAGGGGGGATGAACCCCCCAGGCAGCCAGCCAGGAACAGCACAGGGAGCAGCACCCTCTGCTCGGGACAGATCTGGAGGCACCGCAGAGATCCAGAGGTTTATTTCACATGGCAGGGGCAACACAAACCAGGACAAAAATTGCACAGTCACTGAACATATTGACACCAAGTTGTGCCAGAGGCGCTGTGTGGCAGAGCAGTGTGGGCAGGGCACGCCTGCACACGTGGGAGGTGAGGACCCACCTCCCGTCCCCGAGTGGCATAGACACGGACATCTGTCCCAAACGGGACGGAGAAACTGCCAAGAGATCTGACAAGATCCTAATTCCCTGGTTTTGGAAGTCCTCTGTGCTTGGAGCTCTTCTCAGTCCCCTCAGCTTTTCCTTTGCTGAAGGCATCACTGCAGCTCCCGGAGTTGCACTCAGCCCCAGAATGCAGCAGGGATGGAAATCCTGGGAAGGGCTTGAGCCTGCAGGAGGCTCTTCTCTCCTTCTCAACAGACTGTCCCAAACTGGCAAAGCCTGGGGAGACAGGGTCCTTTGTCCTTCAGGAGAGCAGAGCTGGCAGTCTCCACATCCCACTGCCAGTCATGCCAGGAGCAGCCCAGATGGGAGTTTGTCCCCTGCCCACTCATCCCTGAGGCTGTGCTGCTCCTTGGCGAGCAGCTCCAGAGCTTTTCCCCAGCTCCAGGTCTCCAGCACCAACGGCACGAAGGAGCTGGTGCTGTTCCCAAAGCACCAGAGCTCCCAAGGGAGATCCTCCTCCTCCTCGGGTCGGTGCATGCACTGCAGGGTCCTGCCACCACCGTCACCCCTGGTGCCGCTTCTCCAACCCCGGCCCTGCAAGAAGAGGGTGGGAGGTGACACAGTGTCACCCACCGTGCTCAGCTGGGGACAGGGACCCACAGCCACCACCCCAGCAGGCACAAACGGGTCCAGGAGCAGCATGCACGAGGTGTGCAGCTCCAGGGAGGCAGCGGCCCGGGGAGGGTTAAAGCTCTCGGGCACTGGGGAGGTGTCGGCAGCTGTGGCCGGGCTGACACCGCACTCACGTGCCCGGGCCCGGGCAGCAGCCCCGGGCTGGCCGCGGGCTGTGGTCCCCGGGGAGGGCGGCGGCCAACGCGGGCAGAGGAGAGGCCGGAGGGATGATGACCCGGCCGGGGGAAACACTCTCCTCCCAGCTCTCGGCTGCTCGCAGTCAGTCCGACGGCCCCGCGGGCGTCTCTCCGCCAGCAAACCTGAAATGGGGGAGCGCAGGGGGTGAGAGCCCAGACCCTCTCTCCGCTACCGTGCAGTGCTCCCAGCATGGGTGAATCCTCCCCAGGGAACACCTCTGGCACATCTATCTGCACATCCCCATCCCTGCTGCCCGGGCAGTCTGGCAGGAAACCTCTCCTGCCCTCAGGCGTCAGGAGGGGAACACGGTTAAAATCCACAGCAGCCAGAATAACTCTAATTTTGTCATACTAGTGTGGAAAACCCTATCCTGCAATGTGAAGGTGTAAATCCGTGTCAGGGTGCCGGCAGGGCAGACCCACAGCATGGGCCACCCCTGCCAGCCTCCAGCAGCCCTGACAGCCCCCTGCCCTGTCCGGGCTGCCGGCTCCGGGAGCGCATTTCCCGTCGAGGGACAGAGCGGGATGAAATTAATTCCCTTTCCAGATTTACACCGCCGGAGGGCAAAGCAATCTGCAGAGCCCAGAGTGGCTCCGGCAGCCGCAGGGAATTGCTGCAGAGGGGGTCCCCGCGTTTTCCTTCTTTAGCAGCAGAAAGTGGGATCGGGAAAAGGGGGAAATCCAGGATTTGGGACACATTCCTGCTCAGTTGATTTGCTTCCCTGTTCACCCACCATCCGGGTTTCCTTTACCCAGGAACAGCAGACCAGGTCCTGGCAGGCTGGAGTGGAACTGGTTGGGACCCCAATTTTGCAGCCCAGTGGAAGGGCCAGAGTTTTAGGAGACCACCAGGGAACAGGTCAGCGCTGCCCAGTCTCACATCCCAGAGCCTCTCCCATGTACCCCGGGGTCTGCCTGCTCCCCCAGCTCTGCTCTGCACTGTCAGAGCACAGTCCCACCATTGACAGCCCCACGCCCAAGGGATGGACCGGACCCCCGTGCCCCTCTCGAGCCTACAGGTACCTACTCATCCAGCCGTGAGCACAGCGCTGCCTGCGCGTCCTGCAGCCGGGACTCGCCCAGGGGCCGCTGCCGATGGCCACTGCCCTGGGGCAGAGGAGCTTCCTCTGTTCTGCCGCCGCTGCCCCGAGCCTCGCCGTCCTCCCCGGGGCGCCCGGGGGCCGCCTTGCCGTCCTCTGCAGGGCCCCCCCGCGGGCTGAAGGCACAGGGGCAGCGCTGCAGGTCCTGTGAGACGGCGTGGAGCCGGCGGTCGGCTCGGCGGGGGCAGCACAGCAGCTTGCGGAAGGCGCTCCTGAAATCAGGGCTGCGGCAGTAGATGATGGGGTTGAAGGCTGAGTTGATGTAGCCCAGCCAGTTGAGGAAGAGAAAGAGCTGGTCTGGCACCAGCGACCGGCAGAAGACCTTGATGATGTTGGCCACAAAGAAGGGCAGCCAGCAGAGCGTGAAGACGCCCATGATGATGCCCAGGGTTTTGAGAGCTTTGTGCTCCTTGATGGCCAGCAGCCGGGACGAGCGCCTGCGCCGGCTGCTCCTGGACGTGGGGCTGGGAGGCTCCTGCAGGAACCTCACCTTGTCCTTGCCAATGAGTTGCACGTGGCGCGTGGCCACGGCAAAGACCCGGACGTAGACGAAGATCATGACGAGCAGGGGCACGTAGAAGGAGATGGTGGAGGAGATGATGGCGTAGGTCACGTTGGTGACAAAGTCGCAGCAGCGCGGGTCGTCGTAGCAGCGCGCCGCCCGCTCGTCCGCCCCGTCCCTCCACCAGTGGTTCATGATGGGCAGGAAGGAGATGAAGGCGGAGATGGCCCACACCAGGCACACCACGGCCCGCGCCCGGCCCTTGGTCACCAGCGCCTCGTACTGCAGCGGGGAGGTGATGGCCAAGTAGCGATCCACAGCGATGGCGCACAGCGTCTCGATGCTGGCCGTGACGCACAGCACGTCCAGCGAGGTCCACAGCTCGCACACCGTGGTGCCGTAGGGCCAGTGGCCGCTCAGCAGGATGGTGGCCCCCGGCGGCACCACCAGCAAGCCCATGATGAGGTCGGCGCACGCCAGGGAGGTGATGAAGACGTTGGTCATGGTCTGCAGCCGCGGCGTCTTGGCGATGGCTACGATCACCAGCAAGTTGCCAGCCACGGTGACCAGGACAGTGAGGCTGATGGCGGTCCCCAGCACCCACTGCCGGCCCAGGCTGCCGGCCCCGCTGCAGTTGCCGGAGCCCCCCCAGGCGCTGCCGTTCCCCGCGGGGAGGGGGCTCATCTCGGCCGGGCTGGGGGCGCCGGCCCCNCCTGTTCCCCACGCACCCTGCCACCCGCACCATCCCCTCCCTGTGTGCCCCTGTGAGCCCTCAGCCCCCCGTGCTGCCCTTGCCGTGCCCCTCCCCACGTGCCCGTCTCGCTCAGACTCTCCCTGGGCAGGACGGACTGGCCCTGGTGGGGACAGTGACACCCCTGTCACCCCCGCCCTGACACCAGCACAGGGTTGGCAAGGGGACAGCCCACTTCCCAAGATGACATCCATGGCTACAGTCACCATTTCACTTCCATATTTATTGCCTGAACCTCCTTCCCCGTGGATGGAGGAGATCTTTCTTGCTCCCCTTCCTGAATCTGAGTGGGTGCTGATGCTCGAAGACCCCTACCCACACTTCCTGCCCCACTCACTTGGCACTGGAGAACCACCAAAATCTGGGAGGCTCCACAGCCCCATCAGTGTTCCTAGGGCCCCTGGGCAGACTCCAGAGTGGATCATCTTTCCCTATCAGTTATTTATACAAATACTGGAACTTCTAAGACAGACAGTCTCCAAATGTGGCAGTTTGAAGTTTCAGCCAAATGGGGGAATGTTGACAAAGACGGAAAAAATATGTGTAAAAATGACCTGGTTGGCATTTCTTCCCATTCATGAGCTACGAAAGCAGAGTCCCAGTTTTACGAGCTTGATTTTTACAAGGCTGTTTTGGATTTTCAAAGCCCTCGGCCAAGGGCTTGACCGGATCTCACTCAGCTCCCAGCCCCGATGTTTGCTGCTGGCTGGGACCGAGCTGGGGATTGCTGTTCACAGGGAGGTTTGTGCTGGCCCAGAATGGCCCAAGGCACAGACACAGCGTGTGCAGGGAGGCTGCAATGTGGCCAGTGTGGCAGCACATGGGGCTGGATTTGTGACTGAAATGAAAGCAGGAGCATCCCGGGGAATATCCCTGGAAAATGAGAGCTTCGGGCTCGGCTGTGTGGAGTCACCAAAGGCCGGGCATGGGGCAGGATGCTCAGCTCTGCCACCACCCTGGAGTGACCAGGGGCTGCTGGCTTCCCAGCCTTCCCTACGCTTTTCATCCTCACCTCTGCTTCCCCTCTTTTCCTCCTCTCTCTGTCCCTGTCCCCACGTCCCCGGCAGCCCCAGCTGCGCTGCAGAGGGGGCCGTGTGCTGGTCCCACACACCAAGGGGGATGCCAGGCCCATCCCTGGGGATTTCACAGCCTGTTTTCCTGCAGACACTCCCTCATGGCATTTTCTGGCCTTCCTCATCCCCCTGGCTGTGCTCAGGAGGGAGCTTCCCCTGCATTCTGAGCCACGGACAGACATACTGCCCACAGCAGGACAGACAGCCAGGCGCTCCCAAGGGGCCCATGGCTTCTCCCTGGAACTCCTGGACAGGAGGGCTGGATGCCCTGCCCTTCCCAGGGATCACACAGGGCTGGGGAGAGGAAGGGAGGGTCCCAGGCCTCTCATCACCGCCGGGGAAGTAACGTGGCTCCGAATCTTTGTCCCAGTTTCACAGCTGGAAAAGCTGAAGCACAGAGGTGCTGGGTCTCACCCAGCCCTCACCCCTATCCCTGCTGCTCCAGAGCCTTGATCCAAGCCACAGGGATGGGGATTGTCCAGCCTGGGGCTGTCACCAGGGGAAGCATTCTCTTCCCTTTCCCATCCCTGGCACCAGGAGGACAGCTGGGCTGGCTCTACCTGCATGGCCACTGGCAGTGGGAAAGGCAGAGCCAGCCCTGGCAAAATGCCACAGGAGGCCAAGGGTTCAAGTGTTGTTTAGAAAACTCTGGGAAAATATGTTTATGTCATGGATCAGAGCGGCTCCTTTGGCTGTCGCTACAGAATAAACAATGGGTATTTAAAAATATTTCTTTACACACAGAAAATTGGAATCAATTAGGGGAGATCCCTACTTGGGGAGAGCTGGGATGCAGGGAACAGACATCTCCTTGCTGGGCAGCACATGGAGTTCCTGGTGCCCACGGATGTGTTTGGAGAGAGGAAACAGATGCCTGAGCTGATCCCAGACACATCTGAGGGCACATGGGCTCTGCTTGGTCACAGAGAGTGAGGGGTGAGAGCTCAAGTAGCAGCTATGGATAAAACAAAAGCTTTTTATAGCTGAGAGCTGGCTCCCTCCCTGGCATGTGGCCGCATACTCGCTGGTACAGGGCACGAGATAAATCCATCACACGGTGGAGTCACAGCGGTGGCACTGCCATGGCCACAGTGACAGTGGGGACACCAGAGTCCCTTCTCCCCTCTGCTTCAGCTTCCTCAGCTTCCCACCCCAGCAGAGGATCCAACACCAGCCCCAGCAGGTGATGGCACCAAAGCTGCCCACCCTCAGGGGGTTTCACCTGTCCACCCCAAGGGAGGGCACCAGGGACAGCACAGGACATGGGTGAGGACCACGGGATGCTCTTCCCTCTGCCTAAGAAGGAGATGCCCAAGGAGCATCACTTCACCCCAAATTCCATCCCCAGGGCACGAGCTCTGGGCTGGCTGGGGTGGGCACAGGGCCAGGTTGGGCTTTGGGAATGGGTCCTGCCCCAGCTGTGTGTCCACAGAAGTGACAGACTCTCCTGGGCTCTCAGAATAGTTCCCATATCAGATCCACAAATCTTGCTTTGAAGTTGTTTGGGATTCTCTGTCACCACATTTCCTTGTCAGCACATAAACAGGCTGTGATGGAGCTTTAGGCCCTGGGTACTGCCTGTCCCAGGAAGCCTGCAGGAAGCTCCACATAAACTCAGGTCTCCATATAACCCCTCCTCCCCCTGCAAAGGCGGGCACAGCCCTGGGATCTGCAGCACTGTCAGCAGGGCTGGGAAGGAAGGGGAAAAATCCCTGTGTCAGAATAATAAAAAATAATAAAAATGTGCTGTTTCACTGACTGTCATGCAAGCTGCTGGTTTTTAGTGTGTGGGTTACCCAAGGCACACTCAATATCCCATGGCAAATATTACAGTGTGTGTCCCACCCTTAGGGGGCTCAGGCAGGGTCTGTGCCATGCATCTGGGGTGACTTAAACCCTGCTGCATGTCTGAGCTCCCCTGGGCCAGCTGCTGTCCTAGCACAGCTCCCCCTCACCCAGTGGGTGCCAGCCCAGCACTGCCATCCCATCCCAGCGCTGCCATCCCATCCCATCCCATCCCAGAGCTGCCATCCCTGCCCGGGGTGAGCCCTGGGTGCTGCAGGGCTCCAGGCTCCCACGGCTCAAACTCTCACATCGTGTTTTCCAAGGGAAGCTCCTGGGAGCTCCTGCCTCGGTGGTGATGAAAGAGGCAGTGTGGGCACCCGGAGCCGGCCCAGGTGGGGCTGAGGTCACCCTGCTCCTGGTTCTTGCCCGTTCCCACAGGGTTTTGCCCCACACACTGCTCGGAGGAAGGAGCTGTGGTGCCCTTCAGGGGCTGGCCAGGGCTGGTGGGATCCCTCTCCCCACCTAGGGCACCCCGGGGTGACCAGAGGGGCTGAGGGTGTGGGAAACCTGCAGTGGGGAATGCAGGTTGTGGCCACTGGCATCGCTTCCGAGGACAGCACAGGGAGGCCCCGGCCCCAGGGCAGCCCTGCCCTGCCCTGCCCGGAGCGGGCAGCCCAAGATCAGGCACAGCCACTCGCCAGGGCTGCAGCTCTTCCCGGGGCCACAGCAGCACCGGGAGAATGAGGGAAAGGGGCACCGAGATCCTGAAACACAGCCAGTGACAAAGGCTGCACTAAGGCAATCCCAGGTCCTGCTCCTGCTCCCCAGATCCCTGTGAAATTATGTTTTCAGATAAAAAATAAATCTTTGTAAAGCTGTTTTCTTTCCTGCATGCTGAGAGGAAAGCCTGTGACAGCAGCAGCGGGGCAGTGCCTGCAGCAGCTATTCCCAATTTCTGACGTTTTTATCAAACCCTTTTATCAAGGTTTCATTTCTGACAGGTCCCATCTCCCTGCAGCTGCAAGTACCCGGAGAAGGGAGAGTGCTCATGCTGCCATCAGGACTGCAGAGATTTTACACAAGTTTTCCCAGCTCCTTTCCCATTGTTTCTGGTTTTCCTTCAGCTGTTGCTAAAGCAAACTGGGGTGGGGGGAGGAGGGAGAAGTTTGCAATAACACAGGGACAGATTTCACAAAAAGTGTGGGAAGTGTCGAGAAAAAATAACAACAACAGAAATAACCTCGGAGAGAGCTGAGCTTTCAGGCAGGGCTCTCGGAGGGAGAGAGGAGCATCTTGGCCGTGGGATTCCCGGCTCTGTCCCAGAGAAGGGTGGGAGGGAGAGGGTCCAGCCCCACTTTGGGGAAGCTGGCGGGGATGAGGGAGCCAGGGCCAGCAGCCCCGCGTGGAGCCCCCTGCCAGCCCAGCCCAGCCACGGGACACTGGCCAGGCTGCCACCGGCTGCCTCCCCTGCCCCTCCTCTGCCCCCCGCATGCCTGGGCATCCTCTGCCAAAGCTCCCGTCCGTGCCCCCACTGCCCAGCAGTGCCCATCCCTGCTCCCCCAGCCCCCAGGCCCCTCCTGGGGCTGACACCAGGCTGTGTTTGCCTCCAGCCCAATGTTTGCAGGGAGGAAAACCAACAGCAACGAGGAGGAGAAGGAGGAAGAGGAGGAGGATGAGGGAGTCAAACACCTCCCTCTGGCTCTGGGTACCGTGGTGAATCCCGTGCCACAGAGGCTGCTTCAAGAGCAGGACCCAAAGACACATCTCAGAGTTCCGTTTTGGGGTGCTGAGCACCCCCTCAGTGCCAGGGGTGTCCCTGTCAGGGTTTCCTGCCGAGAGTTGGGGCCAGCGGAGATGCCCTTCCCAAAGGCAGGATGGGCTTGTTTATGGGGCAACTTTTATCTGCACAAACAGCCCTTGGGCGGGCAGCAGGGATGTGGCTCTGTCCGGGTCTGTCCTTATCGCCAGCCGCGATCGGAGGGGAATGTAAACACGGATGGATGGGGTGGAAATGCCGCGGGACGGCGACATCCTCACTGGGATGGGGACCATCATCATCCCGTCCTCCTCGGGGCTGGAGCGGGGTCCCCAGGCCCCCCGGGGGAGGGTGGGATGCAGAGGGGGCTGGGGAGGAGCCTTCCCGTGCGGGAGACACGGACAGGAGGTGATGGATGGGGCAAGATGAAAGCTGCCAGCCCCTCAGGCAGGGGTTTGTCCTTCCCGCGGGTTATTTTCTTCCTGTCTCAGCAAACCCTCCTGCAATCGCAGCCCAGCCGGGGCTGGGGGAAGCGGGGCCGCTGATGGCAGGGCTGGGCAGGAGCTGCCCCTGCTGCCGCCCCCCAGGGCTGCTCTCACCAGGGGCAGGGGCATTTCGTGATTTATAAAACACATCTGCTTCCCCAGGACCTGCCAGTGGAGTGAGTCCTTCCCCAAAAGCCACCCCTGCGCAGCTCCCAGAGATTCAAACCAGGTCAGAAGCAAAGACGGTGCTGGTGGAGCGACAGACACCTCGGAGAGGCACTTCTGCTCCCGATTTAGAAGGCAATAACGCGATAACTTTGTATCACATGAGGATGACGGAGGGCTCTCCAGCCCTGGGAGCTGCCCATGGAATGGGCAGATAAAATGCCCTGGAGAGGAACACGCTGTAATCAGAGGGTTCTGGTAGTGAGGCTGGGAGAACACCCAATGCCTCTTCCCTGCCTGCAGGCACTCCTGGGCAGTTGGAGCTCTCGTCCGGGGGCAGGAGTGTCCCTGTCGCTGTCGCTGTCCCTGTCGCTGTCCCTGTCCTTGTGCCTGCCCATGTCCCTGTCCCTGTGTGATGCCGGGAGCACCAAGCTCCAGTAGGCACTGGGATGGTGACACCGTGGAAGGGCTGGCCCTGCTCTGCCCCAGCCAGGATGTGCCCTCAAACCCCGACCTTCCCCCGGTCCTTGACCCTAGGACGGTCCATTCTCTGGCAGGAGGAGGAGGAGGAAATGGCATTGGCCGCCTCTCTGGGTTGGGGGTCACTGCTGATGTCATTCCATGACGGAAATGTTATTTTCCTGCCCCAGTGCCCACTAATCGATCCAGCAGCTGGCACAGGGCGAGGGCTGCCTGCCTGGCACCACAGCCTGCCTGGGCTCCTGGGGGTTCTTGGGGGTACCCCCGCCCTGCTGGGGTCCCACAGGACCGTGTGCTGCAGAAACACCCCTGTCCATCCCCCAGCCTGGCAGGACACCACTGCCCTGGACACCGAAATGCTGCCCCGCAGAAAATGCTCGGAGGCCCCCTGGGGACCCCCGGCACCCTCGGGCCCCGCAGGGATGGGGTTGGTCCTGGCCCGGGGTCCGGAGCGGCTGCCCAGCTCCATCTGCCGGAGCCGGGGCGATGGTTCGGGCAGGCGGGGCTGGCTGGGTCCCGCAGCCGCGGCTCCCCGGCCGTCAGCAGATGTCAGCACCGGCCCGGTGTCCGCTGAGGGTCAGCAGAGCCCTGCGGGCACGGCTGAGGGAGCACGAAAGGGATGAAGGGCTTTTTCTGGAGGGTACCCGTGAGCAGGGTGGTCCCAAGGGTGCTCGGAGGGGCTTCGTGCCAGGATTTCACCCCTCGGTCCTCAGCGCCCCCTGCCCGGCCCAGGGGAGCCGCCCAGCCGACCCTGCACCTCCCACCGCACTTCAGTTCTCCTCTCTTTAATGAAGTATTAACACAAACCCTATTTTGCCACAGCTCCAGGCCCGGGCAGCCCCACCGGAGCATCCCCGGGGACGCGGCGTGGGGGGCGCCGAGCCCGTGTGTGGCCCCCGGCTCCTCCCGCGTTTGTTCCCGGCCCCTCGGGGAGGCAGCGCCATTTGGGATGGGGCTGACATCTGTCCTGCAGCGCTCCCACGGGGACCACCCGGACCGCCCAGGCGGCCACCCCGCGTGGGCACGGCAGGGCACGGAGGGGCAGCGCTGCCAACACCCCGAGGGCTCCGTGGGGTCCCCGCCCGGCCAAGGGCACTGGGAAGCGCCACCCCAAAGTCGGGGGCACAGGACGGGGGTGCCTCGGGGAGTAAAAAGGGAGACAAAAGGGAAGATGGGGAGAAGAAAAAGGGGAGAAAAAGGGGGAAATGGAGAGGAGAAAAAGGGGAGACAAAGGGGAAGATGGAGAGGAGAAAAAGGGGAGNAAGGGAAGACAAAGGGGAAGATGGAGAGGAGAAAAAGGTGAGAAAAAGGGGAAAATGGAGAGGAGAAAAAGGGGAAAAAGGAGAGGAGTAAAAAGGAACCCCCGGGGCTCCCGCCCTGGCCCCGCCCATTTAACTCTAAGCCCCGCCCCTCACGGGATA
>VXBR01011367.1:0-31573 GCA_013400215.1 Cisticola juncidis
TAAATAAAATATAATAATATAAATATATATATGTACACATGCACATATTAATTATAAAAGTTTTCAAAGTCACAGTCATTATAATGTTTCCTCTGATGAAAGTAGAAAGACTGGCTAATAAACAAAGTGTAATGGAAATCTGATATGGGTTTTTAAATGTGGGCTGAGGTAAAAGGTGAACATAAGCAACAGATCCTTTTACTCGTCCGATATGAAACAAGATTCTCTGAGGAATAAGTTTCAGACAGGCATGGAGAATTTATTTTTAATCAGCTATAAAATACAGTCTATAATAAGCATGCCCCTAGGCAGTTATACTGTGCATGCCATCATAAAAAGAAGAAAAAAAAGAGAAAAAATCTTACAAAGAGGCTTAAGAAAAATGGTCAACTGGGTGCTAGATTTTTTCATCTATGGTTGTCTTTGCCCCTGCTGAGGATTCCTATATCATCTTCTCATCAGGAGAGTTTGGCAAAGCCACTCAGTGGGTTCTGTATGTTGGGAGCCACAAAAATCAATACAGGCAATATGAAGGCAATTTTTAAAAGCTAATGTGTGAAACATTAAAAATCCATGCAGTATAAACCATGTATAATCTTAGCAACTCCCTGGCTCAAATGGATCAAACAGCAGAAATTGTGGTATATTGCACACTAAAGTGAAGTAACCTTTAAGGCTGAAGATTGATTCTTTTGGGAAAGTATTTACAATATGGTGTATTAAGCACTTTGGATTGAAATAACATGCCTTCTCATAACAGGGATATACACTTGTGAAAGAAAACAACTGGATAGCGATCTCATGAGCTAAAGGAAAGGGTTCAGGCTTAGAGAGGAAAAGCTCAAAATTTATGACTTTTTATTAGAAAATTATTGGATAGTTTTCATTTCAGAACATAACATCATTCAATTACAGCTTTTAATTAGGACATATTAGTTGCAAATTTATATAGTGTTTTCTTGGAGACAACATATGTCATATAGCACAGAAATTATTTTGGATAAAGCTTTATAAACCTCTTAAGCATCTAATGAGGTCCAGTGCTAGGGAAAAAAATGCCTTTGGCAGAGTTTCCATGCATCAAAGATATCCCACTAAAATCGAAGTGATTGTTCTTGGGGAAAAAATTGTGCAAAACACCAAAGCATGCTCCAATCTACCCCAAAGAGATGAGACATGGGGAGCATTTCTGTCTTGGCTGGGTAGCTGGAAACATGAAGAACAGAGAGATGAGGGGACATGCCAAGGTTATGTACAAAGTCTTTGTCAAGGCAGGATCTAAATATACATCTTGAGAGTCCTAGAGGGCACAATATTGTCTCATTTTGAATCGAAGTACTCTTTCTAATTCAGTGCAATCTTCCAAAACAATTATAGCCTACAGCATATGCACAATATCCTTGAAAAAAATTAACATGTGTTTTGTATAAAATTCCCAGCACAATTATCATCCTAGCACACTAGTATGAAATCAAGAATAAAGAGGTAGGTAAAAGGAAATGGCAATACACAGAAAACACTGAAAAATGGCAAAAATGGAAAATCTCCACCAAACCCCAAACAGAGAACTGAAGCAGAGAGTTTTACCCTTAACCCTACCAAACTGTCCCTGTACTGGCTGACCAGAAGTCAAAGGAGTCAAAATGTGAGCCTAATTGGAACTTGTGTCCATTTCTGTACAAATACATACTCAATGTCTCCAAAGAGATGTACTTTGCAAATTTGCCATAGGAATAATGTAATCCATGGCTCCTTTCTTAATTATTTCATTAAGACATATGGAAGTCCCTTGTTAAAACTTTTGCTGTGATGTAAAGTCACCCTTTTTATTATTTAACATTTTTTTATTGTGAATTTTGTGTTTGAAGAATTTTAACTGGAACATTAAAAACCTTCTCCTTCAGAACAGAAATATGTTAAATACTGAACAGATTTGCATAAGACTTCTTAAGAGAGAGAGTGTGATTAAAAATGCCCCTACAACACCTAAAATATCTGCTAGCAGTCAAGAACTGAAGGAGGAAAATTAAATCCTTCAAAATATAATGAACTCCTATGCTGTAATATTGAAGGAAAAAGAGCAGACTTTTCAAAAATGTCCAGGGGAAAGAAAAACAAAAGACTGAGTAAGATTTTTGAATAGCAGAGATAAAGAAACAATCACCAAGGACTCCAGCATGACAAAAAACTACTGTGTAAACACTTCTCTTCATACTTATAATAGGAATTAATCAGAAGCTAAGATATAAAACAAAGGGAAAATGTAAAAGTGGCCTTCAGTGAAGGGAATGTAAACATGTACTTAAGTTAACCAAAGAATACTTCAGGATCTGAAGGGTTTTGCTACTTGGGGACAAGGAAGTAGCAGAGATGATAGCAGGGGGGATCTGACTGATTTTGCAGATCAGGCTCCACCACCCCAATGTTAAACAAAATGTAGTGCTTGAGTCTGAACAGAGGGGAAAGAATGAATGACCAGGACATGTAAACTTTTAACCTGGCTTTTGTTCCAGGTGAAGAACTTGAAAGGATCACAGAGGAATTAATTTATGAGAACTGATGGAGTGGAAAGCATCTCAGCAGAGTCAGCTTGCGTTTGCTGAACTCAGGCTAACATCACCGATCGACTTTTTCCACATACTGAACTGGGTAAAAAAGGATGAGGTAAAATTAATCTGGACTGCAGCAAGATGTTTTGATCTAGTTGCAATCAGAAGAGCCACTGAGATAATGGAGATGAATTGCTGGCTCAAGAGGATGATATGGTGGATGGTGATTAGTTTTCAGATAGAGTATTATCAGGCTGAGTCATGGTTCAGCTCAGCCAGCACTGTACTACATAATCTCTAGTGATTTTAAGGCAGTGATTAATTTTGTCTTGGCCAAATCTATTGTTGGAATTGCAAGCAGCAATAAATATTTTCTTAGAGTTACTGTTATATATATTAAAAGCTTCTGAGGGGGGCTCTGGGTATTGATGGAGCAGCAGTTATGAGCTCTTATGTCAAGGAATGGAAGAGAGTGAGTCACGATTTATAAAACAGTTTTTAAGTGTTACTTTGAAAATGATTACAAATATAGTGATAGGGGAAAAGCAGTGATTAAAGAAGGGGAGGGATACACATAAAATGCCATTGAAAAGCCAGTTTTCTCCTGGGATGAATACAGGGGGACATAAGCCATGCTTATTGCATAGTAATGTCTATTCAGCTGGAGCTGAGTACAAAAGACCACTGAGCAGAAGAACTTGCAGTTTCTCACTGCTTCCAGGAGTGTGACAGGCTGTGTGTGGTACTGAGTGGAGAATTCAGGTCAGCAGCGTTCCCAATTCAAAGAGAAGCTTCAAAGCAATTCTAAACGGCCTCAATTACATTTAGAATACCACAAAATATGCATTGTATGTCCAGTGGATTTTTTGTAAATGACATCACAAAGGGAAAAGTGGTTCCTGAAATGGAAATTTAACATGAAATGCAGATTTCCCTAGTCAAGATGCCACTGAGTCTCCTTCTCCACAACAGCCTTTCAAAGGCTCTACTTTGCCTGCCAGCAGCACCATTCCACATAGCCCTATTCTTTGTCCTCCTCTTCAGCTAGGATTTAGAGAAGAGCAAAGTACATTACTTTGGAGATTGAAATCATTAATTTGCACTTGGATAGGGGGAACATTCAACAGCCCTGACATTTTTACTTCTGCACTGAGCCTCAGCTGCTTCTCTCCAGGTAGGGAACAGCCTCTTTGTCTTATTATTTCCCATGCTAGTCACCATTGTGGTGTTCAGGATACACAACTCATAGGAGAGCTGATCACTTTAGGAATGCTCTGTACCAGCCCTACTTTCTTACAGCTGGATTGGTTTGATGGGGAAAGAAAGATTTCAAACTCAGAAATGCTGGCAGTAGCAGAGCTGATTTGCCTGAGTATGCTCATTCAGAAATCAGTTATTCCAGTTCCAATCCAGATCTGCTGGGACTGGAATAATAACCTTTGTTGTTCAATGTTTTCTTGATTTTTTTCTTTATACATACAAAATTTTGTATTCCCACACCTCTAACAGGATGAGTTTTTACTTTTTCCTGATGCCTCTTCCTGGCAGGAAACTGGATCAGCCTCTCTGTATTTAGTCTAAAAAGAGATAAGAGAGTCAAGATGGTGATTTTGGACACTGTTTTGCCATTATTTATTTCACAGAGTTTTCTTCTCAACAGTAGGTACTGTTTCCAGAGTATTTTCCCCTGTTTTTTTTAAATGTCTGTTCTCTGGGAAAATTAAGGAAAATAATAACATTTTTTTTGAGTGTTAGCCATCCTGACAACAAAAAAGAAAGAAACCAAGTTGGTCTTATTTCAGCAAATTAACCGTATGCCTTATACCAGTGGGACATGTGCCCCATTGGGAGGAAATAATTGCCCCTGACTTTATGGAGATCTATGCCAGGCTATGGGCTTGGCTTCTGATCTGCACACAGAATATTTATTGGCTTACAGGTTTGTTGGGGATTATTCCTCTATGCTTATGCTGACAGAGACCAAGTAGATGGAAAAAAGCAGTATTCTTTTAACCTTACCTCCACAGAAAGGACCTATATCATAGCATACTGTAATGTAATTGCAATAACATAATATAAACACAAATGTCAAGATTATGGTCCAAACAATCTGTGTTCACACTTATTGATACAGTTTAAAGGGAAACATCTCCTTTTCCTCCCCATTGGAATAGACAGCACAAAGATTCTGACCCGTATATGTTTGTGCACAGGTTCAACTTCTACTACTAATAGTAATCAAACTTTTCCACTGGCCTCATCACATATTTAAAGCTGAGTATAAGACCTAAGAACTCACAGGGCCAGAAATATGAATCAGGGTTTACACAGACAGAATTGAGGTCCAGAGGGATGCAGTTGCCAGGAAGTGACTATATATCAGAAGAAAAATTGAATTCAGACCTCTGAGAGCCAACTAAATCACAGGAGCACATTTCCTCTATTTAATCATTAGATAAAAAGTGAAGGTGAAGAAAAACTTCAATTTGTTTGGAAGCATTTTGCCTCCATTTTGGGACATGATTTCAAAAACAGTCCCATTATCAAATTCAGAAGGGTAAATGCCCACAGAACGTGCCAGTGGGAGACTGTGGTTTCCCATTTGCTTGTTGCTGTTTATTTTCTCTTTTACCTAACAAGAACCCCTAAAATAATCTAAAATATCTGTTGTTTATATCTGAAGAAGACAACAGTTTAAAATATGCATACCTGTTTCTAGTGAGTTGAAAGCACAATGTAACTATGATTTTATTACCATATCTTTTGTTCTCTGCGTTTCTGTTTCAAGGGTTTGATCAAAATTAATGTGGTCTCTCTACCCAATGGCATTTATTTTGGTTATAAGATTAGAAATGTAAATTTGCAATAAAAGATGAAAATAGGAAGCTGTTTTTAATGAATATTTTACACATGACTAATTAACAGAATCCCCTACAGGAATTTGGAAGTAATAAGGAATTGACTGAAAATAAATTAAAAATTAATAAAGGGGTCTCCAAACAACTTTGTTTATGAGCATTACCAGTTGCATTCTTAGTTATGAATATTTCAAGCTGCTTTACTATTCAGGATGTTTTATTCTTAGAGTGTTCATAATTTTAGAGGTGATTAGACAAAAAAAAGAAGAACAACACAAAACAAAATGTCTTGAAATGATAAAGCCTACCTGGGGAAAACTTGCTAATGCACAAATAATGGCTTAATATCCATTGCTTTTGTCTAATAATACCTGTGGTATGATGCTCCTCTTAATCCTCATCTTCTAAATGGAGGGAACAGAAATGCTCACTAATTCATTGAGAAAAATGAAGAACTTTTCCCAGACATTGTCTTAGGGCAGGAGCTGCAGCGAGGCAGCTGTGCAGTCATTAATGGCTGCTAGCAAAGCATTGCCCTTCGGGCTGGGCTGCTGCAGCCCCAGAGCTGCTCCAGCAGCAGGGTGAGGATGGGGCTGCAGCAATCCCAATTTCTCTGCTAAACACATCGAGGCGCATTGCCAGATAATGGGACAAAAAATATACCTTTATATATTTACAGGGTATCTTTGTTTATATCAGTATGACAGAAATATTACCTGGGGAGGGTGGAGGGGAGGGAGAAACACACAAATGCCATGTGTTCTCATATGCCTAATGTAATGTTTTAGCTAGGTTAAAAGTGTTTGAAATAAAAGTAAATTCTCTGGCATTGCCTTTGATACAAAAACTGATATAAAAAATTCCTCAGGGAACTTAAGCTAAACCATCCAACACCTTTAGCTGAGGAAGGTCAGAACATAAACCTGAAGAATAGAAAAGGAAATAAATGGCCACTTCAAAATAAATAAATAAATAGATCTTCTTCACTGTTAGATGATCTGAGATGATCCAATCAATCTAGGTATCCTAATACCAAAGCTAAATTACAGCAAAACTGTAGTAAAACAATAGACACTGACTAAGGGGGGGTTTGTTTGTTTGTTTGTTTGTTTGCTTGCTTTTGTTAATTTAAACCAAGTGAAACCATGGCATGTTTTGCTCACATGGTCATTTTCTTCTCTCTGAACTTAAAGAACTGAAGCCTCTTCTTGGGTCATATGCACCAGGAATGGAGTTCCAAAAAAGTGACACAGTGGATTCTTTTTTTTTTAAAGCAGTGGTGCTTCCTGCTGATACCAAATATTAACAAAGAAGATATTTGGTATGTATCTTCAGAAGTAGAGATCCATTCAGTATAATCAGCCAAGACTGTGAAGGTTCCCTCAATGAGAGCTTGATGATCACTGCCCAGAACAGAATGAACAGCACAGTATTTTTGTAAACTAGCCCTACAAATAAGAATATGATACTGTTGCTACTACTAGTAACAAAACATAATGAATTTGGTCACATATGGAAATCTCAATCCCATCTTTTAATTTACTAATTGCTTTTACACTATTACTGCTGTCTGAGAAGTTTAAGGTATCTCAAATCATGAACTAACATTTAGGGTGTGACCTCCTTCCTTGGAAAAAATCTCTAGATCTCTCAGGAATAAATAAAATGATGACTCCATCACTATGAGATGCAAAATCTCTTAAAGTCAGTAAGAACCCATTACACTTCAGGCCTGGCACTTCTCATAACAAAATTACAAGTTTCTGTTCCAATCCATGGAGGGACTAGAACTTCTCCCTCACACAGAGGAAGATCACGTATTTCTCTGATTAACAACACAGAGTAATTGTTTTTTTTTTAAGTTTTCTAAAATAGAAGTATTTCCCATGTCTTGCAGGGTGAAACCTAAAAAATTCTTGGTCAAATTTGATCTTAGGAAGAGTCCAATGAAACCTAGGAGAGCTCCTAAGTCTCTGAATTGCTATCTGAACATGACAACCTCCAGATATCCTGTGCTAGTAATTTAAAATAATGGTAGGTACTCTTGAAAAGTCAAGGAATTCTCTCTGAGTGGGAAGTCACTTGTTAGACTCTGATCTTTTTTTCCATTGCTTTCGTCTAAGAATGAACCAACTAAATAGACCTTCAAAGAGCTTTCACCAATCTGTGATGTGTTTCTTAAAAATAAGTAACTGATTATGGTGATTTAGTTATCGGTTAAAGCTTTTAAATAAAACCTAAAATATATCCACATTGTAAAAAGAAATTGTAGCTTCTGAGGTTTATTGATAAGGCCATTTATTAAGGACTTTGGAGCTGATTTGCTCATTTGAAGATAAGCTTCGAACAACATTTGTTGGATATTCATTCAATTCTCCACAGCCTTTGTTCATTCCTGTCTTCCTAATGGAAACAACTTTTTTTTCTCTTTTTCCTCTTCTTCTTTTTCTTTTAAGGTGGAAAATCACCCTGTGTGCTTCTGAATGGCCTGCAAAGACTAGACTGAAACAACGGCTGACACTGCAACATCAACAGCTGCCAGCAAACACTGGCAAGGAGTCCAACCATTGGAGAGCAGTTTTATTGGAAGAGACCAGGCGCCCTTCGTGCTGGGAATAAAAAATATGCATACCTGTTCCTAGTGAGTTGAAAGCACAATGTAACTATGATATTATTAGCGTATCTTTTGTCCTCTGGGTTTCCATTTCAAGGGTTTGATCTGAGTTAATGTGGGAATTAGTAGAGTCATGAGGCAGGAGTGCGCTGGGAGTGTGGTGTCGTGGAGTCCCTGCAACCCCTTGGCTCAAAACCCAGTGTTTGGCCTTGGCAGGAAAGACTGTAGAACCTCTACCCAGCCTGAGAGAGAGCTCCCCAATGGTGCTCTGTACATGGTGGTTTGCCCTGATCCCCCTGCTCCTAATGCCCCTATCCCTTTGGTTTCTCCTTTCCCCTGTGTCTCCATTGGTGGTGGGATCCCAATGACCGCCCTGTTTTCCCTATGGGTCACTGACTTTACCTGCCCTTTGCACCAGCCCCTGTCTCAAGGTCCTTGGCTGCTGAAGCTCACACTTAAGCCTGAGCCTGGCACATGTTCAGCCCTTCTGCTCTGGATTCCCCTTTGGCTGCTGGAAATAAACCTGTCTGGAACTGATCTAGTGCAAGGGCCTTCTTGCCTCTCCTTGCTGAGCTAGCCCTGCGGTGTGTGTGGAGGTGTGAGCTTGACTGATCTGCCTCAGTTTCCCCAGGTGGCCTTTCCACAGGAGGTGTTCACTGGGGCTCAGGCTCCTCTCCCCTCCTGAAGAGCACGACCCAACACGGCATCACTGTCAGTGGAGCTGGAGCGGCCGCGGGCGCGCGACCGACAGAACACACGGCTGGGCACGCTCTGACCCACAGGTGCTCCAGCACTGCTTGAGAGGCTTGTGGTGAAATTAATGGGTGTTTCACAAATAACAAACCCACAGCTACCATGGCTGCCAACAGTCGAGCTGCAAATGACAGTCTGAGGTTCCAGGCCAGTCTCCCCAGAGCCACAAGGCAGTGTGCTGGATTGCTGTGTGGCTGCAAGGCTTTATGCCACAGGAGTGGTGGGAGGGAGGGAAGGGGAGCAGCCTCTCCTCCCCTCGCTGCAGCACTACAGACCATGCACAAAATTCATCACCAAATTCAGCTGCATCTTTACACAACCGGCTGCCAGACCATAAACATTTTGAACATAAAACCTTTCAAACCGCTCTACCAAAGAAGAAAAGCATGCCTTTACAAAAATAGAAAGATCAAATACAGACCCTGATTGACACTTTGCAAGAGCTTTTTTTATTTTTTTAAAACAAGCCCTCAAACCCAAAGAGCAATTTGTATGTATTTTCTAAGGTTTTGCTGTACTAATTCTTTGGAAAACTCTGGCAAATCTTCCTCACAAGACACATAACAGGGAAGTAGACAACAAACCAGACTTCTCAGGTCATGCTGCTTAGTTCAAGAAAACTAGAAACAAACAGAACAAGAAGTGAAAAATGGATGAAAATTTTGAAGTCTCTCATGTATAATTTCTTCAGATTCTTATCTTACAATGAATCTTTAGAGAAGCTATTACAGGGTCTAACTCTATAATTCATATTTATAATAAAGCAGCAGGCAGGTGAGCAGTAGAGGTAGCATTAATTCGCACTAGCCATTGTGGAAATACTTGCAAATGATGGCTCTAATGGACTATTATGATTAAAAAAAGAAATTATTCAATGCTGGAAAATGACATGCAAAAGAGTCTTGTGAGGGCATTACTAATTGTGTATACACTGAGTCATGCTCCATGGGAGAAACAAAATTCCTTTACTTAAAAAATAAAAATAAAATAAAAAGGACTGATAATGATTTGAAAGCAGAGGTCTGTCCATGTATAAAGAGCTAAAAATTACAAAAAACAGATTGAAAAATGTGTTTAATTGACATTTCTAGCATCTGTTTTATTTTCATCTTCAATTAGGAGCCAAATCCAAAGAAAAGAAGTGTTTTGGCTCTGAGTCAAGTGAAATTTTTCCAGATTTAGTTGGTTTTTATCAAGCACAGTTTCAATGCCTTTTATTTATCTATTTATCTATTTTTTATGTCTCTATTTTTTATGGTCTTTTATAGCATATCTTGCATACGTGGGTGAGTTTAGATCAGGAACAAAGTAATATACATTGACATTTCCAGTAAAATCTATAGAAATGTTATGAAACTCTGACATGCCTTTCTATCCTCCCCACTTATCCCTTCTCCAAACAGTAATTTCTGGCAGTTATTTGGACCCATTGTCTCTCCAATGTATGAAGAATTTTGAGTTCTGGCAAAAGCAATGATCAGATATAAATTAGTCTTTATTTCAGTGTCTCAGCAGAAGTCTTCCTACAACAAACCGAAGATAATTTTGCTTTCCTTCCCATGAACCTAAACCGTGTTAAGTTTATGTCTCTGCATACACCACCCTAGCTTCTGTCCTTTCCACAGATTTCCTACTTGCATGCTGTCAAGGCCAATTCAGGCTATTTTTTACCTGACTTTACCTTCTCCTGTCTCCTTCTCTGAAGTCTGGTCAATCTTGTGGGCTCAAAATTTCTGGGGGTGCAGGTGGTGCAGTGCCTCTAACCATTGCTATGGTGGATCACCATTGCATTGGAATTATTCCAACCCTCATGGAGCCCTACAGGGAAAAATTCTCACCCTGAACAAATTAGTGGGCCCATAAGAAACCACTACCTGTGATCTACTTGCTACCTGAAAGCCTTGCTAATAAATTTTTAAATAAGTTTTAGCTAAGATACAGCTGTGTAAGATCCCTACTTGAAAAGAAAAGGTTGTAAGATGTGAGCAAATCCCAAGAAATTTTTGTCTTTTATGTCAGTACACTGACAAGGACAGAACTTTTTTTTAAAAAAACCAACTATTCACTGTAGCTGTGAGTTCAAATAAGGTGTATTTTATTGCTTATTTTCCTTGTTGCATTATCCAGGGACTGTAATGTAATTTGCTGATGCCACCTGCCCTATTCAAATACAATAAAATAAGGATTCTTTGCTGTATTCTGCAGAACATAGCCACTTTGTCCTTTGATCTCAAGCTTGTATTAAAAATGATGTTTGGATGTTTGAGGGGTTTTTTTACAATGAGTAAGCAGGCAGTGTTTTGCAATGGGTTTCCATAATCAGATATTCACTTCTATGAGGCACTTTTAAATAAAGTATAAAGTGTTGGCATGGAGGAAAAGTACAAAGCTATTCTAAGTGGAAGCAGACTGATTAAAAATGAATAAATATGTTAAAATAATGAAAGACTATAAAATAAGCCAAAATCTACATTCCAAAGCAGGCAATGAGGATCAAAACATGTTTACCCTAAGTTTCTATTTAACTCTAGTGACAGGTATTCCCATTAACACTGAAATAATGATAACACACCTTTCATTCTCTTTCCCTTACATATGTGCATATATATTTATATATATGTGTGTGTGTGTGTGTGTTATGACACATAGATAGTACTACTAACATTTCTTCTGTAAACCTAACTCTGATCCAGGTCTCAGCCCTGCAGCCTGGGAGATTGAATTACCTCATCCCCAAGTTTTCAATGAATGGCATTTCTGTGCTCACAGGGGCTGAATCCCAGGTATTAAACTGAGAGAGAGGTTAAGTGCTTACACCTGTCTTGCCTGGGACCCTCCTGCTTTGATATAATTTTTAGATCCTTGTAAGAGATAATTAAGCCCCAAAAATACTTTCATGGAAGAACTTTGAGCTTCATGTATCAGATCAGGGCTGGAATCTGTAGATTGCTGATCAAGACCCTTTCTCTTATAACATCAAAGTATTTCTTTTTTATTTTATGAACAGTCCTTGAAACTGCTTCTCTATCTACTAAAAAACTGTACTAGAGCCAATTAAGCTGTCATATGAAATTGATTGGGCATTAAACTGAAAAATCCATGTTTAAAGCCTTGCATTCCTGCAAGCTGGCTTAACAACTGGAGTGACCTATAGCAAAGAGTCAAGACCATCAGAAATGGTATTGATGGACCATTGTGTAAATGGAAACTTGCAGTCAGTCAGAAGAGTTTGCACTTCATTGATCAGCTAAGATGAGAAAAAAGATCTGTAAGTGCAAGCCTGAAAGTAAGGGGAGTTCTTACACATTTTGTTTACCCGGACCAGAAACTAAAATGTCGGGATTCGTCAATACTGTGGAACTGAATTTAAAGTTTTGGTAAACCAAAATACTGCCCTAAACAATCTGTAGCCAAAACCTCAGAGAAAAGAAAGGGCTCAGTCTCTGTCATGAGCATTTCTGAATTACATTTTGTAGCAAAACTGCTGTGTATTTCACACACACACACACACACACACACACACACACACTCAAAAAAAGTGAATTCATTTTTGCATGAATATTTGCCATTCCAAAGGTACACAGGAGGTATAAATGTTACCTACTTTTCAACATAAATTATGTTAGCAATCATATATAGCAGTTACAAATATATCTGGAAGAAACAAGAGAATTTAATGTAAAACCTTCATAAACAGGAGGACTGGATTTTGGCCAGTAACATCCTTTATCCAATGCCTTATCAGGTAGAAAGCTCTCCTTCCTGGTGAATGGTACCCTGAGGGAGGATGGCATGAAAACTGAACACTGTAAATACACTGAATGATTTCTTTTATAATGGTGTATTACTAATGACTCCCTAGTTAAGATTGGGTTGAGATTTGCATTTAAATCAAGGCTGAAACAGCCTTATTTCACACTTTAATGGTTGACTAGCCTGTAAATTTGGCACAGTAAACTTCAGAGTCGAATTTTGCTAGTTACTTTCTTTAGCAAATATTTACTACATAGTTATTAAATATTTGCAAATGAAAGTTGCAAAGGAAACAGCTTTCTTTTTGTGTTTCATTTTCAGTCCTCAAGTCCAGCAAACTTCACAAATACCTAAGTGCATGTATGTGCATGGACATACCTTACAGTGCTTCAGGTATTTTTACCTGGTAAATTACTGCCAACATAGATACTCTGGAAGTTTTGAATGAACCACAAGTTGCTGTTTTGCCAAACCAGCCAACCAACCTACTGGAGCTGTATGTAAAGGAGGCTCTTTATCCAGGCTCTTGTTGTGTTTAAAATTAAACACATTAAAATAAGCCAGAGAAGAACAGTGTTCACTTGTCCCTCCTTCCTGTGTGTATCTGGGCAGCTCATCTTATATATCACATCATCATATAATATATCATATCATATCATATCATCATATCATCTATCATATCATATATCATATCATGTATCATATCATATATCGTATCATAGCCTCATTATTGTATTAAAACTTGGGAAAATAACACTGTTTTGTTTCAGAGATGCATGACAAGGTGATAGAATTAGAGAACTTACCCAAAGCTAATCATAAAGACTGGAAAAGTGGGTTGTGAAATTGGATAGGATCTGAGTGAATAATGTAATGCTTCATTCCTGTTTTGAATTTTTTCATTGCAAACCTCCTGTTAGCCCCATAACTCCTTCACCTCCTCATCTTTTTTATTCCAATGGCCAAACTCCTTGCTGCAGGACAGCCTCAATCCAAGGTGTTTCACCACTTGGATGTGAGATGTTTCTTTTGTACTAAGCCAGAAGAAATTCACCAGACTGAAAACAGGCAAAAGGTGAAAATTAGACTAAGTTTAAGGTGTGTAGGGTTAAGGAAGAGGCCAAGGAGAGAAATAATATATCAAATGCCAGCAGAATATCAGGTAACTTCAGAGCTTATTTGCCTTTCACAGCTGGTATTACTGGGAGGTACAATCCAATAACACCCTCCATGGAAAAGAAAGCAAACAACAAACCTGTATGGACTTCATACAGTGTAGCAAATATTTGGTTTAATGTATAGTATTACAATTGGATTATAAATAATGGGTGGAATTTCTCTTTGATTAACTAGAGCTGGATTAGGAAACGAGTAGCCTCAGATCAAACAGCTTGGGGAAAGTATTAACACAGTTCTTGAGAAACCTAGCAACTAGCAAAAAAGAAAAAAAAAAGAGAGAGAAGAACATTAAAAGAGCTCAACAAAAAAAAAGTTCCCAGTTTCAGAAGGGCAAAGTGACTCTAAAGAGCAGTGAACCTTGGGTGCAAGTGAGAGGTTGCCACATCCTGCCCCATGAGAAGCACTGAAAAGCTGTGCCACAGGGATTTTCCCCTCTGTCCACCGTGTTTCCTCCAGCTCCTCTACTGTTTGTGTGAAAGACCCCTTTTTTTTCAATTACATAAAAGGACAAGAAGAGATAAAAGATGGGTCCAGGAAGTTATGCTGCCCAGATAATGACCCTTTCTTTGTTAAAATTCCTAAATGTGAAATCCCAAAGAGAACAAATTCAGCCTCTCATCTTCTATTTCCCTTCCTCCTTTTGTCCATGCTGCTGTCAGTCTCTTTGACACATTATTCTTCAAACACTCCCTATCAACTCTAATATTTCCCAAGAAGGAGACTCTTTTATGTTCTTCATCATCATGAAGACACCATACATTTCTTTGGGTCAATGAACAACTTTCTCTCTGACCATTCAACCTGACAAGTAAATTACACTCAGACTTCAGAAGAAAATAATACATCTGTGACCAAGATCAAACAAAATCCATCCATACTAACAGTGTGTGATTCACCATGGACCCTTTACTCATTTCAGTGTTACTGGAAATATAGTTTATCAATGTTAAGTAACCTAAATATTTTCATGCCTTTAAAGTCAAATGGAAATTTTAAGATTTCAGTTATCCTTAATGTAGAAAGCTTTTGATTATTTGTTGCAGCTTCCACTGACACAGCAGCATTTAAAGAGAAAAGCTGCCAGGCCAAGCATAGACCAAAGGAGAGTGTAAATTATCTATTCAGAAGCCCTAACTGGCTGCAAAATAGACACCACTGGTACACTTCAAGTGAGTGCAAATGACAATAAAGTGCTGAAGGTCATGGAAGGGAAAGCAAGGAACTGTCAAAAAAAAGCCCGGTGATGTGGTATAGAGACAACTGAAGTGATGAATATTTAGAAACAGTACTGAAAATATTTCCGTGGTAAATTAATTTAAATTCTTTTTGGTGGAAACAATTGAAAATTATTATGGCTGCAACAGAAATCAAACTACAGGTTTGTCTTGAAGCCTTATTTAGGCTAGGGCTCACAGTTTAATTCCTGTCCAGCATCATATACCAAAAAAGAGCTAAAATGAGGAAATATTGTATAGTTGTCTTAATATTTGAAGGATTAGTTGTATAAAGGGTGTGGCATACACAAGTAGGTAAGTAATAAGAATCTGAGAGATCAAGGAGTTATATGTGGGATTTAAAGTTTGAAGTACATTTCACTGAGATGGGCACAGCTTACCCAGCTACTGCATCGTATAGACAGCAAAAAAGCAGGAGGAGATAGGAAATTCCCTGTGAAAAACAGGACAGTCAGTGTCTCTTCTAAACTACTTCAAAAAAACCCAAATTTTTAGATGTCATTTATCATAGTTTAATAAAATATTACTGATAAATAATTTTTTGTTTGTTTTACAAGAACTGTGCTATATTGGAAAACTTAGCATTAAACAAGTAACATACAACTCCTGTGTTGAATCAGAATAACAGCTTAGTATAGGCATTTCACACAGCTAAAAACAAGTAACTGGAATGCAAAAAAAAAAAATAGAAGGACTTATCATCAGATACTGTGTCTTCCTGCTATAAGAACAACAACAACAACAGTGATTCATAGTTGTACAGAGAGTTGCTTAGCTGCTGAAACATCCATTTCTAGTAGTTTTGGTACCATAAAGATTTTTGAAGATGTAAGTCTCATTAAACTTTTAAACTCCTGGAGATCTTTGAGTAATTTTTACTTGAGGGAGATTTTTTTCATTTCTTAAGGTTTTCCAGATTATGGAATTTCTATTTTTTTTTCTGTACTCAGAAATTATAGCATATTTTACAACCTGTGGGTAGAAATAGTATACAGAATACACATCCCTTTTCTGGGCAAATTTTGAAATGAAATATGTAAATTCAAAATCTTCGAAGGTTTTGTTACCTGCATGAGTAAGATGCTTTCTGCTCATATTTTAATAAACAAATCTTTCTGTTGGTCCATCTCACCCATTTTCTTTTTCACATCAAACTTTCTACCTTAGTGTACAAAGTGTGATAATGTACTTTTCCTTAAGTAGAATAATATTTTCAATATCAAAAAACTACACACATGGAATCAAGGGTGGAGCTGAAAAGAAAGTGATGAATAACAAATTTGCTAAAAAATTCATTAAAACAAACAGTCCCCCCCTTCCTTTTTGAGTGGGAGTAGAAAACTTACTAGCAAATTCAGGCTGACTTATAAAAATACTTTTATTTAAAAAATGAAACATTTTGTTTTGAAATATTTTGAAATTGAAATATTCCTTTATGGAAATACCAAAATATTTCACTTTGATATTTTTAAGAGAACATTTTTTAATTTTTTTTTTGAAATTAATTTTTCAGTTGAAACAGGCTCAAAAAATTAAATATGCTTTAAATGAGGAAGAATATTCTACTCAAGGTAAAAGAAAAAAAAATCCTTATCTTGAAGAAAACACATAAAAGGAACATTTTCCAGTTTTCAGTATTTGTGGAATTATATTTTTTCTCTAATTTTTAGTTTGCTTAAATCTGTTCCTCATAGTCAGAACTTGAAACAAATACTATGATTCATCCAATTTTGGCAATTTTTACCACTTGATTTCAGCTGGACCAGAGTGTTTATTGAATGAGCAAAAGTCTGTGTTCTCTGTTTAGAAAGGAGAAGACCACAGGAAGAGAAAGGCAATGCTGTCCTCACCATGTGCCTGTGTGAGTCCCTGACTGCCCATTCCTCCCTCCCTCCCTCATGGCCGAGTCCCCATTTTCCATCTGTTTAATTTGCTTAAGCAATTAATTAATTTATAGGCAGCTTGTGTCAATATGTTTAGTTAGCAAGTAGCTGTCACAGGAGTATCCCATCTCACTAGTGGGAAGAGGAGTTTTAGTTTTCAGATGAGAATTTAACGATGTAAATGTTGGTATTGTGTCAGAAATGTTGCTTTACATCACGGGAATAGGCACAGGACAGCTTATCTACCTTTTTACAGTGGAAGGATACAGCCCTGTCCTCTTGGGAGCTGCCCACCAGGGAGGAAAGGGAAATTTACCCCAGCATTTACAAGACCTGTTCAAAATAGGCATACCAGGGCAGGGTTTTTGTTGGTTATATTTTTTTAGAGAAAAATTCTAGAAACTGTCAGTGCCTCTGTGAACTATGAGTTGTTTTCTTTATGTTTTTACAAGCAAAGGAGAAATTCCCTCATTGATTCTGGTAAGATCTTTCCTCCCCCTGCACTCTGTCCCATTTCATATTCGGTCATTTCCTATTTCACTCTGGGTTCTCTCACCAGACTGGGCCATTCACGCATGGAGGCATTTTTGTCAAATCAGGCTTGAAATGCCACTGCACTTTTGCTTTTATTAACCACCTTTACATGATAATCATCACCTTGCTTGCTGTGACTCAGCACTGAGCATTAGTGATCTATGTGCAGCAGATCACTGCAGTTGGTGAAAAAGGTGGGTTTTTCCCTCTCCTCCCTTATAATTGAGGCTTTGCTTAGATGGTGAGAAGGAAAATGTTAACACCTGGAAATGAGGGAAAAACAAACAGCATTGTTGAGCTTCATTATAACTAAGAGCTTTGCTAAAAGGAACATCAGTGCAATTAGAGTGTAATCCAAAGCCCATTAAAGTCATTGGGAATCAGTCCACTGAATTAAATAGGCTTTAGAGCAGGCCCACACTGCATATCAGAAGGCAGTGCTATCTGAAGGAGCTTGCACTTCAAAGTGTGAATAACACTGCTGCACACACAGCTTTGCTAATAGAAATTCCAGATCTGTCACATTTTCTGTTGCTGGCATCCTCTTTTCATCAACATTTGTCTTGTAGCAGATTGTGGTTATTATTCTAAATCCAAAGTGCTTTTTGAAAAAGCATCATCATCATCTGGGCAGATCTGCTGAATAGTTCTATAACATAGTGGGCATGGCCATGGCCGACACAGAGCAATAATAAAGAGACACCTTGGAAACATGTCATTTTAATGTCCTACAGTTTTATAGACATTTTAAATGTTTTGTAGTTATGACCAGAACTGGCTCTGTAAGCAGAAGAAACAGCATGATTTGGGTCAGTTGTTCAGAATGCTCGAATGTCTTACAGAAGCTCCGTGTCAAAAGTCCTTGAAATAACCACACTTCTCTCCCTGTGATGCTACCAAGAGAGGGGAGGTGGCAGAAAGTATTCTAATCATTACTAACAACTTTGTCCCCAAATTCATTACTGGTATCCATTGCTGGCCCAGTTAATTATGGTGAGTCAGGACAGGACAGATTGTTGCATTTACTGAATTTAAAATGAAGTAAAAGGAGTGTGCGAAGGCAGTTGGCCTTAAACAAAATTCCTTCACCAACATGTAGCGCATGTAGCTGGCTCTCCTCTTCCTCCTTTTACATGGATGAACGTTTTTGTAGGGCTTATGCACCGTGGCTAGCAGCTGCAGCTATGATCACCCATGGGCAGGAGATTTGTGCAGAGCCTCACACCCAGGACAAGCTCAAGGCGCCCCTGTCCTGCTGTGTTCCAGAACTCTGCCTCTCACCTCTATGGCTAATCCAGCTTTCAGCATGGGAGACACTGGGGAAAGAAAACACAGGTCTAGGGAGGCTAGAAGGGCACATTTCCAGGGCTTTTACAGAAGCTGTTTTGAAGTTTGTAGGAAAAGTGACAAGAAGACAAGAAGTGATAGGAAGGTAAAACAGTGATGTTTACTATATGCCTTTCCATGGATGAGGGGATAAAGGAAAAAAGTTATGAAAGAGGTGCAAAAAACCCAAGAAAAGCAGTTAATTAGTTTGATGTAGGAAGCTGAGAGCGTGTGTCTGCTCTGTATCACTCAGTCTGGCAGGCAAGAGAGAACGTGGTGCCTCTCTGGGGCTGAAGAAGGCAGTGAGGGGAAGAGCCCATCAGCCTCTAACCCAAGGGCAACTTGTGCAGCTCACAAGAATGCAGTGTTCTTTGGTGGGGGAGGCTGTAAAAAGCCTTGAACAAATTTCTTTTTATATTTCAGGCCAAACAAGGCAATATTAACACTGCCAACTAATTTTCAATGTTGTCTTTTTCTATTAGTAGCCTTCAAAGAGATTTACAAATTAATTCTGTGTCAATATCTGACATACAGACAAAGCAAAACAAAAGTACATGAATTACACTTGAAGAACCTGGACACTGAACAAGGCAGGGAGATAGAAGTGATGGGGAACAGAAGACACTTTTCTTTTTCACCTATCTACGACAAAATTCAAGACAAAGATTAAATCAATTAATAAAAGCAGAAGAATATTCTGTTAATAAATTCTGGGATAGAACTATTAACTTTTAGATCTGAGAGTTTAAAAAATCCCCCCAAAACCTCCTAGAAATGCTGTTTCTGAGAGCATTGAAGTTTTGCTACAGGTGGCAAATAATAAAATATGGGAAGTCAAGACATGGAGTTTGTTATTCCTGTTATAAATATGCATCCTCCTTCACCCAGCAGAGAAGATAAATTTAAATTCTCAGTTCTTCAATTCAGCTGCATCATTTGGAATTAATTTCCCTAAAGAAAAAGCAAGGGATCAAACAAGGTTGATCTCTGTTACAGTCACCAAATAAAATTGAACTTGATGCCAAATATTAATAATCCTTGGGCATAACCAGGGGTAGAAACAACAAATTTCTGACTGAAGGGGAAATATGTTAGCTGTAATGAAAAAGGCTTGGTTTAAATTTATGATTTGCAGATGAAGCATCTAACAGAATTATATTCTGATAAACTCACATGTCAGAAAAACACCAGAATATTTTGTCATGATGCCCAGTGTCTGTCTTGGATGAGGTAAGTAAGAGTTTGTACTTCTGTAGCTGCTTTTTCTGAACAAACCAGAATGACTTACAAGCATCTCTTCACTTATGCAAACAACAGAGGATGGATAATTACAAGCTGAAATAGAACTGCCCTGGTGTGAAACTCAAAAGCAATCCACAAAAGTTTAATCAGGTGGGAAGACTATTCTCCCCTGGAAACAGCAACAGCACTTCAGAGATGTAATCTGGACATACTTTTATGCAAAGTGGTCAAGACCTCAATTTCACATTTTGCATTTTCACGTTCAATAACTTATTACCCCATATACTTTGCTTCAACTTTAATTTAATTATGACTGGATGCTGAAATGATGTGCATTGAATAACTGGTGCCCCTTTCTACAGCCTATTTTTCTGCATTTAAAAAGTCTGATAGACTTACAGTAGAAAGTGGTGTAAAAAAAGTGTTATCATATTGTGAAGTGAAGGAAATTAAATCAAATTAACATTAATTTAATTTTGAATACAAGTGGTCACAATAAAGTCTTAGAGTGATTTAGCTCCACTATTTAAATGGCCAATTCAGATTAATTTTCTGGTAGTCATGCAGATAAGGTCTTATTCAATAGTCACTGATTTCTCACTTCTGGGGAAACCCTTTCATTGACAATTTAAAAACAGGAAAATATATTCATTACAAAAGTGACACGGGAAGAAACCTATTAGCTATTGACTGGCTAATTTAACTAGGAAGTGACAACAAGAGGATTACATCAGGTTACATAAAACCAATACTAAGTTCAACAGTCATCAACAATGTGAGAGAGAATGGATGAATTATATAAACTTCTTGAACTTTGAATAAATATAAAGGCAGGGACTAACTGTATTAACATCCAAAGCTTGCAACATGGTCAAAACGGAGTGCATAAATTTGCAATTTTAAACAATTTTGATTTCTATTAAGGGCAACTTTCATTTTCTATTTTATCCACTCTGAAATAAGGTGTTTGTACCATGGTGTCAGGTTTTGCCCTTTTAGAAATGAAAATTTATCTGTCAGATATTAGTGGAATATTAGCATGTGCCCACATTCTCACACACTGGCATCTTAAAATGGTTTTGTGAAGAAAATATTTTAGGTCATGCTTAAACAGAACAAAAGAAAATCAGCTCATATATATTCTCTGTATAACAGAAATTGATTTTAACATTACTTTGGAGCACATACATCACTTCTGCACACTGCTTCCTTTGTATTTTCTGTAAACTCCATCTTCTCTCTAGCAAAATCAACAAATATAAAATATTGCTGCTTAAAAGCTCATCATAAAATGTGTCTGATGGACATAGGTATCATGTGCTGAATGTCTGAATTACCATGTTTCCAGATGCTGGTTTGGGTAGATCTTTTGATTCACTGTGCTTTGCTATTGGCATCTTTGAGTTTTCTCCTTTCCGAGCACTTTGCTTTTAATTTTAAGGGGTTGTACTCATGCTGATCTGCACAAAGACGTGGTAAAGGGAATAAGATGGATGTAGAGAAAAAACTAAAGCAGACATCTTTTTTTTTCCTGTTCACCAACATTTCTATGTAAGAGATCTTTGCTGTATTTCCACAAAGCAGTACTCTTGCAAAAACATAGAAAGGAAACTTCATCTTCCTGTTTTCCTAAAATGTTTCCCTGAGGCAGCTCAAGGAAAGCAGTAAAGATAGACATATAATTGTTTTGATGTCAATAAAAGTAACCAATTTCACCTTTCAGGTCAGGTGTTATGGTGTGATAATGCCATTTGGATGCAGAGCCATTTCTAGAGCAGCAGCATTTTCATAGCCCAAGGAGCAGTGGCCCAGCTCTTTAGCTGGCATCAATCAGCGCAGTTGTACTGAACCAAATGGAGCGACTCTGATTTACATAAACCAAAAACACGGTCCTGTGTTTCCAGGACCGCATTTTGTAACATCCTGAGGACATGTTTTGAAATAAATAAATAATTCAGGGCCCTGTTATCCACCTGGCAAGCTCGACTGGCTGTGCTGAGCCAACACCCCAGCACAGCCCTTACGGCTGATGGTGCTGTCAGCTCACGATTTCACAGCAATATCGACAATACCCAGTCTGACTCAAGGACATTACACCAACCACTTTCCCACCCCACATCTCCATCGTGGAGGAGTATCAAATTGCTGCTTAGTACAAGAGTTTCTTCTGAAGAAATTGGCCATTAGTAGACATCTCATCCTTGCAGAGAGCATGGGGCTCAAAATCCTGCTTTAATTAGTGTTTGATGAAGATGGAACACCTGAAGCAGGGCACAAGGAAAACAGAAGAGCAGTGTTATAAATAAAACTGGTTTTATGTTGGTTATCAAGTGCTATAATTTAACAATATGAGAATTTTCTATACTAAACATCAGGAAGTATGTGGGAACCCTTGGTAATTCCCCTCAGGCCCACCTGTATCCCATACCTTAAATTAAGGAGAGAGAAAAATACACTGGTTTAAATTTTACAACAATTTTGGCCTGAAGCAAACCTCACATTTTCCCCAACACAAATCAGCTGCATTTAATTCCCCAGACAGCTGGCATGAACACAGCCTCTCCACAGGACACCTGAATTACAAAATTAGCACATTCAGAACTCTAAATCACATTCCATTACATTAAGCCCTAAGGTCCAACGTTACGGAGAAGGAGAATAAATTGCAGAACTTCTTCTGAATTAAACCCCTTAGCACACTCTCAAAGTTAAATTGCCCTTTCCTCCCCTTTATAGAGTCACGGAAACTTAAACACTCCCTCCTGCCCTTTCTCATCTGTTTCACTTCTTGCCTAATGGCACAGCTTATGGGATGTAAGTTGAATATGTTGTCAAAACCTCACATTTGTAAATTAGCACATCACAAGCTGTTTTGTCTCACTTAGGAAATGTGCAGGTTAATTTTTATGCCTGGTCCTTCAGACAGCACTGACACATCCAATTCTCCTCAGCAGCACACTGCTGCAGTGTGACGGCAAACCTGCCTAAAACCAACCACGAGCCCATCAAGCTTTCTTGTGTGCAAGATGCTGCAAGCAAAGTAGTAATTCTTGGGAGAAGAGATGCAGGTTTGTGAGACAGTGTTGTGTGCAGCAATGCAGCACTGACCTGATTAAAGTGTTGCAAATTTGCAAGTTCTTGCTGTGCTGTGATTACATTATTTTTCTGTTGCAATTAATATGAATTTTCATGTTAGGCATTGTACACTTAAAGACCAGTGTTTTTCAGGCTTGGATTTTGGCTCAATAGATGAAGACAATTAAAAAGGTAATGAAAAAGCAACAGCAGACCTTCAAGGAGGAAGAACAGGATCAGAAAAAAAAGACAGCCATGTGCTTAAGAAAAATGTATTATGTTTGAAAAAGCACCCTGTTTGCAAATTTTAGATTCTTCTTAATATTTAATACTAAATATCAACGTAATGTTAAGATATCTCAAACAAGAATAAAAATTTTTACAATTGCTCTACATTTGCATTAATAAAATACCAACATGTGTGGAATTTAGTCCTTCCCCCCACCCACCTCACAAAAGCTCCTGGGCAGCTCTGCTTGCATCTGCTATGCTGAGACACCCTCAAGTACTTGCTCCATTCACAGGTTCAGCTATGCTTTGAGATGAAAGTACAATCAAGATTCCTTGGTGTTTGCAGGGAAGTTCTGTCATTTGTTCATTCCTTGTCACATTTTTTCAATGTGATAGGAAAAGGACTGGGTTGAATCATTACAAGCACATCCACGATGTGTTGCTTGAAATTACCTCACATCACAAACATTAGTAATTTCTGCATGGAAATACCTCTCTGCTGTTGATTCTGTTGTCTTCTATTTTTCTTTTTTCATACTTTGTTGATTGTCACGCAGAAAACAATTTTTAGCAGTGACTTTGGTTATTTATATACCTGAGATGATTTGTGCTGTGCTAAGCCCAGCCAGTCAATATTGCCTCAGCTCTAAAGCCAGGTAAAGCTGTGCACATATATTGTACAATTTCATTGTCTTTAATCACTTAAATCAATTATTTCTGAGGTGTTTTTTGGCTACATTCAGTGCATCTTTGCCTCTTATTTCTTGTTACTGATATTAAATTTCTATTGTGTGGGATACCAGAAATCCATGACAACTGCAGCAATGAGTTTTGTACTTTACAGAAAATTTCACTGCTTGGAGAATGAGAACAGGCAATGCAAAGCATTTATCTCCAAAAACCTTCCTGGATCCATCTTTGGAAAATGTATTTTATAAGCAAATAACCTATGTAGTTTAAATTCTCTTGTAAATAGTAGATGTAAAACCTGTGATAAAACAGACTGAAACAAATTGATCGTGCTGAGAAAAAACCCCACCAGCTAAGCTAGGAATCTTGATCTTTTATAAGATGTGCAAGGGAGTTGCAACAGTTAGCAGAGTAATTTGTTTACAGATATTTGATTTGAGGAAATGACTCCCATGTGAATGCAGTCTGGTGTGGAGAGACTCCTCCTTGGGCTGTGAGTTACAGCTGCACCTCACAATGCAGGGACCCATGTCCTGGAATAGGTCAACAAGGTGAGACATCAAGCTCTAGAAATCAGTTTGCTGAGACAGAGCCCTTTGCAGAGGCCCACTGTCCCCCACTGTCCCCCACAAGCAGCTGGAGCAGGCAGCAGGGGCACTCAGAGCTCAGAATCAGTCATGTACAGGAGGAGGGCAGGCACGGCAGCCACGGAGCTTTGTGTATCTCACATTCCTGGGGAAAGCCAGAAGATACATGGCTGTTCTCACCTTTTTTGTTGGACATGCCTTGTGGTGTGCTCAGGAGAGGTATTACTTCGTTTGAGGGTCTTCTGTTGCCTTTTTGTTGCCTTTGGCTGAACCTCACGTGTGCTTTTCCCAGCTGAGAAAACCAAATTAATGTCCTGGGGGTCACTCCACATTGTAAGAAAGACATAAGTAATACATGAATAAGCTTTGTATCAGGAGGCTAAAAGGGAAGACATCCTCTCCAATATTAAGAAATCATGTTGTAGCAGAGGAGAGGAAAAAAAAAAATGGTAGAACAGTTCCATGAGGAAGGAAAGTGACTCTCTGCCCCCGGGTGTTAGATTTTAGACTAGAGGAATTAGACTATGCTGTCATTTGGTTTCTGTTTTTCTTGCAGTGAAAACTAAAAGCATGAAATAACTTTTGAAAACAGATTTAGTTTAAATATGTGCTTTGCTGGGTATTTCAAGAAAGGATTTGAAGAATTCAAAGAACTTAATGAAAAATAATAACAACTAAAGAGAACAATTTGCAGTAAGTGGAACAAATAGAAAATAATGAAAGCAAACTGATTCAGTCTAATCTACTGAAACTAAACTCTTAGTTGAGTACATGATAATGGAAATAATTAAAATTACTGATTGGATGGGGGACAAAAAATAGCGATAAAGAATATTGAGCTAAAGTATGGGAGAAACAGATGTTTTTGCAAATATTGTGTGTGGTAGGCTTAGTGAGAGTACAAAAGTGGCAGCATATTTGAATATAAATAAAATATTTCTCATAAACAATGTTTCCAGCTTCTTTTTCCTATGGATTTTGCTGTCCTTCAATCAATTTAGTGAGAAATTTATCCTTGGGCATACTTTTTGCCTTCTCTGTCACAGTGCATCAATTATACTTCACACCATACAGCAGCACTGGCTTGCAACATTGTTTTATGATCTATTCTGTTATTATTTATGAAAAAATCCTATAAAAGCTATTTTAGAGAAAAAAAGCTTCAACACATTCAACCATGCATTCTCATCCATGGTGAATTTTAATGTCCTATATTAGTCCCTGCTAAAGACAATGTTAGGCTATAGAATTCAAATGTCTTTTCTCTCCACTCTGCACAGATTCTATCATTGTATCTTCAAAGTCCATGTTGTGTGTGAGCTCATGCTCAAGAAGCCAGTGACAGAGAATTGAGATGTGCTGCCTTTTTGCATTCTTTATCATCCTTGCCTGGGAGAAAGAATATTTTTTACTGCAGTCCAATAGCTGTGAAAACACAATTGAGTATTCAGTAAGCATCTACCTAACATTATTTATGAAAAAATAACTCAGAGAATGTTTACAAGAGGGCAGTGTCCATCTGGAAGACTAAGGGTCAGAAAGCTTGGGCTGTGTGAGTGATTCTGTCACCTGCTGTTCCACTCATACCTTCTCTTTCTGTTCGGTTCCTGACATCTGAATGAGTAGGGGGAAATGACTATGAAGATATATGTTTTGACAGATCGTTATTGCCATCAGTATATGATTTAGATAGGAAGACTGAATCATATTTTAACCCTGCAAGCTGACTTTACCACCCATCTCTTATTCTTCCACTGTTTGGAGGTAAAATTATTTATGTTCTTCTAAAGCACAATCAAATAAGGTACTCGTAAAAATACTAAAGAGGCACAGGCCCCTTTACTCTGAGTAAAACACAGGTAAATTCATTTATCAGATTATAGATCACAGTTTTCTAAGAATAGCACTTACATGGAAGATGTTAGCAGAAAAACTTATCTATTCTAATTTAGAAATTCCATCTTCTGCAATCTAAAAATCTCCAGGGATGTGCCTTTCTCTCCAGAGAAGACATGAGCTTGTCTGGGATGTGATCTTAACTGGTATCTAATTTGGTGACACAGAGGTCCCTAACATGAATAAATATTAGCAAGGAGCCATGAAGATGACAGATGAACGGGGGCATCAGCTGTGTAAAGAGATGCTTGAACTCTCCAGCCTGGAGAACAAATGGCTCAGGGGGATCTCACCAGTGTGTAAAAATACCTGATGGGAGCCAGTAATGGAGATGTAGTCAGAGTCTTCTTCATGGTGCCCACGGGAAAAATGAACTGAAATACTGGAAATTCCATTCAAATATAAGATTTTCTTTTTCCTGTGCAGATGATCAAAAGTAGGAACAGGTTAAGCAGAGAAGGTTAAGAATCTCTATCTGTGCAGATATTTAAAACCCACCTGAAATGTTGCCCAGAGCAACCTGCTCTCACTGACCCTGCTTTGGGCAGGTATTTGCAGTAGATGATCTCCAGAGGGGCATCTCTGCCTACCTCCACTGTTCTATGATCAAGAGGCCAGAGCTTACCATGCATTTTTTAAAATCTCACAAAATGTTCTTAGGTGAAAAAAATTTAAAAATTATTGCAGCTCTGATGTTTGATGATCTTTACCCTTATTATGTTCTCAAATTCATAATGAGAGACAAAGGCAGCACAATAATATCATTCTCTAAGAGATAATACCATCTACCAAAAGAACAGACTTATCAAATACTGTTTGCAGATAGCAGCTGTGTTCAGTGAAAAGACACAGAAAATCTGGATGAAGTCAATGAATTTTGCTGATGATACTTAAATAGACTTTTTTTTTATCCTTTTAGTATTAAGCCAGGAAAAAAAAAATCCACATTAATTTATTCTTTCTTTGTCAGAGGACTCATGAGCTGTCTTGAGGGAATCACTCAGAGATCTGCTCTGATCTGCAGAGAGACACAGGATGGAAAGTTTCTTCTTCATTCCCGAAAGGCAAGAGAGGATGAGTGAGAGAGAGACTGAAAGACAAGGTGTCAAAATCCCGCAGAATTTGCTATCACAGGAACAGGAGATAACTGAACAGTCTGAAACCTGACACCCGAATGTGTCAGCTTGGACGGGATGTGTTACAGGCTCAGCTTGCAGAAAGCTGTGCTTTCTGTTATTTTAAAACATTGCAACAGTAGCAGCAAGGCTAATTTGTTACATTTACATAAGGCATCCAAAGAGATAACGCTGTTGGGAAAATTCTATTAGTCTGGAGCATTGGTAAAACGAGGGTTGTTTGGAGCACTCACCATGCTCTGTGCAAGACCATACAGGTTCCCTGGGAACAGCAGATTTAAAGTTCCTTTGGGAGCTCGACCTCGGGCAGCACCTATTTGCATCAGATGGAGTCAAGATCTGCAAACAGAACAGTTTGTTTTGCTCTATGTTTGCAAAATAATCTAAGGCCCCTGATAAATCCACCGTACTTGCATAAACTGAGCATTGGTGTGAGGATATTCTGCAGTGAGGTATTGAAGTTTGACCCTGGCTGTCTCCTTGTGCTCTGCCATAAGTGCCAAGAGAATGAAGAGCTATTTTAACAGGAGAGCTCTTTGATGTGGGCACTGCTCTGCCACCCACAGTCATTGGGAACGTTGCAGGGTGGGCCCAAAAGGAGGGTTCTGGCCAGATGCAGAGTGAGCTGTGCTGGTAGAGCACAGCAGACTCAGAAGGATCTCTCCCATTCAGCAGACTTTAAAGGAGTTCTTAACTTCCCTATGTATTTTAGGGATCACCTTCATGCACTGCAAAGTTCTCAGTGAAAGTCAGCATGAAGCCCACCTTTTATCTTTTTTGACCATGCTCTTAGTACTTTAGAGGAGAGATCTTTGTCATCCATTCACATGAGCTTCCTGTGCAAGTACTGTGCAAGGTAAATGATGGACAATACTAATTTTATTGTTAGAAAGCCTAGAGTACCCCAGATGTTTGAAGAGGTAATTTACATAATTTGATGACATGTTCAGATGAAGTAATATTTTTGTCTTATTTTATAAAAGTTAAACAGAACAAATCCTTCATGATTTGTAACACAATGTGCTTCCACCTTAGCCACAAAAAATGCTGCAAACAGCTAGTGGTATGATTCTCCTCCTTCAAACATTTTTAATTCTGCTAAACTTTAAGACAGGAGCCCAGCTCTTTCTTTTTCAGCAAATGAAATCCATAAGTCTGTTGGGTAAAGCAGTTCAACCAGAGTGATGTAATATGCAGGATGTTTGCAGGCATAGGTTTAATACGGCTACATTGTTCCATATTTATAAATGTGTCACTTTTTGCTGGCACAGCTTCACACATTTTTTATGAGGGCTGCTCTTTTCTTGGCAAAGCAACACATTCATTACACCAACATCAAGACTTCAATGAATAGAACCATCTTTGCATGACTCAGAGGTCTTACTCAGAGGTAGGGCAGATCGAAGAGATAAAGCAAGGAAAAACATTCCTGAAATACAGGAAACCAACTGGGAGAGACATGGGTTTAGGAGGGAATGGGGAATGTATATATTCTGTGGTGTATTGTCTTATTTTAGAAAGAGTCAGAATTGTCTTGTGGGTTTGTCTCTGATCCCTTCAAACTATTTTGATGTATACTTGTATGCTTAAAATTATTTTTCCTCTCTTTTATTGTGCTGTCATGTTAATGGATTCATGTGTCACTTTTTATTTTCATTACAATTTCTGTAAGGAACATGAAAAACTCAAATGCCTTAGTAATTTGTAAACTACCACAATGTACTTTCTTTTCTCTGACCTTGTCATTATTGTATAACTTAATTGGCCAACTATTCCACTTCTTTTCTTTTCCATAGCCTTATTATAGTGGAAAATGAAAAGAGACTTGTCATTGACCAGTCAATCAAAAATACACATCATTCAGAGATGAAAATAACAACCTCTCAATTAATCTAATAGAATTAACACTAATTATGATAAAAGTCTCCTGAGATAAAGATTGAGACCAGGACTAATGAGCAGACATTTAGCCATTCCTCTGACAAAGCCTGTAAAAAAATAGGAATGGAAAGAGTTCAATTCAATCACAAAATTGTTCCCAAATTTCTGCATCAGACTAGCAGATATTTAACAGACCTCCATTTCTCTGTATAAAGAGTCAGAGTACATCTCATTTTGCCTGTTCTGTTGGCTGAAGTGTAGATCTGGCTGTAATTTCAAAAAATGTCTTTCCCAAGATACTTGATGACATTTTCACATTTTGGACCACCTCTCTGATGGGAAGCATAATCATTTCACTATTATGCTGTTATTTCTTGCAATAGCTTTATTTTTTCTCACACAGCTTCTGTCTTCAAATGGAGTAATTTTAAACTTGATAAGGAAAGGGAAGTCTTCTATTTTTTTGACCAGTGCCCATAGGGTTTGCAACAAGATACTCTGTGCTCCATCACAACAGTAACAATAATTCAAAAGAAAGAAAATAAACAGTAGACATGACAGAAGCTGGTGCTCCAGAACTGGCTGTAAATCAGTGAGGCCTGGGGAGAAGGAAGCCACTGGGGGAGGCTGCTTTATTATTACTAAGGGAAAATCAGACACTAGTCATTTAGTACCTGATTTAAGGTAACATAGGCTTCAAAATGAAAAACTGTTCATGGCAGAAGCTCTTCATTTCTGTGAAAACAAGCATTATTATCACAGAATCAGTGGTTATCACAAAAAGTATAGCCAGCTATAGTTATGAATATTTTTTGGTCCATTATCCTGGGCAAATATTTAAGATGATATATTCTGGCTCACTGTATAAAGATTGCATCTCTAATTTAAGAGCAATAGTTAAAATTGATTAAACATTACTTTAATTTAGTTAAATTCCTTTTCCTCGTAATTTTAATAGAGACAACTTTCTCTCTTGCCTTGTAAAAAAAACCCCATCCAACCATCCTCCCCAGGGTATTCCCTTGCACTTCACCTTTTCCCTCTGCTCCTCACAGGCTACCTCTGCAACAAGCCACAAGCAAGAAAAAGAAAAAGGATGCAGTTTTGAAAGAAGTCATCTGATCAGTCTGATTACCTGTTGCACATCAGATAAGAGGGCCCAGGATAGGGAAACACTGATCAGCTAGAAATTACCTTTTCTTCCCCTTCTTTTTTATTTCAGGTCAAAGAGCACCGATTTAAAATGAGAGTGTGGCCTTTGGAAAATAAGCACCTAAACCTTTCTGTCATATACTACAGTAGTTCAGGATTATTAGGTTGCACATTATTCTCCTTCTCTCTTGAACAAATCAATTTACTGCTTGACAAATAAGCACGTAATGCAAAATGCCAACTTACAGATTGGTATCATTAAAGAGAGAGCATGGTTTTATTGGCACAGGACCATATTTTGCCTACATTGCAGAACTCTGGGCAAAAAGCTTTATTTGTAGGGGATATGTTACCCATTACATCTGGTACACTGTAAAGAAAATACAGATATGTTCAAATGGAAAAGTGTAAGTATTTGGATTGTCATGCCCCTACCACAAACAAAACTGTCTGATTCTTCACAGACCTGTCAGAACTGGGAATCAATTTGTTAGAAATGATGAACACAAATTAAAATAAATCACACAGAAAGAGCTTAATATCTTGAAATGCAAAATTCTCCAGTGGTCTATATATAAAAGTTTAAATAATTATCCAATTTTCATTATATTGCTGAGGCCACATACAAAAATTAAAATCTCATTGATTAAACCTATTAAGGATGCATTCTAATAATCTAACAATACTTTAATAGGAAGATAGGGGAAAATCTGCCTTTAATATAGAGGTTCTGTAGCAGTTTTGAAGATTGTAATCAAAGTCTGGGAGGAAGAGGATTAAGTTAAGCTGTCTCAAGTGTTGTCTCTTCTGTTGTATTGGTATAACATGGTTCTAATATAGCAAATACAGTCTCCATTTAAATTATTCATGCTTTCTTGTTGTTGTTGTTAGACAATTTAAAAACTTGGTAAAATTTTTATGAAAGCCAGAGCCCTACAATAACTTTGGCTCTGCGTTCCAAGGTAACAACCTTTTCCTCTAATTTCTTTTCTCAAAAAA
>VXBR01011372.1:4710-16554 GCA_013400215.1 Cisticola juncidis
CTGCCGGTACCCGTGCAGCGCCAGCAGCCGCAGAGGCCGCGCCTCCGCCATGGCCGCGCTGCGGGCAGCGCCACTTCCGCCTTCCCGCCGAAACGCTGCGCGCTGATTGGCCGGAGAGAGGAGAGGGAGGGGAGCGCCTTCGCTGAGGTGACGCGCGCCCCCTGGCGGTGGGAGGTCGCCGGGAGGGGGGAAGAAGGGGCAGCCCCGACGGGGCGGGACGCGACCCCCGGTGCGATGGCGGCGGCGGCGGGCACGGCCTGGTCTCGCAAGGGACAACTCCCGCGGACAGCCCGGGTCGGTCCTTGCGGGCAGTGGTGTGGTTGAGTTATGGGGTGCGACCCCATCCATTCCAGCGATGGTAGAGGGGGTCCCGGTGGTGCTTACCCTGGTGGGAGGCATCAGGGGTGCCCCCGCTGCTGCCCATGCCGGGTCCCAGACTGCGGCAGCTGCGGGCGACACTCACGACGCTGCAGGGTCCCCGGGGCTCGGCTGCTCCCCACCCTCGGGCGGGGCGGGGGACCCGGGTGGCTTCCCCTGCAGGGAGAGGGCAGATCAGGGATGTGCCAGCCGCAGGCGGAGCTGCGATGGGCCAGTCCGTGCCCAGCCCGCACCACCCCGTGGGGCACTGCGGGGGGAACCCCCCCTTCCCCCGGGACGCGGCGGGGCTCGGCAGGCGCTCACCCCGACCTGGGCTGGGGGCACCCGCGTGTCCCTCCCTCCCCGGTCCGGGCTGGCACTGTCCCCGTTACTGTTCGATGGCAACGACACCACGGGGTGGCGCTTTTGGTACGCGACACTGAGCGGCACCGAGTGCTCGGTCCGTGCCGGTGCTCTCGGCGGCCCGGGGGACGCGGGGACCCGGCGATGCCCCGCTGCCCACCTGTGCCGGCCGCCCGCGGCGCGGGGGCTGCGTGCCACCGTGGTTCACCGTCCACGGCCCCAGCGACTGGCTGGCGTAGAAGTCCATGGGGTAAGGCTGCTGCCACTCGATGTCCTGGAGAGCCACAGCAGCCTGCGGAGAGGACTGGGATGAAGTCCCCGAGCTGTGCCTGCAGAGGGGGAGCTGGTGGTGCTGGGAGAGGTCCCAACATCCAGCTTGGTGTATCGAGGAGAGCACTGCTGGGGCAAAGCTCGAAGGAAACATCCCACTGGTTTCACAAAAGATTGGATATCTCAGCAGCCTGCCTGAACTGTGCACAGAGCACAGATGGAGAGGAGGGGACACTGTCTGGGTGCAGGGACACCCTCAGGCCTGCTCTGGTGCATCACCCCAAGCCAGGACTGTCCTCCCAAAACAGAGAGGGGTGCTCACCTCATAGGGTGTCAGCAGTGGCTTGCTGAAGGCTTCTCCCCAGTCAATGGAGAGCCGGGGACAGGCTACCTGCACCCACCTGGAAGGGAAATGTCCCAGTGGGGATGAGCATTTTGGGAAGAACAAACCACAACGAAGCCCCTCAGCAGAACCTCGGAAGGTCCTTACTGTGCCAGTGCCACCCTGGTAAGGACAGCCATGCCCCTTCCCTGCACGGTGACAGCAGGACAGATGTGGCAGGGACAGCTCCAAGCGGGAATTGCACAGGGATGGGACACCCTGGTGCTGGAGGGGGCTCAGCAGCACTCACACATCCACCTCTGGGAAGAGCTTTAACTTGCTGGGGAAGATCTCAGACAGCAGCACCCGCACGTAGGGCCGGCCCAGGGCGCGGAGACGCAGCTCCAGGTGCTGCGGGGGAAAAAGGCACCTGGCAGGGTTAGGGTCCCCCAGCAAGCCCCCCAAGCCCTGCCCACAGCCCCTTCCTGGCCATCAGACCCTCTGTGGGTCCCAGCTCTGCCCCACGGCCGTGTCCCTTTGGCAATCTTAGGCCAGACTGCGGCCATGGCTCCGGCTTGCGCCAGCCCAGCTCTCCCCAGCACGTGCCTCAGCCTAATGAAGTAATTACTGCTCAATGACAACAATCTGTTCTCGTTAGCGGCTGCCTGCCCTGGGACACCCGCCTGTCATGGGCTGGCTGCAGCCACAGCTTTCAGGAGCAGGAGAGGGGCCAGAGATGTCCTTGTCCTCCAGAGCCAGCACTAATCGCCCCCTGCCCAGCCAGCCCTGGCCATGCCCGTGTCCTGCCCGCTGTGGAAGAGCAGCTGCTGGGACCTCGCTGCCCTGCTCTGCCCACTGGAGCCTGCACTGCCTCAAATCTCACCTGTGGCTACCCCAGAATTTCTGGGTGTGAGCAGGGCCACCATGCTCAAGGGCAGAGCTCTGCTGTCCTGCTCCCCTCACCCAGCAGGGGTGCAGAAAGCGCCAGCATGGCAGCTGAGCAGGGATGCTGAACCTGATCGGAAGTTCATCCAATTAAAACAAACCCAGCCAATTAATTGCTGAGCTGTCTGGGTGGGGGGGGGTTCTCTAAGACTGGCCTGCTCTCCCCAGGAATGGGTTTAATGAGCCCTTGTCCAGCCTCCCTCATCTGCTGCTAATTGCCCACGCAGACCGGGGCCAGTGGCCACTGATGGGTTGCCAGCGGTGACACATCCACCCTCACCCTGGCAGTGAGGACGGCGATGGTGCCATCACTCACTGGTCCTTCCCCTCACCCAACAGCAATGCCTGGTGCCCAGTGGGGACATTAGGGAGGGAGCTGGTACCTGCAGGATGCTGGGGGAGCCCTGACGTCCCAGCGTGCCCAGGATGAGCCCCCAGCAGCGGGCACTGGTGGCGGTGTGGATGGCGTCCTGCCGGGCGCGGTGCATGCGCTCGTGGCTGTAGTGCTCCTGCGAGAACACTTTGCTGTAGGGATCGTACCTGCAAAGCACAGCCAGGCTCACACCAGCTCCATCACCTGCCCTCTTCGCAGTGATGCCCGTCCCTCATTAGCACTAATTGCCTCCCACAGCATCTGTCCTCCTGGCTGATGTAGGACCCAGCCGGCTCGTTAGGGGACGAGGACAGGGATAGGGACAAGTGTCCCACCACAGCAGCCCAACACCCAGCACAGCCTCCACTCCGTGCTCGGCTTCACACTCGGCTTCCCCCCACCCTGGCTCATCAATTATGAAGAATTCTTTGATTTGTTGCTTTGTTTGACGAGGAGAATTTTAATCAAATCCCACTCGGGTTTCGGCAGCTTCACCAGCGCCATAAACCTGACGTGCGCCTCCCGTTCGTAACAAACGACCTACTAGGAAATTCAGATTCTGCCAAATGGGCCCAGCCTTTCACTCCTGATATTTCATCTGCTTTCAGCGGCCTCATCATCGCGCTTTATGGCCTCTGCCTGCAGCAGCCGGGCTTTAATGGCTGCACCTCCACGAGCTTTCACAGGTACTTGTCAAAATGTTTATATTCAGCCAGAGTAAATGGCTGGTGTTCATCTCCCCCGAAGCACCTCCTCACCCACCCTGCAGCCTCTCACCTGCAGCTGCCTGCCCAGCCCTGGGGTGTTCCTGGGGTGCACATGGGGACAGAGGGGGTGCTCCCCACCACGGGATTGCAGTGGGTGCTGTACCTGTATGCAGGGATCCCCGGGTTGGCAATCATGATGGACTCCAGGTGGAAGCGCCCGTCGCCCAAATACCTGCCAAGAGGAGAGGGAGAGCCACGGCACTGAGAAACAGCAGCAGCCCATCCACGTGTCCACTGGCTTCTCAAACTGCAGCACAGTGGAGATGCCAGGAATCCAAGCTCCTGTGCTGGGACCCAGGGGCAGCAGGCACAGGGAGGGCTCCCTGGCACGGCAGGGTTGGAGAGGCAGCCGTGCTCAGAGCAAGGAGAGGTGCTCACACCAGCACAGGGTGGCTGGGAGCTGCTCCATCTCAATGGCTGGTTCTAGACGTTGCTGCTTCCATTTCTAATCGGATTTCCAGTCAGCAATTACATTTCAAAGCCTTTCATTCAGCTGCCCTAATGGAGTGAGGGCTTGGAAAATGAATTCAGACGTAAAACTTGACTAGATTTTGCCCTTAATTGGAGAATGACATTTTGGGAGATCAAAGCTAATTTGTCTGCAGAAGTTAGCCCCAGAGACGGTGCAAAGAAGAAAATAATAACGCAGGGAGGACGCAGGTAAGGCTAAGTGCACCTGCGCAGGTTGGTACCGCACTGCTGGGCTCTGCCAGCTGAAAGGACCCACTGTCCCCAGTGCAGGGCCAGCCTGGCTGACCCTGCCTGCTCCTCATGTCCTTGGAGAGATGGGAAGTGGTTCAGGATGAATCCAGAGCTCCCACTGACCATGTGCCCAGTAATCCAGAGCCCAGCTCCCTGCATGGCCATGCTTGGAAAGGCACTGGTGCTGTTGGCTCCCAGAAGTGGGCAAGAAGGAGCTCAGCAGGGCCCAAACCCACACCTGGGCTCCCCGGCTCCCCCCAAGTGTGGGGTCCTTGTATTTATTTATTCTGCAGCACACTGTATTCACAGTACATTAAGCATTTCCATTACCTAAAATAATTAGGTGATAGGAAGCGAAGTGCTCCCTCTAATTTGCTGTCCTTAAATAAAATTAATGTTGCTGTGATGTTGGGCCCCGGCCATTTGTCTTTTCCAATTATCCACCCGCCCTTCCATCTATTATCTATTCTGATATACGACTCAATTATTTCCTCTGTGCTACAAGCACATGCCACTTACAGCAGCGGGAGGAGCTGAAGGGGGCCCATCCCAGCTTGTGGATGTCCCTCACCACCCCCCAAAATCGCACAAAACCAGGCAGGGGGTGCAGGAAGGATGGCAAGCCAGGCCAGGCAGAGGGTGCTGAGGGACCTTGGATACTCACACAATGACATCTGTGTCCTGAGCAAGGCGGGGTGAGGTACAGCCCAGGATCTCTCCTGGGGACAGCGGCTTGCACTGGGGCACACACACCTTGTACTGCGAGCGCAGCTCCTGTGACACTGCCTGTGGGAGACGTGGGGTCAGTGGGACAGGACATGGCACAAAGGGTGGCTGAGGACCCTTGGGGACACCCCTGTCCTGGCAGTCTCAGCTGTTGTGACCCAGCAGAGGGGAACCAGCCCGCTGGGGGTGGCACCAGGAACAGCCCCGCGCAGCCGGGATGCTCAGCAAGGCTCCACCAACGTATCAATTAAAAGACAAGGGGAAAGCTTCACGCTTGGATAGCCCCGTGTTTAGACAGACACGGCTCAAGAGGCTCATTCATCTCCTCCCATCCTGCCCAGCCGGCCCTTGAGGGGCAGACAGACAGACCTGCTGGAGCTTCCCCGGCCGCTGCCTCTACTGCATCAAAATGCCAAGAGCTCCACGCCTGCCCTGACATTTCCAGAGCAGCTCCCGGGGGAGCTGGGGAGGGGTGCAGCCATGAAACATTGATCAGAGTTATTACAAAGTACTTGATCAACATTATGGCAGCGGCTCGTCAGAGGGGAACCAGCTCCACCAGCACCCCGGGGCAGCCCCTCCCACCGCGGGGTGGGGAAGGGCTGAGCCAGAGGAAAACTCAGAGGGAGACAAAAGCCGGGGATTTCCATCTCACCTGCAGCGTGGAGACAAACTGGATGGTGCTGACCAGGGCCAGGGAGGTGCCCGCTGCGAAGTTGAAGCGAATGGTCTCAAGAAAATGGGATGCATCGATCTTTATGTCCACGAACACGTAGAGCATCTTCAGCCCCTGTGTGGAGTCGATGGGAACTGGTGATGGGAAGAGACAGGGTCTGAGTGAGGGGTACACCCGGGGCTCCAGGGAGACCCAGCTGCCTGCTGCTGGGGCATAAAGCATGTTGGTGGGGCTCCCTGTGCCCCAAACTGCCCTGGCATAGGCAGGGTGGGCTGTGCCACCCCTCTGCCTGTGCTGGCACTCAGGGCAGGGGGTGAAGATGGGAGCCATGGAGAGCACCCGCTTGTTTCTCTCCAGATAATGGCAGCCTAGGGAATCAATGAACACAAATCTAATTACCCCTGGTGCTAAGAAGCCTTTGTCACCACGATTAAGTGAATAATTAAAGTACACAGAGTCCACATCGATCTGAAGCTCTGCGTTCACTTCCCATTTTGGTGCTCCTGGTCTGATCACAATTAAGTGCAAATTACTCCCTCCTGCGGGGCACGTGGGGCTGGGAGAGAGCAGGAAGCATCCCTGTGCCTCACAATTGGCCACCCTGGCGACAGGATTACCGTGGGAGGCTCAGAAGGAGCCCAGTATCCTCACAGCAGCCTGTGGGTAACACAGGGTGCCCTGTGACCCACCCAGCCCAGAGCAGGCAAGGGTGACAATGCCATGGGCATGAGGTGGCAGCTGGGCTGGTGACAGTCAGCCTGGCAGTGCCTGCCTGTCCCTGCAGGGAGCAGCTCCAGCTGATGTGACTCCCATTCCCCAGAGCAGCCTGGTGGACACAGCTCCTTCCTCCTCTTCCCACTGTTCATTCATGAGCAGCAGGCTACAAACCAGGAGTTTTATACTCACTGTTCCAGTGGTGCCCATAACCCTCCCTCTGTAACAAAGCACCTAGCACACGTATTTATCACCAAGAATGCTCACACCGACGTGGCTTTCAGGACAGAGTTCTGAACTGGGGAGTCAGTATTTCACACAGAGCCTGATGCAATTCTTCAAACCCATTTATAGGGCCCCATAAATGCCCAGGAGGGCTGCCAGGTGCTGGGAGCGTGGCAGCAGGAGAGATGCACACACCTCCTACTCGCTATGGCAATTCTGCAGATCCACCTTAAAACCCAGAGTGTCTTATTGTTATTTTTGGGCTGATTCCATCCTGGGTGGACTTCAAAGTTAGCAGCATCTGGGACAGCAGCGCAGTTTCCATGGCAACTGGATCCAGAGTACTGTCCGCCTGGGGAGCACAGCCTCCTCCTCCCTTCCCCACCCAGCCTGCACTGTACCCGCACAGCCGCCCTTCCCGGTCCCAGGGCCAGCGGGACCCCCAGGCCCTGCTCTCCTCTGCCTTCATTCCCTCCCTCATCACTCCACAGAGCCCAGGGGGGGAGCAAGAGCAGCCTCATCCCCGCTGGCAGCTCCTGGGCCAGCAGGGTCCTGCCAAGCCACGGCCTCACTGCTCTGCTCTCGGGGACAAGGCTGGATCCGCGCGCTGCCGCAGCAGCCGAGCAGGATGAGCCGCCCTGCTGCGCCCAAAATCCTGCCCAGGAGCAACCACCCAGCCAGGACAGAAAGCCCTTTGGGAAGGGATCAGCCTTTGGCTCTAAGTCTCTGAGCTGGCCTTGAGAGGAGTGTGGAGTTGCTCGGTGCATAGTGGCAGCGGCACAGCCTCCACAGTACCACACAGGGCCACCTCAGCAGCACCCAGGGACTCCAGTGTCACCTACTTAGGCAACTGTGTCCGTAGTGCACCAGGAAGTCGGCGCCCAGCGCCCGGGCCGTGTAGTCGTCCACGCAGCAGGCGCCGTAGGTCACGTCTCCCATCACCACCGCCTCTGCATCCGTGAACCTGCGGGAAGGAACAGCACCGGGGGTCACAGCTCTGTCACCACAGCCCAGGTTCTGTCCCCCAGCCCCGTGGGGGGACCCCGCGCTGCCGCCGAGCCACGCGCCGAGGAGGACAAGCACTGGCTACTCTCCGAGATGTCAACATGATTAAGCTGGAGAGCGGTAATCCGCCTCTTCAATTGGGTAAAGCTGTTTGCAATTCAGCGGATTATCCACTCATCAAACAATACGCTGCCAGATTCCTAATGCTCCAGCAGGGAGAGCAGCAGAGGGAGACCCGGCACAGCGTGGTGCCGCTGCTTCCACCAGCCAGCCCTGGGGACTGCAGCCACCAGGATGGGCAGAACAGCTGTCCTGGCATCCCCTGTGGTGCCAGCCAAGCCACCATCACCCCATGCCTGGGCACTGTGCGAGCTGGTGAATCCAATCTGCACCTGGCTGTGTCACCCCTTGATGTCAGTTTGGCCACGCTGGGTGACCTCCACAAGAGCTGGTGCTTAAGTGGCACTTGGCAAGGGAAAGCACCAAACCACCAAACTAGGGTGCTGTCCCCTACCCCCAGTGCTCCAGTCTAAACCCACCTGGCACCTGCCAGCCTATGGGTGAAGGGGCACACACCAGCACCGAGCAACAAAGCCAGGGCTCTGGCATGATTCACAGGCACCACCTTTGTGGCTATTTATTGCACCATTTGGGGGGATTATTAGCTTGGCTGCCTTCCCAGGGAGCCGTGGCAGCAGGATGAGAGCAGGTATCACCACGACAAAGCCCCGTGCCTGGAGGGGCTGCTTAAACCAGATGCTAATTTCTTATTTACTCAAGGCCCAGTGCCAGCGGGGTCCCCCCTGCTGCTGGCACAGGGGACAGGGAAGGAGGGGGCCCTGGCACGGCGTCACCCCCTGCAGCACCCATCGCTGGCCGGGGGCCAGGGTCCCCCCAAGCGCCAGGCAGGGAGCGTTACGTCGGCAGCAAGAATAGAAATGGTGGGCAGAGCTGGGCAGATGGCAGAAGGTGGAGGAATGGCGGAGCGTGCGGAATATTAACAGCTCCGGCCCATCCCTCAGCGCCCGGGGAGGGGGACAGGGGAGCAGCAATGCTGGAGCATCCTTGAGGAGGGGGCACAGCCATCCTCACCTCCTGAATCCAACCTGGGCAGCTCCCACTCCACAAGGGTTGGGGATGCAGCTGGGGAGCGTCAGAAGATGGGCTGGATCCTGCCAGCACCCAAATCCCGCGATTCCTGACGGCCAGCGTGGCCGGGATGGGAGGATGGCTCCTCCACTGCCCACGTGGCCAAGCCATGGGGCTGGGGGCTGCCAGTGAAGGTTTGAGAAGGCTCTTCCCACCCTTCCGAGCCCCCAGCCCCCTCCTCTAATGAGAGGTGATGAGATGAACATGAATCAGACTCCACACATCTCAGCAAAAGTGGAAAATTATTCAGCTCCTTAAGATTCAGGATGGGGAGGTCTGACTCAGAGCGGCAGCCAGCGCCGCTTAATTTTTTATAGATTAAAATGTATGCAAATTGGCCCAAACCCCAGAGAAAGTCCCTGGGGGTGAAGAGCAAGAAAGTGAAATAGCAACGGTGGAAGGAGGAGGGCAGAGGTGCCCGTGACCCTGCCTGATGTATGGGGCTGCAGCTGGGTAGGGAGAGGTGAGGCTGAGCCCATGGCACTGGCCATGGGTGAGATTCCTCCTCTGGCTGCAGGCAGTGGAGTCACAGGTGGGCAAAGAGGCCATGGGATGGTGCCTGGTGAGCAGGGAACCCAATGGTGCTGGTGAGGCCAGGAGCCTGGTGGTGCTGCCAGAGGGGCTCCAGGATGGCACACACCAGGATCACCCGCTCTGGCTGGGCTGGACAATCGAGCAGAGCCGTAATCATCTCCTGAGACAAATCAAAGGCAAGCGCCAGGGCCTCCCCTTGATGTTTTAATCAGTTCGGTGTCGCCAGAGTCTTTCATCAAACTACAGAGGAAGGAAATGTCAATTAGCAGCCACCTGCCTCTGACGCGGGCTGAGGAGCTGCTCCCAACAAGCCCAAACCAGGACATAGGCAAGGGGCAGCCGTGGCATCATGCTTGTTTTGTGTCCCTGGAAGTTGTCACAGCCACGGATGGGTCCCAGCAGCGTGCTGGCAGTGGTGACAGGGATGTCCCCACCCAGCGCTGAGATGCTCATTACAGCTGGGAGCTCATGAATATTGAACACGTGGGGAGGTTATTCATCTTTTACGTCCCGCAAACTCCGGCTCATTCTGAAAAACCGCCTGGCCTTAGCATTTTTCTCATCTCCCCCTAATTCATTATCTGCTCCTTTAAACAGATGGCTCCCAAAATCACATTTATAAAGAGCCATGCTCAGCACTGGCAGGATGTGCTCCAGGGCAGGCCAGGTCCCAGCCCTGATCCCAGCTGGGACCCCCAGGCCCTCCCAGCCCTGCTCCCCAGCGCAGGACGGAGGCAGCAGCAATGCAGGGAGAAGTTTTGGGGCTGAAATGCTGGGTCAAAGACATGCACACATGGGGCCTGCATGTCTCCAAGCATGGGGTAGCCAGTCCCAGACACCTGAGCACAGGCACTTGGCTGGAGCAGCCCTGATTTATCCCAGCCCCTCGAAAAATGAATGAGAGCATTTGCTGCTGGCAGGAGCACAAGGTCCCTTGGCAGTGTGTGAATGATACAGTGCTGGCCCTCAAGCCATGAGGCAGAGCTGCTCTCCCCAGCAGGGACGAGTCCTCAGCCCCTGTGTGTCCAGCAGCCCCTGCTGGGGAGGGGATTGAGGGGACTGGGCTGAGAGTGGCCAGTGCTGGCACCCCTGTGCTATGGGAGGATGTTGTGCATGTTGTGCTGGGAACAGGGACAGCACAGACTGCCCCTTGCCTCACAGCCACCTGCCTCACCTGCTTGTGGCCCTTCAAACACCCCACAACCACCCCACAATCACCCCACAAACTCCACAACCCCTGCCTGCCCTGTGCCCAAGCCCAGCGTGTCCCAGGACACCCGTGGGTGCTGCTGTCCTGGGCTGGGAAGGCTGAGCCCAGCCCTGGCCATGAACACTGCACTTAATTAGTGGAAAAGCCCATCACCAAGCCCCATTACCAGACTCCCAACTTCATTAACACAGGAAGGCTGCACATAATTAAAATAATGAGTTTGCAATTTTATTGCAATTGGTGCTGGAAGAGCCTGGCTGCAGCTGGGCAGTGATGGGGCTTCTGCAAGCGTGGCACAATGGGGAGAGGTGGGTGTCCCCAGAGCCCCCCCAGGAGGAACCATCTCCAGCTGGGTCCCCTCCCCTGAGGGGACTTCCCACTCTGTCCTCACTGTAGGTGGCAGAGCAAACACCACCTCTGCAAGGGGCATGTCCCAGGGCACCCCAGCATTGCTGGTCCTGTAGCAGCAGAAAAAACCCAAAATAAAGCAAACCAAGGGCAGTGCATGTTGGTTGTAAAGCCACCCTGACCATCCTGTGTCTGGATGGTGCCTGTCCCCTCTTCACAATGGCCAGGTCACAGAGCTCTGTGGGATACAAGGAGGTGCCATGGGGCACCTGGTGGTGGGCACCACACCTATGCTGGCATTTCCCAGCCCTGGGAGGTGACAGCCCTAGAGACCCCACACATTCCCTCCCACCCAGTGCCCCTGGCGCAGCCACCACCCGGGCAGGAGGTTTTGAACATCTCCAATGAAGTGAGAACTTCATTCCTCCTAATGATGCTGTTGTGTGGTTAATGACAGTGATTAAATTCCCCTGCACAGCGTGCACCCGCTGCCAGAGCCTCTAGGTTGTGCTTAAAAGGATGAAGGGAGAAGGGAAGGCAGCACTGACTGGCAGAACCACGGCACTGTGCAGCTGAGGCCAGGTCCTGATCTGTGTTAGTGTCCCAGGGTGGCCTTCTGGGACCTCCTGGTGATGCTGCAGCTTCATCACAGCATTCAGTGCCACCCTGCTCAGTGCCACATGGCAGACCTCCCTGGCCAAGGGACCTGCTGCTTGCTGGCACTGGGAACTTGCTGGGCACACCAGCCATGGCACTGGGCACTGGGGACACACCGGCCATCAGGGCCTGTTTTGTCCTGGCCATAGTGGGGCATTTCAAGCTCTGCCACAGCTGTTGGGCTGTGCACACAGATGTTTAACTCTTTATTGCTCCATCAGGACACTCTGTCACTCCAAAAAGTCCCCATATGCTCCTGAGTCACTGAGGTGCTCTGCACACCTCCAGCACTGCTGCATGTGGATCTTCAAAAGCCATTGGGAGTTGGGAGGTGTTTAAAACTGTGGCAAGGCAGCCCGTGCGGGCATCAGGACACCCCTGGGCCCCCCTGCCATTGCCCATCCCTGCCACCAAGCTTCGGCTGATTAGCAGGAGCCTCTCACCCCGGCGTGGCACAGGAAGACAGAGGGATTAGCAGCTGCGAAGCCTGACAGCCGACTT
>VXBR01011372.1:25259-43230 GCA_013400215.1 Cisticola juncidis
GGGCTCGCCGGGGATCGCCGGGGGTTCGGCGGGGAAGTTGGGGTGAGCCGTCCCGTTCGGCCCCCCCCGAGGAGAATCGCTCCGCTGTGACATCACGCGATTTCCATGGCAACCGCCTGGGACATCATCGGGGAGCTTTGTGACATCACAGCGAGGGGAGCAGCGGGCCCTCCCGGGGGGTCCGGGACAGTGGGGGGACGGGGCAGGACCCCCGACCCCGCTGCACTGGAGCCAGTCCCGGGAGATGCTGTGGACAGCGGTGCCATGCGGGGGCACCTCAGCTGGACCCCCCACTGCTGTCCCATGCCCCTGGGAGGGGGCGGCCACAGAGCCCCAGGCCCAGCCCTCGCCACCAGCAGCACATGCCCCTCTCCAACGAGGCTCGGGCAGTGGAGAAGGTGCCAACGCTGTGTGTGCAGCCCCTGGCATTGGGGTGCAGACCCCCAGGCAGGGCACAGCCCCTGCTGCCACCCCAGGGATGCTTTTTCCCGCTGGGGGAAATGTCACCTTGCGGCTGTGGGGCCTCGCACTCGGATGCTCCTTTCTGTGGCTCCCGCCTCAGCTTTGTTTGGCGTATTAACCCAACCAGCTGGATGAGTTGAGAATAAACCCCAAGCCTTTGGAGCAATCCCGGTTTCCAGCCTTGATTCCCAGCCCTGGTGCTGCCGGCTGGAGGCAAAGCATCATCCAGGCTGGGAAGCTGGGAGCCTGAGGTGGAAGCAGGCAGCGAGGCTGCTGACAGGGTTGGATCCCACCAGGGGTAGCCTGTTAAGGTCAAGATCTACAGCTTTCATTTGTGGAGCTAGAAAAACAAAATGCAAATTGAAGAGCCTGTGGGCTAAAGCAAAACCTATTCTTAAAGTTTTTGTCTTGTTAAGCAAGGAAATAGAGTGCCAAATAGGCTTTGTTAAGTGGCAGTCTAATTAATAATTTAAAATCTTGTAGCTGTCTTTCATTAGAATTTATCTGTACATCAACCACAAAATCAGTCAAACACACTCATTTATAAGTTAATACCGTTCCTGAATAATTCAACAGGCAGTTAGAGGAGGCCTCCATCCTGCTTCACTGTGCCCAGGTGTCCCTGGGCAGGGAGTCCCCATCCCCAGCATTTGCCCCATGTGGGGTGTGGAGGGGACATCCCACATGTGAGGCAAGGGGACAAGGGGACAGCTGGAGCTCTGTGGCTGGGCTGGGGCGAAACCCCTCTGCGGGGCTCTGGGGTGGCTGGATTTGTCGGGGATGGTGGCAACCCCAGGCTGTGCTGGTGGGTGGCAGCGCGGGCTGATGGTGGCACTGCCACCACCTTCCACATCCCACTGCCGGGGACCAGGCTTGAGGCTGGGCTCGAGGCAGCAGGAGCTGTGCCGTGGTTGACACCTCCAGGGGAGGCAGCTCTGTGGGGACGGCTGCGCTCACGGTGCCACACGGGCAGAGTCGTTTGCAGCAGGATGGTGGCAGCATGGCCGGGCAAGTGCTGCCATTCCTGGGGGCGTTTTGGGCCTCTTGTGCCCTGTGAGTTTCATTTGTGGAGTCACTGCTGGGATTCAGGGTGGATTCTGTGCTGTGGGATGCTATTGGTGGGGTGGCAGTGGGTGACAATATGGGGTGCAGCTCCATCCCGGGTGTCACAGCCTTGTGAGAGGTGGCCGCAGGCAGCCGCAGGCAGGAGTGCAATACTGGCGATGCAGGAGAAGGAGATTTCCAGGTCAAGGATGACACCAAGGTCATGGGCAGCCACATCCCTGTCCCTTCCATCGCTCATCCCATCCACGGGGTGTCCAGCCTCCATCCCTCCCTGCCAGGGCAGCAGTCAGTGGGCAGGGTGCAGGCGCAGGCTGGACTGCGGTTCTTGTGCCGGGGAGCCAAGAGCCCAGAAACCTTTCTGCTTATAAAAGTTTAATTTCCTAAAGAGCTGAAAGGAAGCCACAAGCTCTCTGTGCCCGGTGAAGCAAGGGAGGGGGTCAGGATGCGGCCCAGGCTGTCCCTGCGGTGGTGCTGGGGGCAGTGAGGAGGGCTCAGCAGATCAGACCAGCCTAGACCTGGAGTCAGAGGTGGGATGTGAAGGAGCCGTGGGCACTCGGTGACCTGCACTGATGGGGCCTAGCAGGGCAGGAGCTGTGGCCATGCTTGGCTGGATTTTATTCCCACCTTTTGCCTAAAATGCCACACCCTCAGTCCCATCTGAGTGCCGGAGGCTGTGGGTGACACTCCAGGTGGCTTCAAAGCACTGCCCTAAAAACAACAGTGAACCTGCTGGGGAGATGTGAAAATATGCATTTTTCCAGTGTGATTTCACACCCATCTTTCCCTGAAGCACCTGGCAGTGCTGGAGCCAGTGGCACAGGCAGCAGCAGGGGCACTGGGGCTCCATAGTGTGCAGGATGAGGCCACAAGTGGGATGTCATTGCCTTGGGGCCGGGCAGGAACCTGGGCTTCTGGAAACTGCTGGAGTGCTGATGGGTTTTGACAGCAAGAGCCAAAATCTTGTTTGAAGGCAAAACCCACGCAGGGAAGTGTGGGAGCCTGGAGGGATGTGGTGGTGGGCAGGTGTGACCAGGGCTGTCTCCTGCTGGGGTGTCCCCTGCTCCTGGCAGTGACCCTGTGGGAGTGTAGAGGCAAAGCCCCCCTTGCAGAGGAGTGACCTAGGACACGGCCACTTCAGCCCCACGTCACTGGGACACCATCTGTCCCCACATTGGGGCACCCCCAAGTGACACTGCTGCTCATCCCCACCCCAGGGAGCTGCTCCAGTCTTCCCCAAACAGCCAAAATCTTGGGCTTTGTTTGCAAAGTGCAATTCCAGGCTTCAGCCACGATCAGTAGAGACTTGGGTTATTAAGAGCAGATTGTGTTTGCAGAGCACTTTGGTGGAGCAGCAGCAGCACAGGCACCCACACCCCCAGCAGTGGTGGCTGCTGTTTGGGTTCCCGGCAGGTTGGGATGGGCGAGGTGATGCCCTCGTTCAGAACCCACTGAAGGAAGCTGGAGTCTGCTTTAAGAGCAGAGGCAACAAGTGGGAGGCTGCAGGGAGAGTCATGAGGCCAGGAGCAAGCAGGGTCCTCAGTGAGGAGCTGGAGATCCTTGTGCTGGCACGGGCAGGGGTGCAGGGCACAGCCTCAGGAGCTCCACTGCCACACAGGAGCATCCGTGTCCTCTCCAGCAAGGCCGCTCCTCCCCTGCTATTTTGGGTGACACTGCTCCAGCCCAAGGTGGAAGGAGCTGGCTCAGCCTCAGGATCCTCTGCCAGCAGCAGGGCCGGTGCTGTCCTCGCTCCGGATGTCACCACCACGTCCCATCTCCCAAATCGAGGAAGCACCAATCCCACCGATCCCCCCGCACCGTCCCTGCGGAACAGCGTCACCATGGAAACCCACAGCCCTGCGCCTGCCGCCCGGCAATCAGAGGGGGACACTTTTAGGAATATTATTTTTACTGATGACAAACGGTGGCGGCTCAGCGCTGACAAAGGAGGTGAGCCCAGCTCTGGGCATCGCCTGTTTTCCCAGTGGCCGGTGTTTCTCCCGGTTTTCCTGCCGAGGGCACGTGCTGACGGGGCGGCCGCGGCTCCGCCCGGGTGTTAAAAGTGCGGGCAGGGCGAGCGGCAGCTGCAGGACGGGAAGATGCGGGGGGCAATCTTCTTTGCGCAGATTAGGATTGGGGGCTGTTAAGCGGAAAATGCTCCATTTGGTGTCGAAAGCTCCTTTTCCTCTTTAACAGCATATGTGCCCGCTGGCTGCTTTGCTTCCCGGTGCTGTTGGCACAGCGGCTCGGAGCCGGCACAGCAGCTTGGAGCCGGCCCAGCTTTGGTGAGCAGCTTTTAGAGATGCTCCTGCCCGGGCTGGGGAAGCCGTGGCCGCTCTGGTGGCTCACGGTGCCAAAAGCTGGTTCCTCTCACGGCTGTGTCTCTCACGGCCAACGGGATTTGGCCCTGGAGAGGATGGCACAGCAGGTCCACGGTGGTCCAGGGCATCTAAACACATCCCGTGTGAGGGGAGAGCGCGGTGCTGGAGCTGGAGGGTGGCAGAGGTGCTCCACGTGCTCCCCGAGTCCCGGCATCGCCATCTCACGGGCAGGATGCAGCCGCTGTTTACCGGGGAGCAGCGGTGGGAGGGAATTTGGCTGCTGCTGCTCTGGCAGGGCTCCTTACGGAGCAGCCCTGCAAGCGGAGGGGAGGTGCCAGCGGCTCCGCCAGCCCCGTGTGCCGCACTTGGGAACCGCTTTCTATTTTTTTTTCCAGCTGCATTTGCACCAGCGTTTGCATTGGTTTGCTTGGGGAAACCCCATCCCCGTGACCACCACGGCGCCCCCACGGTGCCACCCGAGGGGTGCAAAGCCCGTCCTTGGGCACGGAGAATGTCACGGGGCTTTTTGGCCCGACGTGACCTGGGTGAGATGTTGTCCGTGAGACCTTCCCCCAGCTGGGGTATCCGTGCGCATTTGGGATGTGCTTGCACCGGGCAGAGCCCTTCACATCCCCGCGGGGCGAAGGCAGAGTGGGACAAAGGCTGCATCCGCTGCCAGCTCCTGCCTCCCTGAGCCTCCCTCCTTCCCTCCCCGCTGCCTGCAAATTCGGCATCCCATCGGGTGCTGGGTACAGCCGCCCTGCGGGAAGCACACCGGAGCCAGCAGAGGGGCTGGGATGATCCCCCCTCGGCAGGGATGTGCCGGGGTGTTTGTGCTAACAAGCCCAGCGTATTATAATTTCAATGGAATTTAAAAAACAAAATAGTCCTCAGACAAACGACTCTGCAGTGCCTCTGCCAGGGCCTAAGATCTGCTGCTATCTATTTTTTAATAATTGAGGGTAATAAATATGTATTTCTTTCTCCTTTCTCTCCGTACGCCGCAGCTTGTCAGCTCCCTGCGTCTCTCCTCTGATCAGACCCCATCTTTGCCGCGCGGAAAGGAAAAGAAAGGGAAAAAAAGAAAGAGAGGGGAGAGAGAGAAAAAAAAAAGATTCTTTAAGCAAAAAGGATTAAAGCCTTGAAAGTAGGTCTGCCCGAGCCACTCGGCTCTTCCTGCTCCCTGCCAGTCGCAGGCAGGGCCAGGGACAAGAGGACCATCCCCAGGTGGTGGAATCCATCCCCACGGGGTGGTTTTGGGTGCAGATCTCGGCTGGGCAGTGTTAAATCCCCCGGGGAACGGGGCTGTGGCTCGGCAGAGCCGCTGGTAACTTGGCAAACCGCTGCTCAGAGCCAGTTCTGCTTCGGCGGCAGATATTCCCAGGCTGATTATTCCCTCTTGGTTTTCAGATGGAGATGTTGGCTCGCAGACGCGGAGGGGGTTTGGTGGTGGGGCTGAGCCCGGGCTGGCTGCGGGACCCCCCCCGGCCTCGGGATGCTAGGGCGGAGGAGGCGCTGGTGTGAAGAAGGCGGCTATTTATAGCTTCCCTCGGCTTTTGTTCCTTTTCCAGTAGAGCTCCTCTCGAAATAGAAACAGGGCCGACTGCGCGGCCGCTCCCGGGGCCCAGCCTCGATGCGGGGGCACCTCCCGGCCCGGGGTGGGGGGATACCCCAAGCTCGGGATACCCCGAGGTGCTTTCACCTAGGGCATCCCCCCCATCCTGCATCCCTCGAGACGGGGCTGGGGTGGGATAGGGAGTGGAGGCTGCCCAAATGCACCCCCCGTGTGCTGGTGATGCTCGTCCCGACCCTGAAGGGGATGAATGGCTCTGAGGAGAGCATCCCTGTAGGGTGACAGCCCTGGGTGTCCCAGGGAGAGCAGGTGACGTTCCCTCGGGAACGCCCTGACAGGGTCTGTCCCCGTTTCCCAGCTCAGTCGCTGCCTCTGCTTTCCCCTCCCAGCATCCAACAGCACCCCCTTGCTCCACCCCCCCAGCTCCCCTCTCCATCTCTGATCAATATAGCTGGGAAAAACAAAACAAAACAAAGTAAATATTTAATACGATCCAGGGAGCCACAGCGAGCGCTCCCCCCGTCTGTCTCCTCCAGCAGCCGCTCGCAGCAGCTCCCCGGCCCTAATGAGCCTGAGTGCAACAGGGATCGATGGCAAAGGCAACCTCTGCAGAGGGGTCAGGTCTGCCACATCCCCTGCGCAGTTCCAGAGCTCAGGCTTGGCCCCCTGCACCCCCCAGCGCTGCCTGCCCTCCTCATCCTCTTCCCTGTACCCCGTTTTTCCTCTCCTGTGTCCCCTTTGTTGTTTCCAGTTCCTGGGAGGGATGAAGGTTCTGCTGCTCCATCACAGCCACACAGGGCATGAGCTGTGTCAAGCATCAGCTCCAGGCTGGGGCTGTGGGATGGGTTGTGTGTAGGGATGGATCCAACATGGGATGGGTGTGTCTTCCCCCACACTCATGGAGCAGATCCCTCCTGGATGGAGGTGGGAGCCTTTGGGAGACCCCAAACACCTTGAGAGCTGGCCCTGGCTTTTTAACCAGAGCCAAGGCAGTGTCTGTGTTTGTGGTGTGAGCAGGTGTGCTTCCTCCTCCTCCTCCTCCTCAGCCTCTCACCCCCTCAGCTGCATCCCCTGCTGTCCTCCAGAGACCCCAAGTGCTGACAGAATTTGGGATGTGCAGTGCCAGGTGACTGGCAGGCTGGTCCTGGCAGTGCCAGTGCATAACCTGCCTCATTTCACTGTAGCTCTATGTTTTCTGAGTTTGGATGGTCCCTGTCACTCCAACACCAATGGAGCTGCCAGATTTCCTCTCACCCTGACCCAGCTGTCCTGCACTGGACAGTCCCTGTTGTGCCCACCAGCCTGTGCCATAGGTGTAGGAGAGGGACCAAGCTTTGTCTCCAGCCAGGCATGCCCTCAGCTGGACCTGTGCATCCCCGTGCAGCCTCACCCTGCCCTGGTGTCCAGCAGGATGCAGAGGTGGCATACAGGAGGCAGAGCACAGGAGGGGCACCAGGCTCTGCTCCTCTGCCACCACAACGTTCTGCAGATCGTTTTTCCATGGAAAAGTCAATTGTCCTTGGTGGTGCCTGGGATGAACCCACGGCTGAATTCCATCCCTGGGATGTGATGAGAGGGGTGCCCACCCTTCCCACCCTGCCCGGTGCCCAGCACTGCCAGGCTGTGCCTGGGGATGGGAACCGCATTTACAGCTGGAAAACAACCCAGTGTGCCCCGAGCACGGGGCTGGGAATGTGCATCTCCTGCCTCCCAGGTGATGCTGCTGAGCATCCTCCTGCAGCTCAGGGTCTCCCAGCAAGCTGAGGGCTGCAGGGGTGCCAGGGCAGGACTCCCCCTGGGAAGTGCAGCAGAGTTGGGACAGCGGCGCAGGTCCTGCGTCACAGATGCAGCTTGTGGCAAAGTGCCGAGGAAGTTTTGCAGCAGCATTAGAAAATGTTGACATGTTTTTTGAAACAATTTCAGATCTGATATCTGCGCCAGATTGAGTTTGTAACCAGCTTTATTGTTTAAGCCTGCTGGGATTTCATCAAAGGCGTCTGCTGTTTACCCAGAACCATTTCATTGGAGAAAACAGCAAACAGACCTGCATTTCTATCTGATTTCACTTTTTCCTTTTCCTCCTGAATTTAAGTGCTTGTGAAAAGCATGGCTGATAAGGCAGAGCGGTGTGGATAAATCCCGAGGACTGGCGCGGTGGATGCTCCACCAGCTGCTCCAGCTTTATTAATAGACTGAAGGCAGTTGCTGGACCAGCTGCTGGGTGCCAGCCTGGAGCAAGGCACCCGCCTCAGGGGCAGCTGGATGTCCCCAGATGGTTTTGGGATCTCCATCCCGGCAGGCTGAGTCGAGTGATGACTCCTCAGGATGCCAAAGGCTGGGGAGAGGATCCACGCGGAGCTTTTTTAGTGCTTTCAGTGTGAATTTAGATTTAAACCGTGAGGGAGCCAATGCCTGTCCCTCCCCAGGGAGCGACCCCAGCAGGCAATGTGCTCTGTCACTCTGTGACAAGCCGGGCCAAGGCAATGCAGCCACGGGAAGCAGAGAGGGATGAAGGAGAAACCAAACTAGAAAGAGGCTTGGTGTAAACTGCATCAATCCTTCTCTCACATCCCTGGGGAATTCAGTGGCTGCCAGCCTGACTCTTTCTTTTACCCACTGCTGACCTTGGAAACACATCAGAGAGGAGGATTTGGGGCTTCAGACAGAGCCCACGAGGCTTTTACAAGGGGCTGACCTGGGGGCTGCAGCCCCCTCTGGCACTGACTGCTTTGCTCCAGGCACCTTTCCATGATTGCATCCTGGTCACCCATCACCAGCATTGTTTTCTCCAGGGTTTGGCATTTACCTCACTTGGGGATGGCCTTGGTGGCTGTTCCCACTTTTCCTGGCTTTTGGGACTGAGACACAACAGGCTGGGGTTGCTGGAGTACCTCCTACTGCCTTTCCTGGGGTCCCTTTGGCATTTCCCAGGTGCTGGCACTCCCTGGGCAGGTTGTGCCAGTGGCACCTCCCTGCCACTCCGAGGGCTGGTCTTGCCCATCGATCACACCTGCACAGTGACAATGTAATTTTTATCTCCGGTTGTTTATTTCTCAGACAGAACTACTTGTAAATTCCGAGAAGAATATATATCCCTGTGCGTGACAGATCCAGCACATGGCGATTAATCTGGCCCTCTTAAGACCTGAATACCAAAGTGTCCCAATGTCACTCCTAGATGGGGTGTCAAGCCCTGGGGCAGCACTTTGGAGACATGCAGGGACCTGGTGGCAGAACGTGCCCAGCTCTAGGTGATGCTTCCCAAATACTTATTGCACTTCCTACCAGCTGGGGTGGCCCCTGACTGATATTCCAGCTCTCCAGACTCAGGCTCCAGCTCTTCTTTTTTGGGAGGTTTATGCAAATAAGGCTCTTTTTTTTTTTTCTTTTTTTTTTTTAATTCCTCACCGCTGCTGCTCTGCTGTGCCCCAGATAGCAGAAGTGCTGAGGACAGGTATTTGCGTCAGGTCCTGCGGCACCCGCGTCCCACCCGCCCGGCCGAGGGGAGGAGGGACACACCGAGGGGACAGCCCAGGGGGGAAAAGGGGCAGGGAGCAGCCAGCAGAGGCCAAGGATGGAGAGGGGAGCTCCTTCAGTGGCTGGTGAGGATGGGCACTGATGGCAGTGCAGGTCTGCTCCAAGCCCAAGCACTGCTCTGTCCCCAGTGAGGGGCAGGACAGGGACTGGGGTGTCACTTTGGGCTCTGCAGCATCCCACAGCCCCACTGGCAACACCCTCTGTGTCATAAAACCTCTTATTTACAACGTCCTACTCGGGAGCATCTGGGAAGCGGAGCGCGTCATTTCCAGAGAGAGCAAAAAAATGCTGCATATTTCAGTGTCTTTTGAATTTTTTAGGTTTCCCTGAACTGTGCTAATGGGTTGGTGGTGGCGGGGGGGAGGTGAGGGCCCAGCCCAGCTCCCGGCCTGCCTTGCTGCTCCTCCGCGCGGCCATCACTGCATTGCTGCTCTTAAAATATTCAGCGCTGTTGGCCACAATTTCACAGCGGGTCAAAGCGCGCCGAGCCAGCAAGAAGGAGGGAAAGTGTGACAACGAGATTAACCCCAGGCCCGGCAGGGCCCGGCCGTGCTCGGCAGGCTGAGCACGATGTGCTGCAGCCTCCTCATCCCAGGGGACCAGCAACGAGTCCAGAGGGGCCACGACACCCAAAATCCCTCTGGTTGCCCAGTCTTGCTGAGTTGTTGGCAAAAATGGTGAAGAGACATTGAGAGCATCCCCTCCTTCTCCAAGCTGCTGCAAAGCAGGAGCCTGGTGATGCAGCACCATGAGGAGCTGAGGATACCCCAGTTCCTGGAGACTTTGCTGAGGGCCCTGAATGACTTTCACCCCAAGAGGTTGTGGTTCCCAGGCCTTGCACAACCATCAGTTGGTGCTGGTGGTGGAGCAGCAGATTTACAATGCAAAAGAGCAGCAGCTTGAGCCCTGTTTGCTGACAGGGATTTAGTAATCCTGTCGTCAGCCCGGAGTTCGCTCTGGAGTCGCTGGCTTTGCCTGCCAGGCTTTTCCAAGAAAACTTCTGAGCCTGGGGGAAAGAAGTGAAGCAAAGCTCATGGTGTGTGCCCACTGTGCAAAGGGGATGATGGGTGGTGTCTGTGAGTCTTTGTGGAGCTTGGGTTGGATGAGGAACTCTTCCACAGGCAGAAGGTGTGTGCCAGACTCAGTCCTGGAAGCCACGTGTTGTTCAGAGGCTGGAAACCCCCAGAAACCTCCTGCACGCCCTTGGGCTGGGACACCCTGCATGGCCAGGCTGGCTGAGCCTTGTACTTGTGTCTCCTGCACTTCCCTTGGGTTCTTGCTGGCGTGCCACGACTTCAGAGCTCGCCACCAGCAGCACGGATGGCTGCACATGCAAGCCTGGTGTCACCTGCAGGAAGGGCTGCAGCTGATGGGTGCTCTCCTGGGTTTTAAGTGGTTGATTTATCAGGGAGTCCTCAGGGGTCAGGGTCATGCCACTGGTCTCCATGGACAAGAGGTGACTGCTGGGTTGGGTGTTTTGGCAAGGAGCTGGCAGCACTGTGACCATCCTGCTGTCCCAACCAGCCCTGTGGTGACACCTCTGTCGCTGCCTCATCCCCAGACACACCCACTCATTCCCAAAATCGCTCTTCCCAAGGGTGCAGGGGTGTGTTTGTGTCTCTGCCAGGCTTGGGGCTGGCCCAGCAGTGCCCTCCTTGAGCCGGCCCCGTGGTTGCCCTCCCGCACCCTGCGCCGGCGACAGGCCAAGCTCTTCTCCCTAATTCTCCTTCATCCCTGTTAATGTACCACCAGATGTTCTCATTATCCATTTAAACATATAATCCTCCCCCGAATCCCGCTAAGCTCCTGGCCTCCCCGATACCTCATGGCAGTGCGTTCCACAGGTTAATTATGCATTTTTAATTAATCACCAAGCAGAGAATGACCCATGGATAAGGGATATGAAGATCCTTCAACTGGGAATAGTTGGCAAATTGTCCCCAGGCGGGGCCACGCCGGTGTCATGGTCTCCTTGAATAACAAGACTTGCTCTAAAAATTCCTGGTTTGTGGATCTGACATGACTGGAGGTTGTGACAGAGCTGTGCCTGTGTGGATGGGACCCCTCTTGTGCCTCATGTCCCCCTCCAAATGGGGAGGAACCACATCCCCACCAGAGCTGCCTGTGTCCCACCTGGAAGTGATGGAGCAAGCGCAGGGAGGAGGAGGAGTGAAGCAGGGAGGAGAAAAAAAAAAATCACATGTTGTTTTAAAAAGGCATTTTTGAGTGAATGCTGAATAGGGTTTGGGAAAATTGCCTTAAAGGCCTGTTCTCTGCAGGGACGGAGCTTTTCATGGAGCAGGACTATTCTGAAACTTAATTGCACATTTGCACGGGCTAGTGTTTTTATTTCTCTCAGGTCTCCGAGGTGGTCTTTGAAGATTGCTGTCTCTCTGTAATGGTTTTCTTTATCTCAAATAAATTCCGCACACCTGCGAGGTGGAGCTGCTTGAAAGAAATTATGTTGGAATTGGCTCTCGATTTAATAAATCTGCAAATGGAACTGGGATGCAGAGAGGCGAGGTGGTTGGTGGGGCTGGCTGCACCTCCTCCCTGCTCCCCACCTCTCCTCTGCCTTCCCTTCTCCACCAGCCTGCTCTCCATGGGCTGGGAAGAGCCTGGGCTGGGCAAAGCGAGTCCAGATCCTGCCTTTTCCCCCTGTCAGCCACTGCTGGCACATGTGAGGGGGCTCCAGCTGAACATCTGGCAGTGCAGACCCCTCTAATGCCCACCTGGCTGCTTCCTCCAGGAACGTGCAACCTTGACACAAACCCATCTGTGCTTCCAAAAGCTGCCATTAAGATCCCTGGATCTAAACACTCCCTTGGTGGAGATGATGCTAAAAGCTGAATGCCCAAGGGGTATTCCCAAGGAATGTCCTAAGGACTCTCGTTCAGGGAAGTCCAATGCTGTTATCTTTCCTGGAGCTGTGGTTTGCCCTGGCAGCTCTTCCTGCAGCCGCCCATCGCACTCTGCCCCCATTTCTCCTTCTCCAGGAATCGGTGCCGCAGCTCCCCAGCTCACCAGGGGATGTTGAGCCAGCTCTCCGTTCTGGAAGCAGCGAGAAGCACCGGAGAAAAGCCTGCGGCAGGGCCGGGTGTGCCTCTGCAGGCAGGCACAGAACCCCGGGCAGACCGGGCTGTTGGAGGAGAGGGATGGGCGGCCGCGGGAGGACACAGACAGGTTAATGGCAGCCGTGGTTGCTGCACAATTGGATTTCACCTCCCCGCTTCTTAAGGAGTCATCAGCTCTCCCTCGCTCAGAAATCCGGCTGTCCCCCTCTCCCCGTGAGCCTCGGGATGAGCTGTCCCCCTTTGGGAGCTCTCCAAGGGCCGTTTCAGAGCCTCCCTGCCCTTGCCGGGCTCCCCAGACACGAGGCTGCCCGCAGAGGCCGTGCCACCTCCTGTGCGAGCCCCGTCTGCTCAGGCTGCAGGTGAACAAGGCGCCGGGAGGTTTTATTGCCTTGCTGGGTTTTGTTCCACTCTGTTATTCGCCACGATTGAATTTGCTGCCGTGGAGGCAGGAGCCGGCGCAGCCGGAGCTCCCGCGCCGCTCCGCTGGGACCGTGACCTTGTCTGGGTGCCTCCCTCATCCTCGGCTGGTGATTTGGGGGCTGGGCTCTCGTCTGCCTCCCACTGAGCATCCCGGCGTGGTCCCGCTCCCTCTCCTGAGCCAAATCCTCTCCCTGCTCCACTTTCAAGCGTTGACCTTGGAAATGCTTTCAGGGAAAGCATCTGCCTTCCCAGCTCTCTCCTCTCTTTTCTGCCCGATTGTGTCCCTCTGTCCTCATCTCCCGAAGTTTCAATGCCATGGGCATCACCGCAGTGCCTGAGCCCCTGTGCAGAGCATTCCCAAGTTTTAGTCACACTCGCTGGTTCGTGGTGTCAGCTGGGAAACGGCAGCTCATCTTCCTCCTGCCCCGCTCTTGCACTTATGTAAAAAGCACCTATGTTTCCTGAAAATGTCATTTCTTGGCTCATTTTCTCTTAGGACAGAAAGCTATGTGGCAGCAGAGCTGGCAATGTCCCACCTTTAGTGCAGGTGGCCTTGGATCAGTGCAATCCCGTGAGGTGGCACCGATGCCACACCAGCACAGGAGCAGACCCCAGCCCTGGACAGTGACACGGAGCCATCCCCGGTGCTTTGGGAAGTGCAGCTGTGAGGGGTCAGTGGGCAGAGCCATCCAGGGGGGCTGTGGGAGCCTCATTCTCCCCGTGTTGACAGCGACAGCTCCTCTTCCCCACCAGCTGCACCATCGCCTCTGCCCAGTGATTGAATTAGGGGGCTGTAACCCACCCCCCTGCCGGCGCGCCGGGCTCAGATGCTGAACTCGAGAGCCATAATTTAATAAGTCTCAGGCAGACAGTGCTCCCATAGCCCTCGGGATCTCTCGCCTCTTCCCTCGCCCGGCCGTGCACTGATTTATGCTCCCAGGTGATGGCTGGGATTTTGCCTGGGATTTGTGGTCTTCTGGGATGAGCTTTTCCCAAAGCTTGTGGGGTGAGCTGGGAGCAGAGCGGGGCCATGCAGGCTGGGGTGAGTGTGGTGTTCACACTTCACCAGGCTGACCCTTTATTTGAGCAGGAGGGAGAGGTGGGGGGCAGAGGGACCCCATTCCTTACAGCAGCAGCTGCTCTTGGGCTGCCTGGGCACAACGAGTTAAAAGTTGCAATTAGTAAAGTGCTGACGATGGAAAGGTGGGGTGGAAGCAAGCGGCACTAAATGAATCCTGAAAGGTTATTCCAATAAGCAGCAGTGCAGTTTCCAGCTGCGCTCACTTTCCCGGGAGCTGGGGGACAAGGGATGGGATCCAGGCTGAGAGACACCAGGTGGGATGAGGGATGTTGCTGCAGGATGCTCAGGTGCCAGCAATGCCTGCTGGAGTGGAAAATACAGCAGGGGAATTAAAGCAGGAGGGGGACAGGCCACCACATCCCAGAGATGCTCATCCAGGGCTGTGGTGGGTGAGTCCTGCCCATTCTGTGCCCCCAGTGGCTTTTCCACGTGGCCCAAACCCTGTCACAGGCGTGGAGCCCCGTGCACGGGGAGGGGTTTGGGGAGTGGTGTGAGCCACGCTGCCGTGGCAGGGAATCCTTGAGGTGTGCAGAGTGGTCTGTGAGCCACGGGGGAGCGGGGCTGGGAGCCGGGGAGGAGGATCCCGGGGGAGGAGGATCCCGGGAAGGGCGTTGCTGTTCCAGCTGAGCAGACAGGAGCCCGGGCAGGCGCAGGCAGCCAGCGGTGGCCTCTCCCTGCCAGACGTGGCTGTTCCAGCTCTCTCTGCTGGTGCAACACCACCGAGCTATTATTAGACTCCAATTTTCCGTGGGTAGCTCTGAACTCCCCGGTGCCTCCAGCAGCTCGGCAGATGCCAGGGTAGAGCAGGATCTGCTGGCACTGGTGGGGACAAGTGTCCCTGGTGAGTGCAGAGGGGTATGGGCAGCAGTAGGGGGGTGGCAGAGCCCCTCAGCACAGGGACATGGAGAGCTGATCACCACAGCCTGGTCTGGAGCTGCAAAGCAAAAGACAATTAGTTGTCTAAGGAGAGGTTTGGCTGATGAGGAGGGCACAGAGCCCCTGGGAACACTCCTTGGGTCAGTGGTAGGTGAGAGAGGTGCTGCTCCCACAGAGACGTGGTCTCCAGGGCTCTGCACCTCAAAGCACATCTGGATTTCACAGCATCAGTCCAAAATGGAGCCACAGCATCCCCATGACTGCCATCCATGGCAGGAGGCACGTGGGAGCACCAAAGGGTTGTGGGAGCACCAAAGGGTTGTGGGAGCACCAAAGGGTTGTGGCACACCAGGACAACCCATCCCGTGCCAGAGGAGGGCTGGGATGGGGGAGACATGGCATCTCCTTGCTCCCACCCTCTCCCAGCCTGGTTTCCAAGGCAAGAGTGTTTAAATGCCTTTTATGTTGTGACTCAAATGATGAAAGGCCTGAAAATGGGACTAACAAAGACGAGTTGTACTTCAGAATAAAAAACCTATGAAAGCAGCAGATGCTGTCATAGGAATAAATTGTATCAACAGCGATCAGATGGGAAGCGAAAAGTCAGAATGGAGTTGCTCTGTCTTTCACGCTTCCAGTGAAAATTTCTGGGTCCATGAATTTAGCCAGAATCAGGTAGGATGAAAGACTTTGTCTGACAAGGCATTTCAAAGGATCTGGGAGCCTCCAGAGATGTGGCCACTTGGACAGGGAGATGGGGCCCCTCAGTTTTAATGAGCATTTCAGTTGCCTGCCTTTATCCTCCTGCCAAGATCTTATTTTTGTTTTCTTTTCTTTCCCCTTAAAACTGCCGATTTCCACTCTTTACGATTTGTTTTAACTTTGCAAAACGTGCATTTGAGCAACACAACTTGAGGAGGAGGAGGAGGGTAGAACATCCCCATCACTCCATACAGCCCAACCTGTTGCTTCTCACCATAAACCCTCCTTGCTGTGGCCAGCCCGGATATTTTGGCTGCTGCCAGTTGGCACCACCAACCTTCAGCATCTTCCCAACCCTGCAATGATTTCCCATCTCCCCATCTCCCCTTTCCACAGAGACAGGATCCTACATGGGCTGTAATTAATAGAAATTAGACTGTCAAGACCTTGCAGCCCCCATCCCTTAATTGCTTGGCCTCGCCGTGTTGGAGGCGCAGGGATCGGCGGCGGGCTCGGGAGCTGCCGGTGATGGGAACACATCCCGTTATCAAGCTATTTTTATTAAGCTTTTAATGCAGGCACTTGCGTGGTGCTGGGGGATGTGCAGCATCTCCACAAAGTCCACTCCCGGAGGGATGTTCAGGGGGATATTTTGGGATGGAATACCGGCACTGGAGCTAGACAAGGCAGGATGTTAGCAGAGTGCTGTGTCCTGAGCGTGTTCGCTGCTTGCGCATTAATTCCCAGCACCCAGCTGCTCCAGACATGGAGATTTCAGCATTGCTGCTCAACCCTCAGGTCCCCCACATCCCCACACACCCCAAGAGCTGTGTGGGAGAGTGACAATGCCCAACTTCCAACTGGGCACATGGCATTTCCTACCGGCTCATTAAGCCTCCAAATGGCCCCGGATGCCGGGCAGAGGAGCGGCACACAGCTCAGCTATTCACACCGCTCTGCTTTTATCACTGCCTTTTTCATGAGCTGCTAAAAAGTTCAGTGCAAAGCACAGGAGAGGTCTCTGAAAGGCAGCCGTGCTCATGACCCAGCAGTGTGCTGGCTCACGTCTCCAGTGGGGATGGGGTTCTGCTGGAATCTGCGCTGCTCCCTCGCTGGTGACCCGCAGGGATGTTCACTTGGAGGCTCGTGGTGTCGCCCTGAGAGGAGAGCAAGGGCACAGGGAAAGGTGCTGCTGCCCTTTTTGGGTGTGGGAAACAGACCTGAGGCTGTGGGCTGGGCTCCAAATGACGCCAACACTTCTTTTTTGGTTGGGGGGAAGAAAATGTGACAGAGCCGGCAGCTTTGATGCCTGCCTGTCCGTCTCCTTCCCCCCTGCTGCAGGCAGAATGATCTGCTGCTGCATGAGGAAGAAGGTACACGACAGGCTCCAATTTGCCCTCTTCTCCACCAAACACAAGGACATCCAGTAAATCTCAAATGCAGAAAGGCTGAAAAGGGATGATGAAAGGGAGCCCAAGCGGCACGATACAGAGTTCTCTTGTGGATCTCAGTGGCACAGGACACTGCTGGGGTCGGGATCTCAGCAGGATTGCAAGTTTATAGGACTAATGCCCTCCCTATTAGCCATGCTTGCATGAAACCCTCTTTGCCTCCCCGTGTTGGGTCGCTGCCCCCTCCCAGCTCCAGCCAGGTAAAGATCCACCCAGAGCATCCCCTCTTTCCACAGCCTCCAGTTTTTCCATCTCCAGTGGATGTGAGCTGGATGGGGCAGCCAAGCATGCACTGAGAGCCAGGGCAGCTGTCACTTTGCTCTTCCATCTCATATTTGCTGTGTTTTGGCTGTATTTCTGATCCTAAAGAAACCCTCCGCAGCTCCTGGCCAGCTGCTGGCAGGGAGGCGGGCTGGTGAATCTGCTTTCTCAACACATGAGCTTGTTCAGCGTTTGATACCGATCTGGCTGGTGCTCAGCTGGGGTGGGTTTTTGTAATTTCATCTGTGATTGTTTTGCTGTAAAGCACCTCGAAGGGTTCACTCCCCGGCTGTTTTACAAAGGACATGGTTCTTATTACTGCTGTGAATGAACTGCTTTGCATTTCTGTGAATGGGAAGGGAAACTTGTCACCTCAGGACAAAAAGGGAGTGGAAGTATCTGATGATCCCCTGAGACGCCTCAGACAATCCACTAAGCTCAAGTCATCCTCCTGTACGTCTCTTTCCTCGGGGGCAATTGGAATTATTAGTCCCTTCTCAAGGACCTCGAGGTCTCCCTGTCCTTTGTCAAATTCTATCCCGGTTTCACTGCAGGCTGCTGGCAAGTCCTGCCAGAGCCTTGTCCCATGCTGGGGACCAGCAGAGAATGCCTGGTGCCTGCTGGGGGTCAGGACAGCAGTGCCTGAAACCCCAGTCCATGCCTGGAATCCTGCTCAGGGTGTTCCCTGGTCCATGCCGTTCTCTCCTGGAGAAGCAGGAGCATCCCGGTGTCCACTGACACCTCCAGCCACAGAGAGATTGTGCCTTTACCTCCAGCATTCCTGCACTCCAAAAAATGTCCCAGTGGCTTTTGAGATGCACGGTGGTGTGAGACACAGGGGCACAATAAACCCTGCAGCAGCAGGGAGAGGAGACTGAGGAAAAGAGGATGGTGTGTCTCCCCTGATGTCCCAGGGCATGTGGGAATGGTTGCACCAAGGGAGCTTTGGACTGGACATTAGGAAGCATTTCTTCACTGGGAGGATGGTCAGACCCTGGAACAAGTTTCCTGGAGAGGTGTCTGATGCCCCAAGCCTGTTCCAGAGGCACTTGAACAGTGCCTTTAATAACAAGCTGTAGCTTTTGGGCAGATGGAGCAGATGAGCATTGTAGGTCCCCTCCAAGAGAAATATCCCATCCCATCCCATCCCA
>VXBR01011376.1:9424-24410 GCA_013400215.1 Cisticola juncidis
TATATAAAATTTATTAAAATAAAAAATATATTAAAAATAATTTAAATATTTAAATTTTAAATATCACGCAGGAATAACACATTTAATAACTGTGTAGGAATCCTGAGAGCTGGACAGTGTTGGAGCAGAGAAATGAGTTGTGATTCTGTAAAAACAAACTTGCACCAAACTCAGGGAGTGTGTGTGGCTGCTTGGGGATAATTTGATAAAGGAAAGGTGCTTTTCTCCACCTGAGAAAAGCAGAGTGGAAATCAGCACAAGTTCTGTCTGCTTCATCTGAGTTTTGCTTTTATTCCTGTCCAGCAGCTAAAAAACAAAGAGAGAACTTCCAGAGAAGGGACAGGGTGGAGAGGGGAGAAACTACAAAAGACAAATAAGTGCTGGATATAATTCAGAAAAGACACGCAATCAAACTGAACAGATTGTGAGGAAAAGATCTATTCTGTGTCTGAAATCCAAGAAAATGGGGGAAAAACAGGAAATAGTGAAATCTGTTATCCACCATCTGCTAAGCCTGGGAACTTGAGAACCATTCCCATGACAAAAATACGAGATTGTGAACTTAATTTATATTTCATAATACTTACAGTATAGATACAAATGCCCTGTGGAGAATCTAGTGTTACTAAATGTTTAAAAGATAGTTAAAATTCTATTAAAAATCAGGCTATTGGCTGGTTTGATGCCTTTTGTCTGAGACTTTCATCTTCATTGGTGGATCCAGTTGATTATAACCAAATTGAATATTCAATATCAGTACAAAAAATTGAATATTCAGTTTGGTTATAATCAATGGTTATACAATCAATGGTTATAATCAATACCTGTTTAATTCCAAGGCTCAGAAACCAGAGTACCCCAAGCAGAGGCAGGGCAAATTCACATCCCCATAAAGCAGAAATGGAAATGTCCCTGGAGATTTTAATAAAAAGAGCTCCAGATCTCTCTGTCAGCTTCTTTAGCTGATGAACAGAAATAGGAATCCTTGCAGAAGATTTCTGATATTGTTGGAGAAGGGATGGTTTGGGGTTCTGTTCCTGTTCTTAACTCTGCCCATGGCTTATCCCATCTCAGAGGGATGGTAACAGAAGGAAATTGTGTCCATTTGGCACAGAGATAGATAATAATGTATAATATTATATAATATATATATTATATATAATCTAATAATGTAATAATAAATAAATAGTGTTATTTATTCAGAATTCAGAAGTGCTGCACAGAGGGAAACAGTTCCCTGACAGTTTGTTTGAGGCTCTGGTCTTGCTTTGAGTTTTTCCCCAGGAATGCATTAATAAGTTGATTTTTGTTGTTGATCTACCTTCCTTGAAATGGCCAGCATGGGACCCTTTCCAGTGTGCCTAAATGTGGTTTTTTGTGGTTTTTTTAGTTATTATTTAGTTCATATCTAGAACAGGTCACTGTCAGGGTGTGTGATAGCTCTCACAGACCTGAGGGGATGGATTTTTGTGGATGTCTGGGGGTTTTGTGCCAGTAGAACCTCCTCGTTTACATTTCATTGCTCTCTCTCTATTTATTATTTACTCATTTATTTATTATTATTTATTCTCTCTATTTGGTGTCTCAGTGGTCTGTTTCAAGGTAGAGATTAAGGGAAAAAAAAAGAGGAAATAGACTCCATGTTTTATAGTCACTTAACCAGCTCATTATTTATGCATATTATTTATTAAGGAGGCAGCATTAAATTTATAAGTAACGTATAATTGAGTTGATTTAAGGGCCTGTGTCCAGTGTTAATCTTTAAGGAAACCAAAACCAGAAAGGAAATATTGCTGTGTGCCACCTGTCTCTGTAATTAATTCTTTTAATATTTTATATTTGCCCAATCCCAAGATCTAGAAGTAAAATGATGCTGTGCAGTAAGAAAACCCAACCAACAAAGTCTGGTATCCCAACTTTTCTAAGCATATCTTTTGATATTTGGATTTTTAATACATTTTGAACATGTTGCCTGGAGATTATCCTGTTCATTATTTTTTTGGGGGAGAAGTAAAAATCCTGGCGTAATTTACTGAACCAAATCCCAGTTCCATCGGTCTGGGATGTGCTGGTGCAGGGGGTTTTTGCTGGCTCCAGTTTTGAGGAGTTTACTGGAGTCTGGAGTTGTCAGTACAAACCCAACAGGTGCTGCCTCTGAATTATGGATGAGTGCACAGGCACTTTATTCTGAATAAAGGTCTGGCATAAACTGCACTGGTTGTACACAGGAGTCAGCTTCAGCAGACAGCCACAAATGCCAAACACAGGGTTTTTACTTCAGCTGCATATGTAATTTCTGGCTGAGTTGGGAGGAGGTGAAACAAGTTCCAAGTTTTGTGTTTAGATGAAAAAAAAAAATCTAGAAGAAACCTGTGGAACTGTATTGAAAAATATATGAACATACATAGTGCAGTATATTCAAGTACCACCATGGCATACTTGAGCAAAAAAAAAATCAGTAAATGAATCCATTTCTTATTTCACCAAAGCCAAGATTATCAAGATGTCATTGCTGATAAATGAGAATAAAACTGAAAGGCAAGTTTCAGCCTCAAATGCACTTAGCTCTGAAATAGCCTAATGTGCCAGTTCTGTTCTTAAAGGAAAATAGTTTACATACCTGACATCTGAGCCTTTTAAATCCTACCCAAAGATGTGTTCAGCATGCAGAAGAGTGGAAGAAAATCTCTGAATCTTGAGAGAAAAGCTTGAGGAAATAGGGAAAGGAATATCAACTAAGGCAGTCACAAAAGCAAAACTCTTGAAGTGAAAGCTTAGAAGTGAGAATTATATGTAACTCCTCTGGTCTCCTTCACATATTCAAGTTTAATGCTTCAGTTATGCTGTAACTGCAGAAGGGGCACTTCAAGCTGAAGTAATTAACAGAAAGCAACAAAAAACTGAGTAAAAGTCTTAAAAGAATTAAAATACTTTTATGTATTCACATCTAGCCGGTGCTAACCCATAACACCATAACAGGGAGGTGTAGAGACAGCAAAGAACTGTTTGCAATTTTGTAAAGTCTCCTCAAATAGTTGGAATATTAGCTATAAAAGCAGGCAAACATTCAGTGAAGTTCCAATTCATGCATGAGTTTGCAGCAGAATTTGCACAGCAGTGCAGGCAGAGCTCAGGACTCCTGAATGGGACATTGGGACATGGGAAATGGGACAATCCTGGCTCAGGTGAGCAGATTCTGGATATTGAGACAAAATCTTTGTCAGTTCTTGCAGAAATGTCCTCAGGGACACAGACAGAGCCAAGGAGTGATGAATCTGTCCTGGGGAGGCAGTGGTGATGGGAACGTCACCAAGGATGCTTCATCCCAAAAATGGAGTGTCATGAACTTCTGCAGGTTTAGTGTTTAGCATCCTTCCAGATCTGTCAATGTCACTGTTAAAGAAGGCAGAAAAAGTAAAAAAAAAAAAAAAAAAAACAAAAACCAAAAAAACCCCAAAAAACCCAAAAAGAACCAAACCCCCCCAAAAAACCACCAAAAAACCCAAAAAAACCAACCAAAAAACCCCAAAACAAACCAAAAACAACAACAACAAAAAAACCCCATACAAATTTCATGTTAATTGCAGTGTACAAAGGATAAATGACTATAAGCATATGGTACCTTTCCATGAACAGACTTGCATATGCATAAAACTTTTCTTTAGAAGTAGCCTTGGAAGGATGTAGAGCTTCCAAAATATCATTCAGACCACTAAATTAGACTTTTCTCCTTTGCTTCTCCCTCCCACAGTGTTGTGGTGAAATGGTAAGAGATAGGACTAAAAACACTCCTTAATTTCTTTCTTCTTATCTCTTCCCTCTCTTCTCCCCAGAGATTTCAGGGAATCATTGTTAATTAAGCATTGTTGCACCTATTTTGGCTCCATGATGCTTAAAGTGTGAAGAGATTGCCCTCAGCTGAGAGGGAAAAGGCTGGAAAATGATTAGAAAATACAGGAAAAAGAAAAACTATAAAGTAAAACTATATCAATGGTAGTACACTGAGGTGCTGATCCCACAGCTCAACACTGATTTTGCCTTACTAGGAAAATCAAGAGCAAATTATTATTATTATTATTATTAATAATAATAATAATAATTTGTTGCTGTTGTTATTGTTGTTGTTGTTTTATTAAGTTTTCTTTCAGTGTGTTACCTCTATGACCTCTCCTGTACCTCTCCTTTATTTCCTATACATTCCTTGTGAAGAATTAAGGTTTGTGGTGGGTTAGGACCACTATGCTTCATGCATATCATTTCTCCTCTGCAGGGAACTAAAACAAAACTGTGGAGCAGCTCAGAGTTGTGTTTCTGATCTAATCTGAGAGGGTTTTGGGGTGAGCAGTGTGCAGCAGCTGAAAATGTCACACCTTGGCCCTGTGCTGGGCTGGGTCTCACTACTGCCCTTTGTTGTGCTCACAAATCATTTTATTTTTAGGTGGCATTGTTATGAGGACACAGAGGAGAGAGAGGGGGGAAAGGAGGGGTTTTGTGCTCTCAGCATTGTCAAATATACATTGAAAAATAAACTGTTGGATTCCTCGAGTTTTCCTCAGAGATCTGGGTGTGGATGGATGCTGAGATTCAGTGTGAGCAGGGAGCTGCCATCAAGGTGGCAGCACTTTACAGCAAGGTCCTTCACTCTAATTTAATTTAATTTCTCTGTGCAGGGGGGGTTTATTCACCTGCTTTGCTGCAGGAAAATGTTCTGCAGCAAAGGAGGGCTTGAGACAGGTAAAGGTGCCAGAGGGAATTTCAGATGGGCTCCAGCACGTTACCTCCAGAACAAGTGTGTGGGATGAGGAGTATTTTAAGCTCCAAGCTCATTGGGACTAACAAAGTGACGAGTTTGGAGCAGCTGGGTGATGGAAATTCAGAAGGTGAACTCAGGATCAGACTGACAGGTCGTGCCTCGGTGTCACCCATCAATCTGATAATTCAGTTCTGAAATGTTGGCTGTGCTGTGACCAGAATAGCTCTGCTTGGTAGAGAAATGGGTAGGATGGCTTCAGGGGTGCTTTGGATAAGGAAATTCCATAAAAAGTGGGAATGAAGGGCACAGCTTCAGGTGGCAGTGATTGTTTTGTGTGTGTGAATTTCCTGAAGTACTTGAGGACTGCAGAACACAAAAATACAGAATATAATCTTTCTGTGCTCTCAGTGATAGCCAGAGCAGCTCAGAACTCTCAGAGTGCTTGATAGAGTTGGGTGACTGGGAGAGCTTTGCCATTTTCTCCCCCACATCTCCCCATCTGCTTAGCATAACCTGAAGAGAATAACTTTGCCACTTAGTCACCTAAAATATTTAAATTTTGCTCCATTTGAGAGAGGAATTTCAGCTTTGGAGTGCAGTTATTTCCAGCAGTGTTGTGGATATAAAGGGAAGCTGTGGCAGAGGTTCCCTGACAGGAGGAGTCACCTGGAAGCAGCAGCCGGCCCCTTTTTTTCCCTGCTAATCTTTTCATTTATTTTTTATTTTTTGGGATTTATTGGGAGCATATGCATGCCTAGGGTAAGAGGGCACAAAAATAATAAAATGGGAAAGATTTGCAGGATTATCTTAACTACATTTCTCCCAATGACACATTGTTTCTCACAATACAATCCTAAATCCTTTCTTCATTAAAATTTTAAACCACTCAGCTCCAGAGGAAAACGCTTTGCTTCCTTTTCTCCTTAAAAAATAATGTGCATGTGCCTACTGAAATTGCACTGTTATATTAAAAAAAATACCTTAACAGGCTGCTTTCTAATGAGCAGGGTTTTTCTGGGAGTGCACTTGTTCTAGAGCAGTGGAACAGCTCATAAATAGTTAATTGGAGCCACTTTTACTGAGTAAAAGTCTTGGTGGGAACTTCTCAGTTGTGCAGACAGGAGGATCAGCAACAGGAGCACGATGGCAAATTTTCAGCAGGAATAGGAGACACCAACAAAATTTGCCATCTACTTCTAATTAATTATAGAGCTGAAGTGCATTTGCTTAAGACAACAGTATCCAAAATAATATTTTTTTTTCTGCAAACTTCTTTTTTTTTTTTTTAAGGCATGATGCCCATTAGAATAAATTTGGACCAAGTTAAAATGTTGAAGGCTTTTCTTTATATATAAGGTTCTGGTTTTCTTCTGTATCTGGATTTCAGCTGTCCAGTTAATCCCTGTCATCCTTTTCACAGCACTGGAATTCAAATATGTGTATCATGTTATGTTAATAATATGTCAGTGAATTAAATTCCTCTCTATTCTTAATGAAAGCTCTTCAGGTTTAATGAGTAAAGAAATAATGTAAAATATAATAACCCAAGCCTTAATTTTTTCTTGATCACAAGTCAAGCCTTCTATATAATTTATTAAAGTAGCATAATGTCCTTACATTTGAGGTCAAGATTTTGCAGGCTTAGCAGAGATTTTTATGCATAAGGGAAAGATGAAACTTTAAAAATATTATTTCAGCAGTTTCATAATTTAGGATTGTGACCTCATGCTCTAAGAATAATTATGGTGCATCACGATCAGCAGTTTATCAATATTCATTCATGGACTTAGACTCTCTTCATATCATAGTTTTTTGGTTTGTTTTTTTTTTTTTCTTTTCATGCAACCATAGTAACTTTAAAATAGATGCCAAATGCCTTAAGGAGCAGGGGCAGTTCCATCATTTGTGGATTGTGCTTTAAGCAATATCTAAAATATTTATGAGAGCCAGTTGTTATTCAGTTCTTTCCCTGAATTTTTGTGTGGTTGTCTCCCCTTTCTGCTGCCAGGTGGGACCAGTGTTTGTAGGAACCTCCCAAGTGATGTTTGCCAGCTCTGGTTTCACTGTGACCACTGTAATTTGAATTTATTACATCTGTATGTGCAGTTCCTGCAAAAATCAGGGGCTCAGGGGGGTTTGCCATTGGTTTAAGGTGAAATTATAATGGCACTAAAGGTGTGAGAACAGATACGAAGGTCTAAATTCAAATTTGGTGGTGTTGCATCAGTCCACAGCCAATGCTGAGAACCAGCTGCAAGGAAAAGCCAAACCTGTGATGTGAATTCACCAGCTTATTAAAATTTCTATCCAGCATCTTTATTGAAGCATTAACTGAAGTTTTCTGAGCTGCCCAGCAGCAGCAGAGCAGCACAGGCTCCTCTGGGTGTCCTGTGGATATTGCAGGGAAGGGCAGTGCTGCTCCTGCTGCTCCTCCTGCTCACAGAGCACTGGCCTGGCAAAGGCAGGGCTGCCTGCAGGCACCAGGGACACGCAGGGGATCTCTCAGGAGTTCAGGGATTCACCTCTGCAAGAAGAACAGAGCCCGTGCCTTGGGAAAGGTGAATTCATTCCCTTCTTGCAGGAACTGGAGCTGGAAGAGAGGTCCCCTGCCTGGAGATTTAGCTTGGTTGAGGAGCAGCTAATGCAGTTTTTCAGCTGAGGAGATCTCAGAAAAGCTGAGAATAAAGGCCTGCATGTTTTATTTGTCAACCAAAGCCTGTGATGCTGTTAATTTGAGGGGTTTCTTCAGGCTTGAGCAGAATTCAGATTTTTGGGCCAGCCCTTGCATTGGCAGCTCTGGTGTGCGCTTCCAGTACATCACAGCTTGGGACAGGACAGGAGGACCTTGTCCTCCTTGGGACAGGGCTCCATCCCTGCCTGCTCCACCCTGATACCTGCAGCAGGGCTGCCTCTTGCCCTGTTTGGTGGGGAAGCTGCTCCCTGCATGGCAGGGTTGAGGGAATTCCCAACTTTGCACCCCCAATCCGGGGCTGCACAGCCGATATCCCGCAGCTCTCTGCAGTTGGTTCCTGCAGGCTCAGAGCAGCAGGGACTGGCTCTGCTCTGATACTGGTGTTATCCTCCCAAGAAGCCTGGGCTGAGCACTGGTGTGAGGCAGGTTTGAGGTGCTGCTCCAGCCTGGTTCTGCTGGGAGGCATTCATGGGTTTGGCATTTATAGGGAATTTGTGCTGCTCCAATTCTGAATCTGCTCCTGACAGCGCAGTCCCCAGCGAGGGTAACAAAAGGCAGAGCAGCCTTTGGGAGATGAAAGCAGCAGCGTTTCTGGAATGAGAGAAGCGTTGAACTTCAAACAAGTGCTTGGTATGCGTTTGCTTTTATTAAAGTTCCTCTGTAGGACTGTGAAATTTGGATAACAGCCTCGCTTCTCCCAGGCAAGTTCCTCCTCTTGGACTGCCTATGAGGCCTGGCTGGTGTAAAACGCCTGGAAAAGGTTTTGGCAAGTTCTTCCCACTGTTTGAGCAGCTTGGAAACTCTGTTTTTGTAGATACAGGAGCACAGAGATTTTCAAGGGAAGGTGTGGACAGTGAGGCCTGAAGCTGCTCTGTATGGACTCATTAAAATCAGAATGGTTCTAAGGCAGGTGCAGGAAATATTGCAAGGGTGTCTTCAAGAAAAGTCCACATCTGGAGTCCAAAACCACAAAAAAAAAGACAACAGCGCTCTCCAGTGTGGTCAGGCTTCTGCAAATCCAATAACTGGACATCCACAGACAAGTGCAAAACTAGAACACTTTATTGGGGGAAAACAAACAAGAGTAGGTGAATCAGAGGAATATCTGATAAGTGATAACTGCTGCAAAAATTCTGCTTTACAGGGGCAAGTCCAGGAGACCCCCAGACAGAGCCTGAGGAGATCTTTGTGTAACTGAGCTGTCTGTGTGTTCCCACCTAATAAGTTTTGAATGTCAGCCAACTCCAACTGGATTTGACAGTGGGTAGCTATTACAGCTATTCCATTTGAGCTGTTATCTCTTCCCAGTGCCATTAAAAGAAGGGACTGGAAGGAGGAGAGGCACTCAATTTGTGCCCCCACTAGAGGAAAGGGGCTGGTTTGCATTTTTCTCCTATTAAATGTTACAAAGAAGGAAGGAGAAAGAGCTAGGAAACAAGGTTTTGTTATTCTTGCTCCTGAGTGACAATAATTTTTTAAAACAGCTAAGTATTTTTATGTACTTGGGAGCTCTACTCTTTGTTTTGTGTGTTTTATTCAGGAACATGAAAAATAAATGCAGAATTAGGAAGCTCTAGGTCTCATTGCTTTGTTGGCTCCCAAACAGGAGCTGCATGGGCTGAAGTGGTCTGAAGGGGACATGGGGGCTCTTGGATCCCCCAGCTGAGAAATAAAACTGAATTGGAGTTACACCCTGGTCACTGCAGCCTTTGAAACCCTGGGTGCTCAGAGCTCACTCTTTGTTGAGTCATCTCCTTTCTTCCCCCAGTGCTTATTCTGCACATTGCACACCTGGCTTGAACAGAAATAAAAATTTGGGAGGCCGGCAAAATTAAAAAAAAAAAGCAGATTGTTCTAGAAGAGGCAGAAATTTCAGTGGGGTTTGAGCAGCCTGGGCAGGGGAAGGTGCCCTTGCCCAGGGCAGGGGGTGGCACTGGATGAGTCCCAAAGTCCCTTCCAAACAATCCATTCAGAGATTTGATGGTATTGCTTAAAGAAGCAATGAATGGGTCACCAGGCTCTTTGGTTTTAATTGGTTTGTGTGGGACCTGTTGTGTCTGTAATATCTGTGTATAACAATGAATGCAAATACTGCAGTCCTTCTAAAGGAAATGGAGAGTCTGTGCCACAAACAGGCTAAAAAAGGGAGTTTGGGTGGGGGGATGGATTAGAAAGTGATAATGTTTGCTCACTGTGCTGTACACCTTGATTTCTGTGTCACTTGTGTACATTTATGCATAAGCATAATTTACACAAGTTATAAAATATTAAAATTTACTTCATTATGCACACTCATAAACCGTCTGCCTGTGTGGACAAACACTTAAACATCCTTTTCCTGCAGAGGGAGGGATGTTTATCTTTAATATCTTTAATAATAATATATTAAAGGTATTTAAATAATATCTTTAAATTGGAGCTTTTGGAGCTCTACCCTTTGTTTTGTGTGTTTTGTTTAGGAACATGAAAAGTAAATGCAGAATTAGGAAGCTCTAGGTCTCATTGCTTTGTTGGCTCCCAAACAGGAGCTGCATGGGGTGAAGTGGTTTGAAGGGGACATGGGGGCTAAAATATTAAATATATATTCAATATTAAATATATATTAAATCTTAAATAAATTATATAAATAATATAAAATAATACAAATTTTAAATTATTACATATTATTAAATAATATAAAATAAATTAAATAGATATTAAATAAACAAATAAATATTAAAGCTATTTAAATAATATCTTTAAAATTAAAAAATAGAAAAATAAAAAAAAATTAAAAATTAAAAAAATTAAAATTAAATAATATCTTTAATTATTGTGCCAGCTCTGATTCCCTCTGAAGTTAAATGCAAACTGCTTTCCAAAATCTGGCCTGCTGTACATGGCAGGAGCAGAGGATTTAGGAGATGAGCTGGGGCTGGGTGAGGTTAGAACAAAACTCTCCTGCTCTGTTTTTCTTGGTGCCCCCATTTTCCTTCAGTCTTTATTCTGAGTTTCAGCTGCTCAGTTGAGAGGGAGGTGGTTCCAGCCCTGGGTATCATTAGTATGTGAGCAGAGAGTGAATTTCAGCTGAATAAAAATGAATTCTTTGACTTGCAATTGTGAACGTTTCTAGTTTGCCTTGACAATCCTGTCAAGACAAATTTGAACTTTGTCAGCAATTGTGATTTCTTGTGGGAGAATTACCAAAAGCCTTTGCTCTAGGTATCAGTCAATGATTGCAGCCCTCATCTGCTATTTGACCAAAATTTTCCATGGCACTCAGCAGGCTATTACTTGTCACTCTGACACATAATGGAGGAGTATTTTAATTGATTTAAAAGTTAAAATTTATGGTTACTTAATACAGTATAGCTGTATTACATGTCAGTGGTTATACTTGCTGTGAAAATAGAGAAAGGGGAGTTGAAAAGGCTCAGGGTTTGGAATATTTTTAAAACACATGCCATTGATTTTACCTTCAACTTCAACAAGCTATCAATAGAGTTTTTATTTAGTTAATGGGAGCAGAGGTTTCCTATTATGTAATTATTGTTGATTTTAAAAGGGATTCTGGAATGTTAACTGTGCATCCAGTTTCTAAAACTGTTTCTTTCCAGATTCAATAGTACCTCTGCTTGAAATTCTCTCCATTTGTGCTGAACTTTGAATAACTGCATTTTCTGATCTGATGCTGTTCTGTTCTGTCAACCAAACCCTTCCTCTGCTTTCCCTCTAGAGGAGTAGGATGGGAGATGGGGCTGTGGAATCCTCATTTCTGCAGCTCTCTCGTCTCACACTGCCTGACCCTGCACAGAAATGACAGGCAGAGGGAAAGCAGAGGGACTGCAAGTGTGCAAATAAATGTGGCAGTCAACAACCTCACCACCAACAGGGTGAACTTACCTTGGGGTAAAAATGGGAGTGAGCATCCTGCAAAGTGTCACTGTGAGTGGAGGAGGGACAAGTGGGAAGTGATGTCCCTGCCTGAACCGGAGCTGCTGCTCTGCTGATCACAATTTTCAAAGCCTGCAGGAAGCCTGAGGAGGCTGCTTCACCTGGGAGGGATTCACAGGTTGGGCTGGGATCAGGGTTACTGGGAAGGGATCCAGTTGTAAACTGTTGGTGAATGTCCTGAGAGACTGGGGAGGGATTCCTCAGGATGAGCAAAGATAAATGTGGAAACTCCACCTTCTGTTTTTAGGGACATGTTTGGTTTGGGCCACGAGACCAGGAGGGTGGAAAAAACAAATTTACAAACCACTTCCATATCTATACACCTAGAGCTGCAAAAGTCATCTTATTCCAGGTACCAAGGAATGGTGGCATGCATGAAACACCATGAACAGGATGAATTTCCTAAAAATGGGAAAACTTTAGTGAAAAGGAAGCCACCATTATTTCAAATAGTGGTTTTAGAAGCTGACAGAAGATGTTTCAAGATAATGTGATTATAGTCTTATAATTAGTGTTCTAAAATATCTGTTAATCAGAGATGGTGGCAAAGTTGGAGTTTGGTTCTCACTGGGGTTTGGTTCTCACTGGGGTTTGGTTCTCACTGGGGTTTGGTTCTCACTGGGGTTTGGTTCTCACTGGAGTTTGGTTCTCACTGTATCATCTGAAGCCACTGCCAAGCTGGAAACCTCCAGTAAAATATAAATACCTGTGCCTAATCATATTAAGGATTACTACTTTTTGATTAGTTAGATTGATTAGAGATCATTTTAGGGGGATTATTTATTTTTTAACCTTCCTTTTTCAAATGTGCAGGATCCTCAGGCCTGTTTCTGTCAGGGATTTCTGTGACAGACTCCTGAGTTCTGTGTTTGCCCCACACCAGAGGATGCTGAGAGCTGCCTGTTGCTTTTCATCTCCCCTGTTTAGAGTTCTGGATTGGTGTTCAGACCTTCCTGCTCCTCTTTCCTGTTCCTGTGTGGAGTTTCAGTGCAGCAGACACCACTGCTGGAATTCCAATTCCCTTTCAACACCCACCCTGATTTTTGGTGGATGGTGGGGAGGGGCCCATAAGGGAGTTAAAAAACCAAACCCCCCCCTCCATTCTGCCCTCAGATTTTTTCAGATCAAGCTGGAATTATCCTTGTGCCTCCCTAAGCCTGTGGGATTGCTCCTATGAGTACAGGTCTGCCATACTGGGGCTATTATGTGACAAGTTGGAAAATAGCCTTTGTTCCCATGGTAACCTTTTTTTGTGCTTTGGTGCATTTTTTCCCTATGGTTTCATGGTTGCTCTGGAGGTTTTTCTATTGTGGTATTTTAATCCCCAGTAGACAGTGGATGGCAGTTCAGTTTACTTTTTGCTATTATGAAATAATTGAATTTGGAAAGAAAAAATTTATTTGATTATGGAACTCTTGTAAACTTTTTTCTGTTGTGGTTTGGGTATTAATGGTGTGGTGGCTCTCTCTGTAAGCATGTCATGCACTCAGAAGTCAAAGCAAACAGGAATAGGAAAGCAGTCCAACTGGACCAAGCTGCTTCTGTTGTAAACTAATATTTTTAATACAGTTATTCTTCCAGGACTTTTGGGGCCAGGAGTATCAGGTAGATTTTTTTTTTGTCTGCAGCAGAATGACATTTCTTTAGGTCATTAACAGTCAATACTCTGGCCATCAGTGTCATTTCAGGTTGCTGTAATAAGGGTTTCATAAAATAATAAAGCTTTCAAACAAAGGAAGGTATTTTTAGGAGTTGCTTGTTTTTTAGACTCTGAGGAGGAATTTCAATAAAGTTCTGAGCCTGCTTTAAAGGAGGAGCCTTTCAGTACTGGGGGCATCTCCCTGCTTTTATCTTTGTGCATTCTCCTCCCTTGTTGAGTTTTCTCTGTCTCAGGAGCCCTCAGTGGAGAGGGATGTGCTCCTGCAGCCTTGTCCTGCCTGAAATTCCTCAAATTCCTCATGGTTATCATTTCCCACTGGTGCTCCCAGCAGCAGGTGAGCCTCACTTGGATCATTTTATGCATTTTATGCAGCTTTAAAATGTGCAGGCAGCAGAGCCTCACCAGGTAAACACAACTGTGCCCTGGTGGGAGTGAATTACCAGGGTCCATAAAAACTCACATCGTTTCAGTGGTGAAAAATGAGGTGGTGCTGTGAAAAATTGGATTTTCCAGGCTGTTTATCTCCTCCTAGTTAGGGCAGGTGAGCAGGAGAAGAAAGAGTTAAATGCACTCCCCGCCCCCTCAAACAGACTTTCAATAATTAACCAGATAATTTTCCAGATAAACTGTTCCTGCCTTATCTTGCTATACATAGCAGTTCATAATCAGCAGCACAAACAGCAGCCCTGCATGCATTTAAACTGCACTCATTCTAGAAGTGGGCCAAAAATGAAAATTCAGAGTAAATGCACTGTGAACACCACTGGAGTTCTCTGCCTGCCAGAACTAAAGGAAACTCCCCAGCCAGGTGAACCATCCCATTTCAATAGATAACTCTATCTGTGCACCAAAAAAACCTGCAGAGCAAGGAAATTTTATTTCCCTGGGGCAGTTGTGTCTTGGTGGGTTGTGACAGCAGTTGGAGGAGAAAAGTGCATTGCAGAAGAGAAGTAGGAGGATGTTACACTCCTCTGATCACTAAATCACTGGGTAAAAATCAGATTTATTTCCCAGGGAAGTAGGTGCTCCTCAGTTTCAGTCCATTCATTGATGCTTGAGTTTATATTTTTCTGTAATTTGAGTTTGAGTTTATATTTTTCTGTAATTTGAGTTTGAGTTTATATTTTTCTGTAATTTTTCAGATTATTTGGGGGTAAAATTTGCCTTGTCTGCTGTAGTTGCTCCCAAAATATTTGAGTAGAGAGAAGGTCGAGGGAAAGTCAAGGTTTAGAGCTGGGTGGGGGAAATGCTGAGTCCTGTCAGCATCCACGGAGGGAAATGGGAACTGAAGGAGCAGAGCACGCTTGCTGCATTTGGTAAAATCAACAAATGCCTTGAGGATGGGCTAAATCCAGGAACCTGCTCTGTGACTGAGCCAGAGAGCATCAGATCCCCTTTGCCAAATAAACACTGGAATTTAAAGGCTTTTTGTAAAATCCTGGGTGCATCTTTATGGGTTTGGTGGGGCTGGGAAAAAGGTGGGAGCCTTTTCTATCAGTGCAGTCAGAGTTTGCATAATTGCAGAGTTATCATAATTCATAATATCATAATTAATCATAATATCATCATTAAATCCAGGTATGGGACTGGGATGTGTGACCCTCAGGCTTTGCTAAATAAAGTGACTTTAAAAGTCAAAAAAATAAAGCTGGAGTTGCCAAGGAAAAACCATCCAAGTTCAGTTTGCTTTTTCTTAGCTAAATGCACTTCCCTTCCTATTCCTACATGTTCCATCATACTGAGCATTTCTGAAGATTAAAAAAGGCTGTAGTGTTTGAAGCTCAAAGAATTGAGGGGTTGCTGTCCTGGAATACAAAAGCAATTTGCTTTTAAAAAAAAAAAAAAAAGAAAAAGAAATAACTAATTGAGACTGCTAATTTTAATGTAATGTCACAGCTCCTGAATGCTCTTCTGGGGTTTGTTGTTTGGTTTCTTTATATTTCTTTAT